>CAEMYA010000008.1:1081113-1102620 GCA_903131615.1 Diplodus sargus
ACAACTGCTTTAAAGCTCCTACACATCTGTGAGTCACCCAGACATTCAGTACGTCCAGTGTCTCCCCTGTTCAACCCTGAGTGGGTGTGTAGTGTGCCCGCTGTGATTGGCCAACACGTCCTCCACCTTCCTGTCAGGTCTGTTGCACCTGTGAGAGTGGGAAACCTTTCTTTCTTTCTTTCTTTCTTTCTTTCTTTCCCTTTCTTTTCCTTTCTTTCTTTCTTTCTTTTTCTTTCTTTCTTTCTTTCTTTCTTTCTTTTCCTTCCTTCCTTCCTTCCTTCTTTCTTTCTTTCTTTCTTTCTTTCTTTCTTTCCTTTTTCCAGATGTTTCCTTCCTTCCTTCCTTCCTTCCTTCCTTCCTTCCTTCCTTCCTTCCTTCCTCCATTCTTTGTTTCTTCATTTCTTTCTTTTCCTTTCTTCCTTCCTTCCTCCATTCTTTCTTTCTGTCTTTCTTTCTGTCTTTCTGTCTTTCTGTCTTTCTTGCTTTTGTTCTTTCTTTCCCTTCTTCTTCCTTCCTTCCTTTCTTGGGGGACTGTCAGCTCCACTCAGCATGAACCTGGGCAGGAGTCCAATGGGTTGTGATAGCCCTTTGACCAACCATCACACCTTGTATCGTGTGTCATGTTAACATCCTGGGGTTAAAGCTTGTGTCCAGATGCTTGAAGGAAATCAATCCAGCTGGACAGACACTTGATATCATAGAGGGGAGTACACACACATCACAGCTCAGTGCTTACATAAGGAGCGCACACCTTTTAGTCACTTTGCCTTCATGCAAATGTGTGTGTTCTGTGTCTAAGGATGGTCGGGTTCAAAGCAGAATCTGACCTGCCACCATAATTCCCTGTTTCCATGAACACACACACACACACACACACACACACACACACACACACACACACACACACACACACAAAATTTAAACATCCCTTGGGTAAATATAAGAAGGATGCTGAAAGACAATCTCCAGCCCGACTCACACATTATCATATGATTCCTTGTATTATCTATTTATCCGTGTTCCAGGGAAAATAAGGCCCCAGAGATACAACAAACACCAATGTGTTAACACATATCAGGTACAACATTACATAAGCGGCAATGCCTCTCGCAACCTGGCTCTCATTATGCAAATGCATGCGGCTCGTGTTTCAGGCAAAGTGATTTGCCAACACAGACAATGTGTGTGTCCAGAGATTATTCTTCGACTGCAATGGAAAACACTGATGCTAATCATAAGCAGGTCTGCTTCGGCCAAAAAATAGCTTCAGGAACATTTCCTCCAGGCCCCGGCGGTGTAATGTGGGACAGATGACTGGGGCGCCTCTTGTTGCAATAAAAGGCCTTTGCATGCACAGCATACAGTATGGCTACTGTACAAGTAGTTTGGCAGCACATGATGTCCTGAGACACTCTGGATTACAGAGAGAGAACAAAAAACATGTGAGAGACAATAAAACTCCTACAAGGCTTACAATAACCTTACATGTATGGCTCCCTGAAACAGGTCAGTGAACACGTGTAGCTAAAGAAATACAACCCAAGGTAAAGGGGAGCACACACATTTTGGCAACAAACTCTATGAAAAGACTAACATGTCGATGCCATGTACAACATATATCTGAACTTTCCCCTGAGAAACTAAACGAAAGTTAGTAACCATTTTACATGATTCATTACAGATAATGCCCTCAGCTTTTTGATCACACAGTAAGTTTCAACTTGATTAAACAATAATAATCATGATAATAACAATGCTTTGTTTGTACATCATTATTTATTTACTCTACAAAAACTGTAGGGTGAGTTTCTGTAGGGTAAAATTTCAAACAGCGTTCTCCTAATCAGCTGAAGTAGATGGGGACAAGAATGAGAAAAGGCCGTAGATAAAAGAAGAAAAAAAATAACAAAATGACTCCACACAGCTCGACAATCTTGGGAAGCCCTGACATCACAAATTGATGTGAAACACCTGATAATGAGTGAATGATACATTTTTTTTACATTTTTTGGGTGAACTTATCCTTTAACTTGGGGGCTAAACCCAGGGGTTCTTTACTGAACCTTTTTAATGACAGAGTTGAAGCTACAACTCAACAACACAAACGCACTCAGTTTCGCAGCGTGGCACACTCATGCTGACTTGGCACATATTTACATTTGCAATAAAAACAGTTTTCTGATGTCATGATCTGGGATTTCATTTGTCATTTGTTTCTACTCTGGATCTTTCAGAAGGCTCTACGGAACAAAAATAACCTCAGCCAGGCCTGTGGGCGCAGGATTTGATTGTACCTCCTACCACCACTTTAGAGCAGAGTGGGGAAATACGGATGCCCATTATAGACTTGTGGTTTTTTCCACACTTAATGAGTCCACTCAAATCCTAAATCCTGTCTGTGCCACTGTTTCCCTGTTTTTCTGAGTCAGGCTCCATCCTTGATTGCCTTCTCTGTTGCTCTGTGGTCCTGTGTGTGTCATACACAGCCCTGTAGTTATGGTTATAAGGACATAAACAATGCTGTTTGTGCTGCACTTGTGCTTTGATCACTGACCAAAGACCATCATTTAATAGCCGGATTTCATAATCACATAATTACATTAATCCGCCGTAAAGTTCTCTGGTGACCGAATGCGTTTCAGCTACAGAGCGAGCTGGATGAGAGGAAATACACGACAGTATGTAATGTGACATAAAGTTTCTTCTTTAATGCTGCTGTCATCATCAACCAGTCACGTCATGTGACCCTTTTCAGTTTTCAGGGCGTCCTGCTGTTTAATTAATCATTCACAAAAAGCAAAAAGTCACACTGAAAGCAACGATATAAAGCATGAATGCAGATGATTGTTCAGTCTTATCTCCAAGTCATCAAATACTGAAGCTCTTGTGTTGTTGGCAGTATTGGATGACTTGGGGATGAGAATCAACAATCAACTATCTTTCTCCAGAATTGCTGTCAAACGTATAAAGTTTTGTTGTAAATGCAGTGTGTACTGTCTACCACCAGGCGTCTTTCAATCAAAACAACAAAAACAAAAGAGTACTTTGATGCATGGATGTAATAGGGCAAATCTGGAAACAGTAATCAGAGGCAGAGTGAAAGCTTCTCAGTGGCACATGAAGCCAAAAAATTTTGAGTTCCTGGCTGAAAAAATTACCCAGACCTCCTGTGCAGCTTCCACAGTGTGCCGCCAATAGAGCATGCACATTTAAAACTGCCGCCAACTTCCGGTTTTGTGCTCTGCTAACATTAATGTGGACAAAACAACTATATTGTGTAGCTGTTCTTGGTTTTCCAAATGTTATGGAACAGAGTGGCTCACAAACATAGGGCTGATGAGATCCAACAAAAAGTATATTAAGGCCAATGTACTTTTGCTCCAGAACCTGGCGCTGTATCTGCAGCCATCGGATGAGGTTGTAGTGTTCACCGACAAGGAATGTGAGTCACGTTGCTGACTGGTAACCAAATGAAACGGACTGTTAGCTTGAATATAACTGGAAATTGTCTCTGTTTTAATTTTATGTTAGAGGATTAATTCAACATATTAGATTAATTAAAGTTGGGAAGGTTGATAAGCTCTATGCTAAATATGAGCTGGCTAGGTTAGCTTACTGTAACACTGGAAACAGAGGGAAACAGCTAGCCTGGCTTTGTCCAAAAGCAACAAAATGAAGCTACCAGCACCTCTAAAGCTCAGTAATTAACACGTTATATCTCAGTCATTTAATCTTTACTGAAACAAAAGTGTAAAAACAGCCAGGTCTGATTGTGGTTCTATAAGGGTTTATTCCATTTTAGGCTAATCAGCTGCTAGTAGTAGCTTGTTATTTGTCTTACAGTCACAAGAGTGTTATCCTTCAAACAGTTTTAAGATGCAAGCAGCATAAGTGTATAATAACGACTTACAAATGTGATAAGGTTGGATAATACATTAAAGGAGCAATATGCTACCAAAATAGAGAAGTAACGACTAACTACATTAGCTAGCTAGTCGTAACGGCCAACTTCTGCTCACTGTAGCTGTCGTTAGCTAGTTGGCTCCATTGGCCATAGCAACTTAGACTCGCTGTTGAGAGAACCAGGAAGTGTTGGTGTTAATAAAGCTAGCAAAGGAGCTTCAGAATGGGCTGGGGTTAGCTGGTTAGCACGCTAACTTTAGTGAAGAACTCTGCACGGACTTCTTTCCATCAAAACTGGCATTTCTTGACACTGCGTTGATAATATTGTGATAATATTGATGTATTAATGATTCTTAAATACTGCACCTTTAATTTTCAAACATATCAGCATCAAACCAACAACGCTTCAAATACCTTTCCCCAATCCGACCAACCTATTGCCTATTTCTGGTGCTTGACCTCCCCCGTCACAGTCAGCCAACATGAAGTTTAAAGGATGGGGGTTCAAAACTAGTCCGGCCAGGGTTTTCCACAAGAATCTCAACAGTAAACAAGTCCTCAGTGAACAGCCTCAGATATCCACAGCTAAGAATTCGCTTTGGTTTCAACATAAGAATCTCCTGCCAGACAGTGTTACTTCTGGAATTCGCTGATGAACAGTTCTCTCTCTCCCTCTCTCTCTCTGACTCTCTCTCTCTGTCTCTCTCTCACCCTCTTCTTTCTTTTAGCTCGTCTGTTCACCCCACCCTCTGTCTCTACTCGTCTACCCTCTTCCTTACATCCATCACCCCCGTCTCCCACTTCCTTCCTCCCTTTCTCCCCTCTCTCAGAACCCCCCACCTCCCAAACTATCGTCCCTGACTTCTTCCTTCCACATTTTCTCTTTCCTTCAACCTCATTTTCATGGTCCTCACCCTTTTCTCCTTTTCGCTCGGTCGGGAAAAGAATAAAACAATATGTGTGTTGTTATGTCCGACCAGAAAGTCACATTCCAGCAGCATACCAGCCCAGCTTAACATTCTCTTAGGTTTGGATCTCTCCCGCTTCCTCTCCCCTCCATCCCCAGACCCCTCTCCCACAGGCTCCACACTGCTCCCTCTCCGTAGTCTCATTCCTTCTTTGTTTGCCCGCCGTAAAAACCTTCTCCCGCTGAATGATGAAAACACTGACATCCTTTGGTTGATATTGTCTTTCAGTGAGGATTGCTAAAAGAAACGACCCAGCCCAGCCACTGCCTGGCCACCCCGCCGTCATCTGCCAAAAGATACAGAAGGTACTGACATGCCACCAGACTACAGAGCAGCTTTCCTCCTCAGGCTGTAGTACTCCTGATTCTCAACACTCCGCCATGAACAGGTTGTGGGCTCCTGTGTTTAGATATTACTTGGCCAAGTGCATTTCAGATTTTCTAACACCATACGTGTCAGGTCCCCCTTCCCTCAGATGCTGCCCGTCAGGTGGTCCCACAAAGGTCACCAAACCTTTGCTGTAACCTTTTGATCATAGAATATCTTGCAGGTTGGACTCAATTCTCTTCATTGAAGATCAGTTTCATAAACATGAATGGAGTTTTTTATGACCACTATTTTTTTATAGCCTTCTTTTTATTCCATCCTCCAAAGTTTACAGTTCATATGAATGTCATTTGATGCGTTGATGCTTGTTTTATTGTTCTACTTTATCCTACTACATCCAGCTACTGGAAAGCTCATTGTGAATTTTGGGGAAAGTGTTTTCACTCTTATTCCTATTCTTACTGTTAGTTATAACAAGTAGCTGTAATGAAATCCATAATATGTCGAGGGGGTGTTTATGCTGTTATTGGACCCTTTTTTTATGACAGACACGTTTAGCATACACAATACTAAAGTCCAGTAACCAGCTCACCTAAATGGAATGCAGCCATCACTAATATCATACATTTCACCTGGGCTTTTCCTGCTCAGAATGTCTGCTGTGAAAAGGGTCTGTTACGTGTTTTGGGGTTAGACTGTGCATTAGATAACAAGACACAGAGTCCACAGCCATACTAGTGACTCTGCAAGTCTTCACTTAACATAGGATAACATAAGCATGCAGACATGTTCATAATGACGGCGCTAACAGCAGATGTTAAGCGACATTTTTTAAAATTATTTTTACCATTTATACCACCTTAGTAGTGTTAGCTCGCTATAATTTTCAAATGTGCACCACTGAGCGCCACAGGAAGTCATTCCTGCCCGTTGCCATCAAACTTTACATCTCCTCCTTCCAATGATCTGACTTTTTCTATAAAAAAAAAAGAAAAGAAAAATAGAAAGACAAAGCAAAACTGTAATTTGATAATACAACTATTTCTCTGTATAGTGTATATATTATCTCACTGTATATTTTATTGTGTATATTTCCGGACTATCTACTTTATTATTTAATATTTCATTTTGCTGTCTACTTTATTATGTTATTTTATTTTATCATTGTCTACTTTAATATTTTATTTATATCCTTATCTCTTGTTTCCATTCACGCTGTATTTCTATTTCTACTTTGCACGGAGCATCTATAACAAAAACAAATTATTTAGGTATAAACCAATGCATCGGACACATTTTCATTTTGGTCTGATGATGGAACCTAAAAAGTTAAAGGGTAACCCCACATCTTTTACACATTTAAGCGTATTTGCAGGTCTTGGAGAATACCACAGCATTTGTGAAAAAAAAACTGTTATAAATCCTTTTGTGGCTCCAGAGGAAGCTGCATGTAATCAGATCAGTTGCCTTCAGTGATGTCACTCAGCAGCTGAATTGCATTGTGGTTAATGTAGGCTCCAGGTTTTGAAAAGCAAGACGAATGCATCTTCCACAGCTCAACAGTGAGGTTCCGGAAGTGAAAATGCCATTCATACTCTGACTAGAGGATTTTGATTATTGGCCATAATGTCGTAACCATCCAAATTAGACATACCACGAGATATGAGATTGTGAAACGATGGTATATAATCCTGTAGAAGCCACAAGTATGATATATCAACCTTGTTTAAAGAAAAACACGTTTAAGTTGCAATGTCATGGAAAAGTACTACACTACCCACAATCCTATAGTGTAACAGCGACGTCTATGATCGGTGGAGCTTGCTGTTACCATGGAAATGTTTACCGAACTGGTTAGTCACTGTTACCACTGAGAATTGTAGTGATTTTCACCCCTTTCGACACTCTTCTCCTCATCTTTAAAAAAACGCAGTAGGTCAGAAAATGAAATCATGGTAGCTCTGTGGTAAACGATCTTAGAGTTCAGTGGTAGCAGTAACTAGCGAACATGAATTTGCGGGTTCGGTAAACATTTCCATGGTAACAGCGAGCTGATCAGAAAATCAGACCACAAATCAGAGGCATCGCTGTTACATTTGCAATGGTTTATGGGATGAGTAGTTCCTTTACTCTCAAGATAATCATGTACACAGTCTTGTGCCTTTGCTTTTTTTTCAGTTTTCCAAAAATGTCTTTGCTCCGAATTAAATGTTTTATGGTCACGAGTCATCTCGTAGTGTATTGGCTTGGTTCCAGGCTTAAAACTCTTTATATAAGGATTTTATGAAATGTCAATGGAGTGAATGAATGGGAAATTCACTTCCAGAACCGGAGCCGTTACAAAAGTGGGCTGTGACTGTTGAGCTCTATAAATGAAAGCGATATCGCTGGTTCTGCTGCATCAAATTCCGATCATTTATTCTTGTAAAGTTTCCATAATGAGTTGAACAGTGTTATAGGAGTGTAATGCTGGAAGAGCGGACTGCTTTTAAAACAGGGTGCCTACATTACAAACAATGCAATTTAGCCACTAAGTGACATCACTGGAGGCAATTTATGGGATTGCATGCTGCTGGAGCCACAAAACACTTTATACTACTTTTTGCACGTACGCAGAGGTTCTCCACAAGACCTGAATACACATACTCAAATTGGTGGTGTTACCCTTTAAGGGATTACCAAAGTTCATACGTACATGAATGCCTGTATCAAATTCCATGGCAATCCATCCAATAGCTGTCAAGACAATTCACTGAAATCCACAAATGTTCGCCTAAATGGTGATGTTAGAGGTTAAATCAGTGGATTACTGAAGGCATTACGATTCATCATCAGGGGACCGCTAATGTCACAATTGTTGGCTATCCATCTAATGGTTGTTGAGATATTTCAGTAATGACCACAGTGATTGGCAGACAGACATTAGCCCAGCATTAGCAGGGCTTAAAAGGTGGCATGGTCATTACGTTTAGTTTATGTTTGAGAGTACACAGCACTGGCATAGAACTGTACGCCATTTGCCCAGAAAAATGTGGTGTTATTCGACCTACACCTCGTGCAGAAGAGGTTGTATATCATCCGTGTGGATGTAGAGCTGACAAACTCTGCATTAGAGGACGATTACAGAAGAAGAGGTGGTTATGCATGGTCCATGTGGTGGAGGTGGTTAACTTTGTTCTGTCCGACGAGAGTACTCAGTACGTTTGGAGAGAACGGTTGCCACTGTCTGTATGATTACAGTAAGACGCAGCATTACAGCGCCTAAGCCGCCGCTGAGGACAGTACAAACGGATTATATTTACAAAAGTCTGTTCATTCTCTCACTTTTCTTGTCGTCTGAGTCCCCCTCGCCCTCCAATGCACTCAGGCTGCTGCTATCCTACTGGGACAATGCACTTACATAACCAATCCCTCTCTGTAATCCCCGCCTGTGTCGCCCCTCCCTCCTCCACCCCACACCGCTCTCTGGCTCTGCCAAGCTCTCGCCCTCCTGATGCTGTAGCCGGCAGAGGGGTGGGGGGGATGTGGGAGGGGGGGGACTTCCTTATGTCCAGATTACTATGGAAGAGGCGTCATGACCTCTTAATCTTAATCTCACCCAGTTACATGTACGCTCAGTATCAAGACTGAATCACATGGCTTCATTCTCAGCTAGTTTCATGTCAGGGAGCACAGTTTTGCAGACTGCTGTGCACTTGACTGGGAGAGGCATTTGCTGCTAATTATAATGACAGATGCCCAAATTCTCTTGTTATATGGGGTTTTTTCTCACGCAGGGGTTTTGTTTTTATGTTTTTTTTTATGCAATATGTCATTAAGGGATACCATGATCTAGACCGTTCTGGGAAGCTCTTCTATTCATATTAGTGAAATGTAAATGAAGCTCCTCATGAAAAAGTAACAGGGAATGTAAAGGCACACAAGGTGGGATAAATGGATTTTTCGCACGCCAGTCGCCAAGTGCAGTTACTACAATACAACACTGATCAATAAACTTGTGAGAATTATAACTTAATGATAAACACGCTGACTATGAATTGGAGAAGTGAAAGCCCAGCGAAACATGAACAGCACGGCTGGGGATAGTGCAGGTGGTACTGGAGAGTGGTATCGCTGCCATGAATTAATTGATAATGTTTCAAATCAAATAATTAAACCATTACAAAAGTGTGACGGATTGTATTCTTGCGTCAATTCATGCAGAAATCGTGTTGTAAATGTAGATTTGGCGCAGTTTGTAGGCTCCAGTCTGCGATTCGTGCAGAGCGCGCCCCCGCGACAAACTTCAACAACTGTGCGCGCTCCGGAGCGGCTGGTACTTAACGCCTGGCGTCTCGTCTCTGCTACAGGAGCTGTGCGAATGTGTACACCGAGCTAACGAATGAAAGACGATAAAGAGGGATCCTGTGTCTACCACCTTGCTATACATTCACCCATTAATCTGCAGTGAGCTGAAGGATTATTCGTCCGAGGTAAGCGGGTATGCCGTCGCGAGTGAAACATCGGATTTTCGAGTGTAGTGTGTGCTGGGAAAAACAACAGCCCTGCTGTAGCAGACGTTAGCTTCCTTCATTAGCGCGGTGCTAATGTTGGCTGTTAGCTAGCTAGCTCTGCTTTGGCAAAAAGCTTGCTAGCCGTGTCGGTAGCCTGTCTGTTGCTTTTTAAGATGCACGGCTGTCTGCGGTGTGTAGTCGATGGGAATGTCTGGTGGGCAAACGTTGTTGTTAACGTCCGCTCAAGTGTGCACGAAGAACGTTAAGGCATCTTTTTCCTAGCTTGTTCACACAGTTGCTAAGCTAGCAAGTCACCAATTCAGCTAGCTAGTGTGCTAAGGGGCACTGCTTTACGGCAAGACGAGGCCTTGTATGTCTGTAACAGTTCGTGCTAGCTCGGCTACGCCGTCGTCTGTCTGATCAGACAAGGCCATTTTGCTCTCAAAGCGGGTTAGTTCAGGTCAACAGAAACCCATCATGGCATTGTTTTGTGTAGCAGCGTTACAGGCATAACCTGGTTTAATGACGACTGTGGAGGAAGTGATGACTAATGTTTACTCAAAGTAACGATGGAGGCTGCTGACAGATGCACCGTGACTGCGTGTGTTTGACCTGACTCTGAGGGGAGGACGAGTGAATGTCAGCTTTTAGTTGTTGTCGTTCCTCAGATGGCTCTCATCATCATCGTCATCATCATTATCATTACTGGCTCACCTGTGTGTGCATCGCGCGTGCAGCAGCTGAACAGAGCGCACACCTGTCGATCTGTTATGAGCCATGCTGTCACAAACTCCGGTGCTATCACTGTGTGACCTTATGATAGAGTGACTTCAGTCTATTAGGAGATTCTTATGTCTGTTGTAATTCCGGTTATTGCGGGCTCAGATATGGTTGAGACGGGATGGATCTATGCTGGGAGCTACTAGAGATCAACAAACTTGATGAGCTCATAAGAATGACACGGTGTACAGTAAGTTGACCAGGGATAAAATGTGCAAAATCAGTTCAGTATCTTCTTCACGTTGAAGTGACTCCAATGTCATCATCAGTGCAAAGACCTCAGATGTATAAATGTCAGTACATGACAGGCAACAGTGTGTTATGTTTGCCACTGGCCTGCATCCCATAGTGATGGGAGATGAATTATTAATAGTTGGGAATACAGGACATAGAATGATTTTTGAGTGTGTTTTTTTTTTTTTTTTAATCTTGAAGCCAAAAGTTTTCAGTCTTAACACAAAAGACAAGAATGTAGGTAAGAAACACACGCAGAAGGATCAAAATGTCCCACTTTGAATCTATGATTGTTTGAAAGTAGTCACTGAACTGGCTGATGGGGGTGTTTACTAATGTTTCGGGGAACCGGAAATTACGTTGCATGGGGTAAGATGGAGACAAGTGGTCTGACCAAGCTAGAGTACTCATCAAGTGCAGCCACAGTTTAGTGATGGGCGTCAGGTATTTGTTGAATGAGATTTCAGCTCTCTGTCTAACTGCATCTCATCAATATAAAAAATATACAAATGCATGTGAACCTAGCTTATAGCATATTGCACAAACATAGAAAGTGTGCTCTTCTTACAACAGAGTAGTTTTCAGAAGACACATCATCCCATTTAACATAAAAGTGGAGGCAGACCACTGATGATGCTTCCCTGGAGAGGCTAAACCCTCTCTGACATGGTTTATTTTTTTACTGCTACAAATGGCACACAAAAGTTGTATTTGATAACTGTTATACATTTATTTGAAAATTAGTTATATATTAATAGTCAGCTTTATGAAATAGGGGAAATATTAAGCCATCTATTTTACCTTATTTTGTGGTCCATAGTAGTCCCTCGTTTGTTGCCTCAGCTATGTTGTGTTTTCAACTGTGTCCGTTTTGTTGGTTGGTTGGTTGTTTGTCAGCAGGATTACACAAAAACCACTAAACTGATTTTCAGCAAACTTGGACGAGGATTGGTCTCAGCCTAGAATGGACCGTATTAACTTCTGGTCCGTATCCAGATAAAGGGATGGATCCAGGCCCCCCCTGGAATTGAGAGACACCGTGTTTGTCAACACTTTTGTCCATTTCTCATGGAAAAGGGAGTGCTGAAGGCGACTGTTGGGCCTTGGTGGCAGTATGCACTTTACTGAATACCTTTCTCGTCCAGTCTGTCACTGATAGCAGTGTCACTCATAGCATTTTACTGTTGTTGTGATTACAAAGGTTACTCTTAACATTTAAAACAAAATTATCTAGTCAGTCAGATATCAAAAATAATCTTTTTTTTATTGAGACAAAAGCAACATGTGCGGTTTGTGGAGCAAATGGAGAAACAACTTAGAATCTACAGACGTCTGTTAGAATTATGTGACTTAGAAACATTGGATGTTTATAAAAGATAATGAGACAAATATGTTGCAGTGTTTGTTTTTTTTTAGCCATAGTCGCTCCATTAAAGTTCCAAAGTTAATTTCACGCTCTGGTATCTACTGATATAGATAGCTATGACATAAAGCAGCTATGCCTGAAGCTTGTATTTTGACTGTTTGACTTTCTGCAGTGAGATGACACAGCAGTCATTAGTCTGCTCAGCAGCAGTGGTCCTTTCCTTTGGATGATTTCACCTCCTAATTAAAACTCTTTTATATTGTATGGTGAGCATGAGTGCTGTGTGATATTGATTATGAGAGAGGTGGTCACGTTTGTTGCATATATGAAGTTTCATTTTGGTATAAACATAAGATAGTAGTGGGACTGAGTCCAGACAAAAGCCTGGGCTCTAGACCCAAATGAAAACCTGCCAGAATGTCCAACCACAAAAAAATCCTAGTAGAGCTTTTTTCTTTGAAAACTCTGGGACACCCACATGTGTGTCACCTGTTATTCTGACCAGTTAGAGTTGATCAGGCCTACGAGTACAACAAAACTACCAGGGGTGTCTGGTCTCTTAAAAGTCTAATCAGACACACACACACACACACACACACACACACACACACACACACACACACACACACACACACACATAATTCTGAGCAAAAAATTGGCTTCTTGTTTTGTGCTGACTGTGGTCAGTACAGTGGTAGTTGTCTATAATGCAGCAGCAGAGATGAACTTGTTTTGACCTGAGGGTTTTCCATGGCTTTTAGAGAGGCTTAGTCGTTTGGTAATGTAGTCACTGGGGTGGTGTTCATATGTGGATTGATGTCAGCAGATGCCCAGTTGACAGGGACTTATGTCATGGATTGGAATGATATGCTCAGTAAAATGCAGGGGAAAAAATGGAAGATGGCTTTTTCACGTTTTGTGTTTGCTGAAAAAGTTTGCTGAAACGTTAGCTAGCTTCACTTCTAGTGGCACAAACTCAACAACAGTGTGCAGTAGAGTTGGCAGTGTTTGGAAAGCTAATGCATCCACTCAAGTTCTTTAGTGAAAAATATAAAACATTCTGATTGCCTGTTCTGACAGTCCCAAACCCCAAAATATTCACATTTACTCTCATTTATGACAAAGATGAGCTTCAAACATTTTCAAAATAAACAAAACCAAGCCAATTGTCAGTTATATTACAAAACCTCATGGAAAAACATGTGCCAATAAAATGTTGAGAAGCTCCCCGCTGTGTTGTATTTCAAACCTTTCAGCACAGTGCCAGTGGTGTTCCCAAGATGACATGCCACAACTGCTAGTGATATTTTGTTTTCATATAGCCTAGTCACTGCAGTATTGGGTCATGGTGGCATAGCATTTAAACACACATCAGCAGTGTGCTGAATTCTCACATTCCTCAAAGTTTTTTCAATTTCCCTTCTACAGAGGAAATGTTGATGCACCAGTGGGATGCTCTCCAAACGGTGTGACTTTTCTTCATATGCGGCCTCCCTGTTGTTTGTTATTTTCCCTTAGTGTTTATTCTACCTCTTATCTGAGGGTATAGTGATGGGAGGCTGAATTCATTTATATTGTGCCTTCCGCAGTGAAGATTATGTAACCATATGTGACTGACAGTTGTGGTTCGAGTGGCACAGACACCCGTTGAACCTGATATAGGAGGTTTTAGAGGTAGTAGGCTTGTCAATCTGTTAATGACTGTATTGTGGATACATATGCTTAAAGGTCCCATTTGTTTGCAAGTTGATTTTTTAATTATCCCCAACTCGTCAAATAATGTTTTGTAGGTCATGTCTTCCGCCATCCCAAAGCATCAATATTTGACCCTTTTTTTAAAATTCGGTCTACTTTTTGTAATCACAATAATCGCAGCATTTTTTGGAATCAGGAGTCACTTGGTTTGACCCAATTAACATCTCTGGTAGGCCACATAATTCTGTTCATGGATGTAAAGCTGTGGTTAACATGCAGCTTTGTCTATAATATCGAATGTTTCAAAACTAAATTCCCACAGTATCGTTGCACCTGCGCCAGCTTCACTTTCTTGCTCCGTCTACTCTATCACAGCGTTTTGAGTGCAACATGTCGCAGCACTGCAGGACAGCTCGAGACCGAGTTGTCTGTGCGATAATTACAGGATCACGCATGAACGCAGTTATATGTATGTGTGTGTGTGTGTGTTATAAACACAACAACAAACAGATGTGAGTGGATTTGTCTCTCTTTTTTAAATCTTTGTGCTGGCGTCAACACGGAATGTTTTATTATGAAAAGTAAGCAGATGTTATGTTGCTGTTTCGCTGTCTGACGTGGCAGAGACAGACAGAACATGGATCTGGTGGAATTTAGGGGTCTGGGGAAGGTCTATTTATTCAGATTTTTAGGCATGCAAAGCTTAGACTATCTATCCAGAGGGGACGTACCGGAGTGTACGCGAGTTGCAGTAAGCGGGTGGTGCTAGTCTCATGCCAGTACTCCAGAACAAGAAATGACGAAACGGAGTGCATAGAAAAACAAAGCGCACACAGTAGTCCGCCCCTCCCACACACCGTGCTGATTTGCTAGCACACCGCCAATCAGAATGGTTGTGTGCTAGCTGTATGACCAATCAGAGAATCCAATGGCTCCAACGGTCAACAGCCAACCTCCTCAGACTTCGCATGTTGAATCGGAGCAGACAACGTCCACGCGATTCCAAAAGCTTCCCATGCAGCTGAACATCGAACAGATTTGTTCTCGAACTCGCCCGAGTCTCCCCAAACGCTTCAGACGGCCAACGGTTGGGCCAGTGTGTTCCTGCCTTAAGCGTGTGCACAGTTGAGTCTCTTTTCAAATGATTAGGGGGCAATTTTACAGACATTAGTCAGTTTAGCTGACCAAACAGTCTACATCCAGTAGTTTTGGGGGATACCATTGATGTTGCAGGGTTTTACTAACCTGGCTTTCAGAAATATAGGCAAAGGAACACAAGAAGTTTACTGAGTTTTGAATGACTTCATTGAGTTTGTTGTGCAGAGCAGCTGAAGTTGCATTGGAAAACGCCCACTCTGTGGAGAAGTTCAGGCAGGCAGAGGTCAAGCGCATAATGAACTAGGTTATGAAAACATAGCCAAATAAAGCCTTCATTTCCTGCTGGTTTAACACTTCGAAAAAATTGATTCATCACAAGAAACCTTCAAAAGAGTGAATGATGAAGGAGAGGATGTTTGCTGCCTTTTCATCTTCACTAGTTTAAATGTTTGCTTGTTATAGACTAGTAAAAAAATGAATTCACTGTGCTGCTTAAAGACTACCATCAGCTGCCTGGAACTTTTAAAATCTCTTTTTCTTTTGGTGCTTGTTACTCACACATGCTGTATGATGTGAAACAATAACTGCACCTTAAATCTGACAACTTTGACCATAAAGGTTTGTGTGAATTATGAAACAGCAATTGCATGCCTTGTCATCATACTGTAATATTTAGACTTATTCGGATATTTAATTTGCTCTCATACAGCCATCATGAACTCCCCTGCATGGTCTTGGAATGAATATTTGTCTACTATTGTACAGAAATACTATTTTTATTATCAGTCAGCACGGGTTCAGGGACCCGCGGGTGACCCAAATGACACAATATAATGTACTGTGTCGGACGCCTGGAGAGCGGGTTTTGCGATTGCCATTTTAGAGGCGTCACAAAAAGAAAAATCATTAATAGTGACACATCTACAAAAATATGCCTGCATTTCAAAATGATAAGAAGTTATATTTCATATGAGCTCATTCACGCGCGCTTGCGCTCTCCCAGAACTCCCATTCCCCACGCTGGCCTAATTTCATTTTTAAAAATTGCGTCCGTCTAATTTTCCTTTGGGTGCGAGTCGGGTGTTGGTATCAATTTATAGCAGGTCGGCTCGGGTGCGGAATGTAATTTGTGCTACTGTCGGAAAATGGTCGGATGCAGTTTTAAGTATGGTGGGTGCGGGTTTGCAAAATAAGACCCGTGCAGGACTCTGATCTAAGTGACCATTTTAATCCTCTAAATATCAAGCTATATATCTAACATGCTAGTTAACGTCAAGGACTGCGGTGGAAGACGACAGTAAAATATTTCCTTTCTCTAACATTGGATTTATTTATGCCAACGGATTTACATGAAGTTGGATTTTTTGTGAATATACACTAACAAACTAGATGTTTCTGATTCCGACAGTTTTGTCATTTTGTAACTAATTCATGGCTGCTTCGGAGCGGCTCACAGACCCATCTGTCACCATGTGTGTGAGTGGAGGAGCCTCCGAGCGCGTGAAGCGCACTGCTCCAGGTCCGAAAACGGCTTCATATTATTATTTTTTCACTAATACAGCCCTGAATTAGCAGTACTGAAGTCAATAAAGGTAATGCAAACAAAAGAGACTGACTGAAACGTCGGTATGCGTTGGAAAGGCGGAAATATTTTTTCACATTACATATTCAGACTATGGCGGGCCGCCACAGTCTCGTCAATGTATGGGAAACACTGCAACAAGAAGACGGCGAAAATGGCTAGTGCAAGGAAACCAGAATCGTTTGTGTGGATCGATAATGAGGTCGAACTGCTGCTGAGACTCAGACTCAACTACAAGGCGAGTAAGTTGCAAGAAACACGGAACACAAGCAGTAGTCCGCCGTTGTTGTTGTTATGAGACGTCGCGGGGTTCAGAGGTCGAAGGCTAGGGGTCGAGGGGTGGGGCAATGGCGTCATCCATACGGAAAGTATGCAGATTCGCCGTCCACATGAGAACGCGAGGGCTATGTTTTCTGATTTTTCAGAACCGGAGACCCGGTTTCAAAAAAGTGTGTTTTCAGGCACTGCGTTTACAGGATCCATGTGGACGATCGGCCAGAACGATGCAAAACGTGTGCGTTTACACTAAAGAGTGTCTCTGTATGGACAGGGCCTAAGTTATATAATTACTTAATCGCCATCAGTAAACAGTACCCTGTCTGACTCTCACTCACGGGGAGGTATGCTGTTTTCTGGGGGAAAGTTCACGGAAGTATTTGTCGGGAGGGCTGACCGTCAAGGTGATTTTTCAATACAAGTTTCCAGAGACGGTAATTACAACAACACAATAGTGTAAGGAGACAAACACATGTGAGTTAAAGACTTTTGCTCGTGTCACATAATCACTGCCATTCTTTTTCAGGCAGCATGTGATGAAGAGTTGGCAGGACAGACAGGATGACAGGGGCTTTTCCTTGTATAACTGCTGTAATTTATTTTTTTTTCCTTATAAGTTGCCCTGGTCCGCGCCTCCGGCTTTTCCATTCACACACGCCGGCTCACCCCTATTGCAGCTCTGAATCAACCTCCGGAGGCACATCGGAGCCACAGTGAAACTATCCCCCCTCTCTGCATCTGTACCTTTTCACACAGACAGGGATGCGGAAATTCGGCACATGATTCCAGGACTCAAAGGACCGTGTGAATAGGGATACTGTTAAACAGCCTGCATGCTGTAGCCCCCATTAGCAAGGGGGCGAGGGCTCTCTGCTTCAGCTGTGTGCCTGGCCAGCAAGTGGTATTTGAGACTCGACAATGGTATCTTGGGTCACATCTACAGTTGATGCAAACAACTTGCCTCCACAACATTACTGCTATATTGCTTTCCTGATTTCCCAAACTACGGTGGGCAAGGTGTGTGCGTGTGTGTTGAATGTTCCGTCGTTAGGAGGAATTTGCGTCACTACCGCATTAACTGTGTGACAGCCCTAATATTTACACAAAATGTTTATCAAGGTGCTCAAACTTTTTCTTTTTGCTTTAACACATTTGTCAGACTGTATTCTGTTGTGATGCTTTAAGATGCTTCAATAGATCGGGGAAACGCTGCTTGACTAAAGTTTCTTCTTAATTTGTGTTTGAATCTGAAAGGGTGCTGCACACTTGATGGTGAACATTCTTTTCGGCACCAGATAATTTGTTCCTCAAAAAAATGCTCAAAATTTGTTTCACCAGCCTCAACTTTCTACAGAAAACTTGATTGACTTGTCTAGTATTTGAATTTATCTGTAATCCATCTGAGTTGTGTATGTGCTGTAGCTGATCTTGCTGTCTCAGCTGTGTGTGTTTGCGCGTGCTTCTGTAAGGCATTGGCCAGTGTCACATGGCATAAGACAGGAGATCATGTTTTATGTGACATTTCTAAACAAGTTCTAAGGACTCTGACAGCGATCTAGATGTAATTACATGGCATCATATTGTAGTGTTTGGTATCAGTGACAAAATTATAAATTACAATATTTGACCTGATACCTAAATGGATAATTAATAAATGAATAAATAATACATTCTAGTATGGAGAGGGACACGGGTACCAGAAGTGTTTTGCGTAATACTGTACTACCTTTTTGGGTTGGCTGGTCAGATTTTCGAATCAGAGCGATGGCAAATTCAACACAGTTGAGAACAAAACGTGGTGTCATAGTGGTGGGGGGCACTCAACTTGACAACAATTTTAAAAGTGAATTAATCAGAGCTTTAGATGTTTTGCAGTTTTTTCACACTTTCGTCTTTTGCTTTGACTGGCAGTTACCTGTGTGTTTCGCAGAATTTTAAGCTCAACGATTGGATGTTTTTAGACGCACCTCCATAGTTTTTTATGTACCCAGGCTCGTGCTTTAACTCATCAAAGACCCAGATGTTTTCTAATGTCCTGAATATCTTTTGTTTATGATTTAACCATTAGACTTTCATGCCAATCACAGCCTTTAGAAGTGCTCTGTGAGTCATGAAACATTGTGAATGGGGAAGAATGAATAAGACTTGCGTCAAGAAACCAGGGATTCCCAAAATAACTCCTCCCACTTCGCAAACAGTTGATGCTTTCAAGTGATATTTAATCTGTTAGTATATACGTATGTCACTGACTTACTGTAGCTTGTCAGAACATCTGTGCTTTTTTACTGTCCTGGCACATCAGCAGGAGCGTATGTCCAGTGAATAATACTCTGCTCGTCCTCACAAGAATGACAGCTGTTCCTGCTGGCCTGATGCAGGAGTGTGTGTGAGCGTGAGCGAGAGAGGCAGAGAGTGACTCACTGGCTCTGTAGCAGTGAGGTAATTCTAGATCTGTTATTAATGCCAAAGGGAGTCCCTGCTTGCTTTACGGCTCTCTTTGTGTCTGCCTGTGTGTGTGTGTGTGTGTGTGTGTGTGTGTGTGTGTGTGCGCGCGCATGATGCACATCTATGTCTGCATGTTAAACACAAGGTCTGAGGCTTTGTGTGTGTTGCTTGATTTTGTCTCTGCCCTGATATCCAGCTCTGTGTGGATTCTCCATGGTAACCAGCTGCTGAGCTGCACTGTTACTCAGTAGTTTTTCCTGCTGTGGAAAGTAAGTGACTGCCAAAGTAAAAGAAATTACAGCATTAATCCCCAAAAGAAATGTTCAAATGTTGGGGTTTTTTTGTTTTATTCAGGGAGGAAATTTTCAGCCAAGACTGGCTGTTAGGCAGAATCCCAGTGATATTTCTGCACTTATATCGAACAAAATGTCCTTTGTTATTATACGTTGTGTGGCGTCTCTATAACCACCTAACATGTTTTTCTTTAATTCTAGAAATGTCATAAAACACTCTCATTAAGTCTGGAAGTACAGTCAGTGAGAGAATTGTGTCATAAAGCAGACGTGTTCTTCTAAAAAAGTTATATTAACAACCAAGGACAAGATCAATAGTTAATCGTTCGCTCTAACTAGAGCTCTTCATGAATCTAAAAATGTGTCCCTGAATCAGAAGACCTGTTTGTCTTAGCTCAACATGAGAATACTTTTGCAAACAAACCACAAGAAGTAAACTGAGTCAGGTGGCATCTGCACCTGAGGCCAAACCAACCTGAATCCTGAGAATGTGGCAACACTCGGTTTCCTCTGTTACCTTATCTAGCTCCAAGACAGATGGGAGTCCCTCTCATTAAAAGTGAATTGGCTCCTAATGAATACATTCTGAACTGACATTGGCTTGTTCACTCAGGTATTACACAGTTTGTATAACCTTTCTCTTTTCAAACGGTGACATTGGATTACTTTGTGTCGGCAGTGATGCCCATAACGTGTTTACAGATGTGCATAAACAGCCTACAGTTATTCGCGGTAGGCAAAGGATGACTGGAGCGGTGTTGCAGCGATACTGAGATTTTAATGGCACCATAACCATCTCTGAAAATATCACGCTATAACATTACACAATTTTTGTTATTGTTGATCTTTTAATGGAATGAAAACATAATAATAAGAAGAATAAGAAGAAATATCCTGACAGATATTACACGTGAAATATTTTGTAAATAACTAATAATAATTTCTTATATTTACGTAGATATCAATACAGTTGATCAGGAAATGTACACAATACGATAATCTGCATTTATTGCAAAAACAAAAAAAGATTCACCTCAGTACTGACGTGTGGATGTACTCAGCTATTGAGACCAGTTAAATCTCATCAAGTGTGATTAGCTCTTCCAAAATGTTGTCAAATGGCAAATCATTGGCAGGTCAACTGATATTTCTTTTCATTGCAAATGGCTACTTCATGTAAACAAAGCACGCAAGGAAAGAAAAAAATGTGTGCTTTTATTCTGACCCTGCTTCGGCGACTTGTATCGGATTAGTACAAGCCGGACTGTGAAAGGGTTTGAGAGCAGGAGTCATTTCATATGGAAATGTGGGCTTGTGCTCGGCTCTATTGTAGTGTGTTTTACAACCTCCCCATGATGGTGTGCCTTTTATGTTTCACGCTCGCTAGTCTTGTTGTTTCTCGCTCTCCCTTAATTTCAGCTCAATGATGCATCTTGAACATGAATCATTTCAGACATTTGCATTGCTAAAGCGTGTGGAAGATCTAGATAATCTGCCCACCCACCCCCAAGCCCCATCCTTCCTCGTTTTATAAACCACTGGCTGTAGGTGATGAAGTGTTTGGGTCTCTGGTGGTGAACTGCTGCTTGGTCCAGATGGCTCATTGTTGTATCTCCTGCCCTGCCCCTTTTAATAACACAGTCTTGGCATTGGCTAGTGTCACTAGTGCTGTTTTTATAGCTCACAATGTGTATATGTGCCACAGCAGGTTCTCTTTGTGCCCACATATTTTGTGCTGCTGATGTTCTGACTGCATTAAGTTTATATTGTCTGGTGATAACGTGAACAGATGTAGTGTGACGGTGGTGAAGAGAATACAGCAGCAGTGTGTCTCCTGTCTTCTTATTGTGCTGAACAAATCTAAAGTGCTCCCACAGTGGTAGCTTAGCCACAATCACGAAGAAATACAGAATGTGCATTGTGAATATGGATACACAAAATGGTTATTCTTCAGCCAATAAGGATGATTTTGGGGCTGAGTGATGTGGAAAAAACAAATCATCATTGCACATTTTCAGACCAATATTGCAATTTGATGTGCGTTTTT
>CAEMYA010000008.1:1102646-1146415 GCA_903131615.1 Diplodus sargus
TTTTTTAAATACAATTTTTAGGTCAAGCTTCGGTTTCAAATTCACTTACAGATTGTTATAGATTAAAAACGTGTGATGGAGCTTTACCATATTACACCATCAAAACATTAACTGATCTATATTGTAATGAAAAGATGAGAACTTATTGCTATGAATTGCTGCCAACAACTGTTTATTTTTTCAATTGGTGTATAACAGAGCATATAACAATCAAGCACACAATTAACACAAAAGTTGTGACTTAAGTTATTTAAACAAGTAATAAATACATTCCAGTAAGAGAATAATACGACATTTCTGTAAATAATTAGACACTGTAGTGTGTCAGGCTCAGGAGCAGCATCTAAATACAGCACATTCTGCAAGTTGAATAAGGTAATGATAATAATAATGATGATGAGCAGCAAAATGAATTGCACCCTCTGCGCCTAGTTTCAAACCAGAATTTTGATTTGAACTCTATTACTCATTCAGCCCTGATAACTGATCATTTCTGATATTTGTATTTTCAAAAGAAGTTCCTAACCTGTAGCTTATGTATTCCTGGAAGTATGAAAGGCTCAGATATATTGAGAAAAAATGGTGTTTAATGTTCCGTAGCTCTAATAAGATTTGCTGTGTTAAAACTCATAGACCCTTTCCCTCCTCGTGGAATCTTTGTGTGATATGTTGTGCATGCCGTGCATGTTTCCTTCTCCTTCTGCTTTTATTGGCAGGTGACAAACCAACTTTAAAGGTGTATACTACCACCTGCTTGTTATATTTATCAGCTATCATTTCATAGACACACCATTAATATAACTTTCCAAATATTTGGCAAATAATCTTTTGACTCAATATACTGTGCATCTCTGTTGTGAACGACATCGTCATTAGCAGAGTAAACAATTAGTTTACCAACAGAAAATTAACTATTATGAGAAGCACTCAAGTCATCTGTTATGCGAAACGGCCAACAGTTCTCTGGTTTAAGTTTCTTAAAATAATTCTAGGTTGCGGCCCTAAAGTGAGGTCTGACTTAATGCTGCGCAGAAGAACAGCGAGGAAGGATATTTATTTCTTTGCAGCTTCTCAGTTAATGCTACCGTCAATAGTATGTTTCAAAATGGACAACTATGGTGACAAAAGGTTTGTGCAAGCGGTCAATGCATTAGCACAATGATGTGCGGCTCTTTAAATGTTAGAATTTCTGTGTTTTCACAGAGCACCCAGCATGCTGTTTTAGTGCTACGTGTGAACTCGGCCAACATCTTTCTCTTTATGTGCACTTAGCTAGCTATCACTTTCTCTCCTGCTGACGGACACATTCTGGCTCACAGTCATATTTTGGTTTCACTTGGGCTTCTTTTCCTGGCTGGCTCAGTTTTTGTGTGTGTGTTTTTGGAGAGGAAGAGGGAGCCAGGGTGTGTGCCGGATTGAGTCTGTGAAAGAAATGGGCAAAGGGTTACATAGCTAGACTGTTTCTATAAAGTAACACGTTAACGTTTGACCCATCATGAGGAGTGTAGTCCTCTTAAGAGCAACATCATATTGTTTTGATCTGCAAAGTGTGGTTTTTGGGCAAATCTGTAATTTTGCAAAAGCCTGAACTCGGTGGTAAGATCCACCACACTTCCCAGGGGTTTACAAATTTCTCAAATTCAGCCATTTGAGGTTACTTAGTGTGATAAATATACATATTACATTGTGGCAAACAGCAAGAGGGTAAGTTTAAAAAAAAAAGAAGAAAAAAAAGGATGGAATGAAAAGAAGAGGCAGTGAGAAAGTGAGGTATGGTGTCAATGAGGGCAGCTGCTGGTACAGCCTGCAGCCAGACAAGGCTGAAATCTGAGACTTGCACAACCACAGAGTCGGGCAGAGGGAGGGGGCCGAGAGAAAGAAACACAAGTTGGAGAAGGAGGGAGAGAATGTCCATGGAGGAGAAAGAAGGCAAAAATATGCAGGCTCAGGGCAAAGCAAGCATGGAGGATAGTGTGGCGGAAGAGGGGAAAATGGACACAGATACAGACATGAAAGATGACGTGTAGCAAGGCAAATAAAATTAGTAACAGTCAAGTCAAGGTCTGCGTGAAAGAGAAATGATGTGTTGCGGAGAAGAAGGGGTTATGTGTTCGGGCAGGGAGCCACTGAGCGAGAAAGGGGAAGGGTGAGAGAGTGAGCATGCTCAGTTTGGGCTGACATTGGATGCCGGCTTAGCTTTTCTCCGTCATGCACACAAACACACCCAGCAGCAGTGACCACCTACCACACTCCAGGGGACAGAAAGAACATGGCTTAAGAGAAAAAAGCCAGAGGGAGAAAGACTTTGTTTGGGACTTTCCCTTGTGTTCCTCTCTCGCTAGCTACAGCCGTCTCCACTTCCACCAGGAAACCCAGAGAGAGCAGGGCTTTGTTTTCCAGTCGCAAAGGATTATTCTTCCAGCAACTGCTGCACACCACACAAGATTTCTTTTTCATAGAAAACAGCCCTCCTTTTGCCTGAAGCGTGCTTTTGTGCTGCAAGCCTGTAATTTTGGAAAATAATTTGGAAGTAGATATACCTGTTGTTGTTTTTTTTGTTTTTTTCCTTCTCTTAAAAGCAATGCAGTGATACAGCGCCAAACCGACCCTGAAGATCTGGCAGCCGGAAAAACAAAGGTGGAACTTGTAGAGGGATAATTATCCATTGTTGGAGAGAATCTACAGTGACTTTGCTAAACTGTCTCATGTTGCCTTTAGTTCCTAGTGGCTGACTGGGAGCAGCAGGGGAGTGGCAGGCTGACCACACGCTGACAGACTGCTGACAGACTGTTGACTTAATTTTAGTTTGACTGCTTCTCTGTGTTGCAGCATAAGCACCTAGCAACCTGCCTGCTGTTCCTCTTTAGCTCTCTGATGGATGCCTTCTTTGCATGCTGCTCCTGTGACAGAGGGACTTTGCCATTTAAAATGTGACATTTTTGTTTTTTGGATTCTATGGACACAGACATAATCACTCTTCCTCCTCCTCCTTTTGTCCCATCCCCTCGTGGGCTGTTATTTTTCCGGCTATTAAGTATCTTCATTGGCTGCTGTCTGCACACAGCCCTGCATTCTTTCATTACAGCTTTCCCCCGCACCCTCTTGAGCTTTTGCTCCCTAAATTGGGGACCAGGAGGGAAAAATGTGATCCTCTGTATCGTGGTGTGTTTTTTTTTTTTTCGGGCAGCTGCAACAGTATGTTGTTTTCCATGGAAACCGGCAGAGAAATATGGAGCTTAGGGGCCGCATGAATGCTTTATCCCTATGTCTCTGGTCCAAGTGAAATCAAAGCCGGCTTGCGTAGCACTGCAAGTTCCGCCCTGGTACTCCTTGTTCGGGCTCTTCTCGTGTGTAGCTACAAGGAACACACACAGGACTAAAGGTGAATGAGCGTTTACAAGATAATGCACACGAACGCGTACTTACTTGTGGAAACATTTACACCTTTGCTTACAGGTGCAATGTGTTACCCGCACTGGTCCTTTTTAGCTGCAGCCAAGGTGTTGTAAAATGTCGTAAATTCCCGAGCTGAGTCCAGCTGCAGCTCTGTGTGTGTCAGGTTGATAAATTGATACTTTGTGTGCAGGGAGCTTGGCTCGCAAAAGTGCTCGTACTGTATGTCGAATAGCTTGTGTGTGGGTGAGTACAGAAGACTCATTAAGCAAGCGTGCCTGTGTGCATTGTGAATTATGTGTGCGAACACTGCGCAACGTGTGTGTGTGATAGACTGAGAAAAGAGTGGGCCATGAGTTGAGAACAAAGAATGGCATGTTTGTGTTGAAGCCCAGCTTGTTTTCTGCTTCCCCCTCCACTCGTGCTTCTCCTCAGCCTTTTTGTATCATGTGAATGTATGTGTTTATGTTTTGTCTAAGGCAAGTTGGCGCTTGCTGCAGAATAATTTGTGTGACTTAAACGTCTTTCAGGATAAAATGCCTACACACCCCCCTTTTACAGAGATTGAGATGCCAGAAACTCTGCTCGCTGGAGATGCGTATCTGCTGTGAAAGACAAATACTTTGTACTTTTGAAATAGATCAGATGATCTCTTTAGAAATAGTGGAGACTTGTTGAAAATGCGATCTTAAGTAGAAGTCTTGATGCATCAAAATCAGCCTCTCTCTCCTTCCTGGATGGATGCTTCAGTGTGTGCTGCCCCATTAACCCAGCAGTGGCTATATCTACATGCACTCAATTCTTCAATTACAATGTTAACACAAATGTGATTGCTTGATGTCATCATTCTTCCTGTTCATAGTGGCTATAAAGAGAGGCCTTTCTAATGCACTTTCAATTGAAGCAATGGGAGAAAATATCCACATTGTTAACAACATATTCAAAAGTTTATGAAGCTCAGTTTAGGCTTTGGATTTTGTACGAGAAGGTAAAAAGACTGGCAGATACCCTCTTGACTAAGTTAGACTACAGAGGCTTCTTTCGCTTCATGAATGTTTGAATACATTCGGAAGGGGGTTCTTAAATGTCTGTATAAAGAGGAGGGATGGTGACAAGCAAAGTCTGTTTTCAGTGTTCATATGGAGACCTTACTATAATCTTAATAGACTTGTGAAGCTGTCCTTTTTAAGACTGTTCTATGAAGGTCGATCAGAGTTTGAGGCGGACATCGCCTGAAGCAGATGCATCGTGTTTAATATGCTGCAGCTAGGGAGAGCCACCTATAGTACAAAGATTTCACCAACGTCAGCACATTTAGGAAACACATAATTGATGTAACGGAGGCGGCGACAATACTGACACGTATCTGGTGTCATGTGTTTCATCATGTAAATTGTGGAAGTTTTTTTGTATTCTTGGCATATTGGGGAGAATGTGATTCTACAAGAGTAGTATGAAAACCTGTCTAAGCATCAGTCAGCTTAAAAATAACTTTAGTTTTTACTACTGTGTTTTAGCCCCATATTTTCAGTTCCTATCTAATGAGGAGTCTCAAATATTCAAATTTCCCATACCAAAATTTTATGTGCAGAACAATATTTTAATTAATTGCTGTTGAGTCTACATAACAACTTGTTTTCCTTTAATAATAAGCCCCAAACTGCATTTATTGACACTATATTTAATCCATACACAGTTACTGTGTGTAATATATTGTAGTAAAACTGTGCTTAAAGCTAATCTGTTTATGCTTTAAACATGATTCAAAAATGTTGGACCCTGTGTAAAAGAAATTAAACAGAATGTGCTTATAATTATGACATGTACTCAATTGACAACTGTATAAGACAATATATTTAATGTTTCAACTTTTTATTTTTTTTTGTAAATATATACTTATTCTAAATTTTGACAAGCTCGGACAAGAGCAACAGAGCTCTAGGAAAGTTCTGGATCGCATTCTGTTTTTATTCACATTTCACACGGTACCAGCATTCTTGGTATCAGGGTTGTAGATCAAGCTTGCGTGAAGATGTTAGTTGCCCTTCACACACACTGACGACAAATTAAACAAAGAGCTAGAGTTTAGTCTCTCCCAGTGCAGCAAATTTGTGTGTGTTGGCAATACTAGCATGAACATTGTCTGAGGAGATTGTGAAGGCAATGTGTGTAATGTTTACATGAGATCCAATTTTCTTACATGGCGACCTCAGTCACATGAGTTGACTGTATGTGTGCATGTAAACTGGCAGTAGTGGTGAAAGGGCGTCTTCAATGAATACTGTTATCTTTTCAGTTTATACAACTACAAATTGGCCTCAGAAGACATGCAGGTAAATCCTGTTTAGAAAATAAACTTTGTGAGGGTTGCCACTGTGTGTTTTTATAACAGTGCTGCGAGTGGAAACTGGTGATCTCCTTCAGTTGATAGTGAACACAAATGGACAAGTTGTAATAGAGTTATTGCTTTTCACATCCAAAACTTGTAACAGTGATCTTGTACTGTGGACTATATATGCACCTACTGAGGCTGGATTCTGATATTGAATGCATCATGAGAACGTTTCCAACTGTGTCTGTGTGTATTTCTTCACTATTCGTGTTTCTATCAGCAGAGAACTGCCTTTCTGCAGCAGGTCGGCTTATAGGTTGTGGTGGATGCAAAAAAATTGAGAGCGTCATTAAACTGAAATGTGCTAAAACATAGCACTAGGACTTTTCTCACTGCATATTCTTAAGCGATGACCCTGGAATAACTTGGCTCCTTGTCTAAAACAAATTCTTAATCCAGGGTTGATGTCCAAGTACTCAGGTTTTCTTTGGCACCGATTCACACTTAGAACCTTTTCACTGTTATTTAGTCGATTTTTATGGGGCTATGCTAAAAACATGGGGACAACCCTGCTCCGGAGCTGGGCTAGCAAGCACTTAGCTTAAATTATGGTTAGCCCATGTTGGTCAGAATTGTGCCAGTGTGAATGTTTTTGTACAGACTGGCTATAGAAATGGGTCGCACAGTGTCAGTAATTTGTTAAATTAAACGGCCACTATACAAGAAATTAGTAAGGTTTTGACAGTTTATGTTATTCATCGTTTCCTGTCAGTAGCCAGAGCGTCAGCCTGGGGCTAAGCGGGTTATAAGAATGCTTTTAGCTGTGGTGTAGTGGGAAAAGTCCCCACTGCTACTTAAAGTTGAGCATGAATGCTAGAACTGAACTAGCACATAAGAACTGTGGTAAAACATATCTGCACATCTAAGCAAAATCTAAGGATGAATTGGCATTATCTTCAGTGATGACTTCCTATAGAGTAAGCACTTAGCTTATCAAACTTGTGTTGGTGAACAGAGTTCAACCAGCTGGCAGCCACTGCTGGAGAATGATGGTCTTGCATCAGCATATTATGATCCTGACACAGACACAAACCTAAACTGATGGATGGAGTTTTATCTGCTTTATGAAATATAAATTAGCGGTGCTGGGAAAACAGTTTGGAGACAGCACAGTAGGAATCGATGAATTTAGAAGTCTACTCTTCTTCACGTTGCATTAGCAGCGCAGTAAGTGGCTTAAATTGCTTGAATGAGCGTTTTGCAGCTCGAGTGTACGAGGCGGGCAGTGCCCTTCCTCACCTCTTATAGCCTGTTGGCCCAGCAGAGATAGCTCCCATAAACATTAGATTGTGTCATCATGTAAATCAGATCTGCTTCAAATGTGAACTGACTGGAGCATGTGTCACACCCACTGTCAGAGATGACAGAACCAGGCTAGTGAAGGAAGATGTTTGTTACCACAAAGGACGCCATATTTAACTCGCTGTCTGTGACATCATGGTTATTGTGGGCTCTATTGTTGGGATGTTATTAGTTGGGTTTGATTCCCAGCCAGTATTTTTTCCATCTTTGCTCCTCAAGTCATGTTTGTTTACCTTCTTTTTTTTTTTCTCTTTTCAGAGGTCCCCACATTTCAAGAGAAGACGAAAGCCTTATTTGGAAATCTTATGGACGAAGGTAGGTATCTATGTTTCTGTTGGTGTTTTTTCCACCCTTTACATCCGTCTTCCAGTCAGTCTCCAGTTGTGCTTGAAGACAATGGTTCCCAAATTGTTTTTCACTGGATAATTTCACTGGGTGTGTCCTGATCTGCGCTTCATTGCTGTTGCTTGACTTCTTTCCTGTTTGAGGATTTGGAGCTCTCAGTTCGCTCTAGTTGGGCAGCGTGTTGCACCATTTATTCTCTCTCCAACACAGAGTGGTGTGGAACGCGACATCTCCGTCTGCCACTACCTTTTTATTTAGCCTTATTGTTAGCTGTATATTGGACTTGATGCTCCATCCGTTCCCCTTCACTGTTGTGTTGCTCCTTCTGAACTCTTAAGGACTGTCTGCACAGTCAGTTTGTTCTCCTCCTTCTGTCCTCATCCTTTCCTCCACCTCCTTGACACGGCGCAGTACGTGCTCATTGCCCTCTCTCTATCTGGTTAGCTGACTCACTCTTTGTCTCCTTAGCCCCCTCTGAGCTCATGTTTTCTCTACCTTCTCTCGCACCTTTCTTGTTCCTTTTTGTTGAATGTATAATTTGGTTATAAAGGCTCTCTGGGGAAGTATCATTCGTAATGAGTTGCTAGTTCTTTTTAGTGTGCACATTGTAAAAACTAAAACCCAGAAGCCTTGTAAACTGTAAACTCAGACTGTAAAATCCTTCTGAGGTACCTGCTAACAACAACTGGGCCATGTTTGTTTTTACTTTGTCTTCATCTTGTCTGTCACTTCTTGCCCCCCGCATCTGCCAACTAAACAGGTGATACCGTGATTATCACCTCACTGGCTCCCTTTAGCTGGACTTGTTAATACTTGTTGTAGCCTTCTGTGCAGTCAGCTAGTAGCTGCTTTTATTCAGGCAAGATCTGGGTCAGAAATAATGTTTACACCACCAACAAAATAATTCAGCATGTCTTTCTGAAAGTGTATGTTTTTCTTCAGCCATTATACCGCTGTCGGCTCTACTGTTGGTGGCATTGACCCGCAAATGTTCATCACATTGATGGCAACTACACTTGGTCTGTGTACACCAGTGAAAAGCAGTGGCTCATGATATCAAACTATAAATGGACTTTTTAACATAACCTCGAAACTCATCATACCGTCATGGCTGAATTAAAACGATACTTTATATCCACTCATGCTGGGATTGGGTGTGGCATCTCAAATATTTCCTCACTGTGAGACTGCAGTGTTGATCTTTTTCAGGCAAATATGTTCAGCAGTTTCAGGTTCAGGTTCAACAGTAATTCTGCTGATTGAACCGCAGTCAGTATTCTTGGTGTACTGTATCCAATTAATCTTTTGTAGGCTACTTTTGCCTTTTTAACATTTGAGTGTCTAAATTGGCAGACTGGCACATATCTCTCTAACCCCCTTTGACACGAGTTGTTTTCAAGTGGTCACACATCATAAGATGGCACTGCAGTGTTTGAAAGCCGGTACCATCAGCCACACCCAAAACCAACCAGACTTCCTCACACAGAAACTCGCTGCTGGCAGAAAGCATCCAATTGTACAAAGTGACTAGTCAAGAATCCTTATTGGGGCTTATTTATGAAAGAATTTTAGAAACTTTAAGACATCTTTGTATTGTGTTGCAAACATTTAGACTGAAGTAAGCATGCTAATCAGCTAGCACCAACAGGTCTAAAGTTCCTTTGCTAGTGGTTTAAAGACCAGCGCTACCTGGTTTCCGACATTCCCAGTTTGGACTGTCAGCTGCGTGGCTAGCTGAGCTAACTAGCTGACAGCTACCATGGTAAGCAGCATGTAGCAGTTACTGTAGCAATATGCGATTTGTTTTAAATTTGGCAGATAGTCAATTCTTACATGTTGTAGCTTCATGCAAAACGATATTCCTTTCTTCCAAATAGAGCAAGTATCGTTTTAGAAGGTTTTTTTTAACACATGGCTACATCACACATGGACATAAAGTAATGATTTAAGGACATGGTATGGGTCAGTTGTAAGTATAAGGTCGTGCTGTTGGTGTGAGCAGATTGGAGTCAGTGTAATATTTAATACCATCTACCATCTATGGCAATATTTTGTGTTTCTTTAAAATAAATAATGCACTAACATTAGTACAGTGTGAGAAGACTGTTCAACTGTTGTTAAGCTTGCTAAAAACACGGAAACGCATATCTATACACAACCAAAAAACTATTTTAAATTCTTTTTTATAAGATCGGATGAATTTAGAAATATTCAAGATTCAAACATGAAGCTACCTATCTACAACAAATTGTTGGGTATTGTTTTAATTTTATCGATTTCGTTTCTACTCATCAATCCCGGTTCTCAATTAACTAAAGTACATTCAGGGGCAGTGCACAACACCTAACTGCAAACAAATGGCGTCAATACATAATAACAGAGGGACGGGGTATGTTTAAAGATGTATGGTTGTATTATCCCTGTGCTGGCGCGGCAGAGACTAACACACTCTAGCTCGGAGACAGCAAGACATTGAGCGCTGTACGCTTGTTCACTCGTTCATCGATGTTATGCTCCCTCAAATGTTTCGGAAGATTTGACAGGCAGCCTGACTTGCAGCTAATGAACTTCCCACTAACATTGCGGTTTGCCCTGTAATAACTGCGATTGCTGCTGTGACATGCTAGCCATGCATGCTAGCTTTCCAGCTCCCTGCTATGTTTACAGTTCCTGACTCCTGGCAGATGAAAAACGTCCTGGAAGGTAGCCAGACCAGTCATGCCCATGCAGATATATGTAACATTTATTTGCACTAATCAATTTTTATGTCAAGTTTAGGAACCGATAAGCAGAACCGAAATAAAAAAATGTTCACAGGTACACAGTGCTTGGCATAAAGTACTGTGTTTATTATTTAGAACCGTGTTTTGGTTCCCAACACTGGCCACCAGTACTGATGATTTCATTGTATTGGAGCTATATTTGCTAAGCCTGTGACTGTCCGTATGAAGCTACCCTGTGTTAGCTATTCCAGTCCTGCATGCTAGCTGACAGTGACCCTGGCCTTGGCCAGGCTGAATGTCCTCAGCTAATTTAGTTCCACTGCTCTTTGCTGCTACTAGCTTGCATGCTAGCCAACTAAGAAGTTCTATTAATAGCTGGCATTATCTCCATCACAGCAGATGTGTTTAGAAGCCAGCAGGCACAGTTACAGCCAGCTAATGCTATCTCTCATTAGGTCCAGTCTTCTGCAGTTGGCGTGTGTGCATGTGCGCATGCAGAAAAGCTTTGGCCCAGCAGATGTACCGGCAGGGCTGCCAGCTACCAGGCTAGATGTTAAAGTGATGCTTATGCAAGGACTGATGTAGATAAAAGCATTGCATTTGGTAACCATGGGTGTGTGGTCAAAAATGTCAACAGGCAAGAACAAATAACTGAATTTGAAGTAGGCATCTTCAGCAGAAGCACTGGGACTAATTACTTGCTTCATAGCACTGTGTGTAGAAAACTAACATGGCTCAGACTGCTTTTTAAAGCTTTTAAAAAAGATTTACTGCTAGTCATCAAAAATGGGTATAAAGACAGAACGGCCCTGGTATACATGCAATATGTTTTGAGAAAAAAAGAGTCCTGTCAGTGTGAAAATGTCGTAAGACCACCTACGATGTTTCCTGACTCAGTATTTTCTATCTTTTTTAAACTGTTAAATTAGCCGCTGTGTCAGGCAGATTGAGCAGCCTCAACCAAAGCTTTGGCAGCGTTTTGTAGGTGGGTGTTAATGTCCCAGCTGTTGTATTGTCTGTCTACTTATTGCATTCCCTCTCCACCTGATTCTCTTCACCTCCCACACATACTATATTCTCTTTTCTCCATATTTGCTCCTCCGCCGTGGGTCTCCCGGTGCTGCGTCTATCTGTGGGTGGGGCTATAAACAGGGTGAACTATGCCAGGTAGCAGAGTAGGTGGGGATGCAGGCATGCACAGTCATCCTACACAGCACAGAACAGACCTGACATAAAAGGCTCATCTTCCTGTCTTCTCCTCCTGTTTCTGAAAGCTCCACACCCACACTGTGCTCTCCACTCTTTGCTTATAACACACTTTTCACTCCTCGTCTCTCCTCCTCCGTTGTCCTCGTCTTTTCATGTTCCATTTGTTTCTAGCTCTTTGTCCATCTGTGACGTACTTGCCCTGCTTGGTTCTCAACTTTGCTGTCTCATTCCTCCTCCTTTCCTGCTCCTCCCTCCTTTTTTCATCATCCCCCTCCTCTCTCCTTTCAATCCTCCAATAGCTCTGCTTTCTGTCCCATATTCCTGAACACATACCTATTCTCCTGCCCATCGTTTTTTACTCCCTTCTTCTCTCCCCTCTCCTTTTCTCTGCTCCACAGGCCATCCCATACTTAACCACAAACCTGTTACCAAGGCAACTGCACAGCACGATAGGAAACAGCAGTGCCACACACACACACACACACACACACACGCACACCACATCTGAGTTCACTTTACTGTCTGGCGGTTCTTTTTTTATGTATGTGACTAAGAGAGTCTGTGTTGCTCTGGCTTGGTGCTGGGACAATAATAGACATGTAGTACACAGTAGGCTCAGACCATAGAGAGTCTGTCAGGCAGGCGGAGGACACTGACGTGTACACGGCTCATTCCTCATGTGGTGCCATAGAAAGGTGGTTTAACCCCTCCCATAAGAGTTAATGGTTTGAAGCTCTGTGGTTACACGTGACATAGTGTGGCTGGTCTACAGTGATTAAAACAAGTGGGTTACCACACTGACTGTTTGCGACTATGATCATTGATTTTACTAAATGTGATGAATCAATAAATAATATAAGCATAGATCACATACTTTAATCTGTATGTGTAAGTGAGATTATTATACAGCCAACTCACAGCAGAGTCTGTCTCTGCTTCTGGCTCGGAGCGTCACTGATGAGATGAGAATAGATTAGCTTAGCATGTACCTGCATGTCTTCATGTAAACAATGGTTCAACTCCTCTAAGCGTTGGTAAGGAGAGAGGTTTTATTTTGCTGCTTGACAAGACTTTGAAACTGTGATGTCTGACATGATGACGATGATGAGGACAGCTTTGTGTTGAATTGAAAGTTATGGATTGCTCTGCCATGATAGTGATGTGAAAAATGCTCTTTATTTTTTTTTTTTGTTGAACATGTGATGACAAATTTAGATTTTGTCCAAAATATGTTAAATATATATTGTTATGGTAATTTGATATAGTGTCTTCATCATGTCCCTCCCCCCTCTTTATCAGAAATGAGTCGCCAGACTGCCACCGCGCTGCCCACAGGAACCTCCAAGTGTCCCCCCTCCCAGCGCGTGCCCACCCTGTCAGGCACCACCGCCTCCAACAGTGACCTGGCAAGCCTGTTCGAGTGCCCTGTCTGCTTCGACTATGTCCTACCCCCCATCCTGCAGTGCCAGTCCGGACACCTGGTATGTATTTAGCCAGGAAAGAAAGCAAAGCCCGCAGTGTAATGTAATGATTGTCTCACAGGCATTATATTTTACGTAGCTAAATGTGTGGATGTTGTTTGCATACTGCAAAAGTTGATTGCAAAAAGTCATCGTCATTGTGCCAAAGGGGAGGGAAAATCTTTATTACCGAGTTAGTTTCACTGTTGAACAAGTCAAGCTTTATTACAGTGTTAATTTAATAAACAAAATGCATTTTATGGCTGTGAATAGTCAAACCCTGAGTGCTCGGCCACCTGCTGACATTTCATCCTCTCCCAGGCATCAAACAGAAGAACAACTCCAGGGAAAAAAACACTAACTTTGTTTTATCCGTCCCCTTCCAGGTATGCTCCAACTGTCGGCCCAAGCTCACCTGCTGCCCCACCTGCCGAGGACCACTGGGCTCCATCAGGAACCTAGCCATGGAGAAGGTGGCTAACTCAGTCCTCTTCCCCTGCAAGTACGCTTCATCGGGCTGCGAAGTCACCCTGCCGCACACCGACAAGACAGAGCACGAAGAGCTGTGCGAGTTCCGGCCGTACTCCTGCCCGTGCCCCGGCGCCTCCTGCAAGTGGCAGGGCTCCTTGGACGCTGTCATGCCTCACCTGATGCACCAGCACAAGTCCATCACCACACTGCAGGTCAGTCACTGACTTGTCTCCTCAGCTTCTTTATTAATTAAGCATATACCGTACTCAATTCTTTTCAGCTGGATGAAACTGTTTTATCAGCTTTCTTAATGAATGCGATATAGCCTAAGTAAGAGACATAGTGTAGCCCTTCAGTGCATCTTCCTATGAACACCACAGGAGGCACTTCGAATACACAAGCTGCAGGAAGTAGTCTAAACTGTCTATCTGAACTCAAGCAGTCAACCCACAATCCCATTCACTGTTCAACACACTACTTCAGGCTGTGGCACGCAGCGATGTGCTGGTTAGCTAGCCAATCTTGTTGTTAAACATGCAGTCAAATTATATTTCTTGATTGTTAATGGTACGCAGTCCTATTGACTTTGAATCTTGCTCTAGCATAATGTTAGCTTTCTGGCTAAAACCTAAACTAAAGCCAAAGGGTTTCATGAGCTGAATGGACTAGTGTATGGTGGTGGAGTAATGCTGGAGTAGTCAACAGCATTGCCATTACTTAAGAACCTTAAATGATTGTAATGTTTGTTCCAGCTAAAGCTTGCTGCAGAAGAAAACTGAGTTATTGCTTGTGAAAAACTTTTTTATATTATATTAAACACACGAAAATATAAATTAATGGTTTTATTATATTTTTCTTTGGCAAGTGATTATATTATTAGCAGGGTAATGCAACCTCGAGGTGTCCATAACCAGGACTTAAAGGGGCTGTATGTAAGAATTGTAGCTGAAACATTCAATACTTTAATAAAATCATCAACAGTGTGAGTCGATAGCAGTTTTGATATTATGATGTTTATGTATTGTGTTACAGAGCTAACTCCTGAAGTTAGCATGCTATCCAACTAGCCTCGTCCCATTGTGGCCCTGTGCTAGCAGTGCAAACACAAATGCTCCTGGTCCAAACAACTAGCTGCACAGCTAATTGAGCTAAAATTCATACTTGGCGATATGCTGCCCCCTATTTGTTTTGAGTATGAATTTGATAGGTGGCCGATTCTTACATATTGCACCTTTAATGGGCACCCTGTCTGTAATTATCATTTTACTTAATTAACCCATTCTAGGGCCTTAGTCTCTCATTTCTCTGCCCCTGCTGCTTTGATTTTGACCCTTCATTTTTCTCTGTGGAAGTTCACTGTTAAATCACTGCAGTGCCCCTTTAAATGACCACCCACCGTGTAATGCCTGCCACTTGTTCAGCATCATAAATATGTCCACATCCCCAGACAACAGTTGGCATTCCCCTTCAGTTTGACACTCACCCACACAACATTACCATATTTGCCAGTGCTTAATAAATTCTGTGCATGGCTGCCGCATGATAAATAGTGTAATATGTACTTATTTCGTTCGTGATTCAACTCATCTGCAATGTTTTTTCAAAAGAACAGAACATCTGATTATTAGGTTTCCCTGTGTACAGTTCTGAAGTGTAGAGTTTCTGAAGCGATGCTGATTTAACGTGTAAAATGTGTGTCCAGGGGGAGGACATTGTGTTCCTGGCCACGGACATCAACCTGCCGGGCGCGGTGGACTGGGTAATGATGCAGTCGTGCTTCGGCTTCCACTTCATGCTGGTGCTGGAGAAGCAGGAGAAGTACGATGGCCACCAGCAGTTCTTCGCCATCGTGCAGCTCATCGGGACTCGCAAGCAGGCCGAGAACTTCGCCTACAGGCTGGAGCTCAACGGGCACCGGCGCCGCCTGACCTGGGAGGCCACGCCGCGCTCGATCCACGAGGGCATCGCCACGGCCATCATGAACAGCGACTGTCTGGTGTTCGACACGTCCATCGCACAGCTGTTCGCCGAGAACGGCAACCTGGGGATCAACGTCACCATCTCCATGTGCTAAGAACTTTCAAGGGAAGAGGGTTAAAAAGTTACAGATTGTCAGGGGGCATTTTTTAGGGGTCAAATAAATTAGTTGTGACCTCACAGTGCACCCTCCTCTTTGCCCCACCCCCCTTAATGTGGAACTGGACTGTCTGATCAGGCAGCCGCAGAGGCCCAGGGGGTGGGAGGGATGGATGGATGGATGGATGAATGAATGGATGAGTGGAGGAATGAATAACAAGGACATAAACTGTGTAGTGATGGCTATAGACTTCTAAACACACATGAACATATATATAAATATATATATGTGAGACTCGTGCACGCACATGTAGTCTGGCGCTCTCTTGGTCATAAACGAGGACACAAACTGAAAAAGCTGTTGAGTCAAACTCTTCAAGTGATTTCCCACCGCTCTTGTTTCAGTGTCTCCTTCTTCTCTTCCTCTCAGTCCTCCTCAGACATTTCACACACTACAACTCTTCGGCCGTCACTCCCAGACGCTGGAGGATGGCTGCGCCCCGACAGCTACACACTGAGGAAAAGGCTCAAGCTAGATTTCATTATGGACTCTTGGTCAGTGCTGGGTAGCCCACCAGCTATCCGCCCCCCACACCCCCACCCCGCCCGCTCCCCACTGTTGGTAATCCACCTCAGTACCTGTCAGACTGAACGCTTCACACGCTGCCGACACTTGTAGGGCTACAATCGTAGCTGTGGCTGGGCTTCACCACAGTGGGTGTCTTCATGTTTTGGCTAGCTCACAGTGGAACCCAGAGCTCATGAAGTTCTTTATTGCGGATTTGGGTTTATATCTTCACACGTGGATGACCCTGCTGTTGATGGCTGGGACCGGAACTGCCACCCATTGACTTGGACGGCCGTAGCACCCATAACCGCAGACACCCAGTTCTGTCCAGGACTGCAGTAAAGGAACTCCGTACAAGCTCATCTGGTCCATCCATGGCTCGAGATTGTGCATCGGACGCTCTTTAAATAGTTGACTGTCGTTGTTGATAGTTATTTAGAACAGACTCTGCTCTCATACTGTATGGATTTAAGAAGGCCCACAGTGACGTCAGCCCTGGACTTTTTTATTTTATTTCTATTTTCATGGATTGGACACAACAGTGGACTTCTCACACACACATAACACACGCCCATTCGTTGCATCACAGGCTGTGTGTACAGATGTAATAGTGTATGAATTGAGTGTGTGTCGGGGTTTTTTTGTTTGTTTGTTTGTTTTCAGAACGAGGAAAAAAACACTGCATTTCAGTTGAGTCAGTTTTATTTTGGGGTCTGAAGTCAGTTTCTTTTTAATTATTTTAGTTGTCTTTTTTTGTATGGGAGGAGAGAAGAACTGGTATTTGTGTGTGTGTATGTGTGTGCGTCTGTATGCAAGTGTGTGTGTGTGTGTGTGTGTGTGTGTGTGTGTGTGCGCGCGCGCATGTGTGTGTGTGTGTGAGATGGACATGTGGCAAGAAGCCTGCTCACTTTCTCTCCTCTCCTCGCTCTTCTTCGTTGGTTTCTCCTCTGCCTCCATCTCGCTCTGTCTGCCAGTGTTGGCCTCAACCACTGATTGACTGATCACCCAACCAGGAATGAGGGACAGTTTCTACCGTTACAATGTTGCTATTGTTATTATTAAATGGAGATTATCATAATTATCATTTTTTGTAATGACTTTTAAAAACAAAAATTAAAAGGCAGTTGTAAAACTTGTGGCTAAACTTCAGTGTTTGTAGTTAAAAAGCAAGTTGTGTCGTTCTTCTGAAGGTTTGTTTTCTCAGAGTTGGATTGTTTTTCTCTTTATCTATTTGTCTCTCCGTCCTCTTGTTTGTGTGCTAAGTCTTTCCTTTTTTTCTGTGAGGAGGGAGGGAGATCAAGCCAATCATCTCCCCCTTTCTCTTCATGTGGAGTCTCAGTTATGTTGCTGCTCTCCTTCAACTTCTTTTTTTCTGTTTTAATTTGTCATTAAATAAATCTATCTTTTTCATACCTGGTGCCTTTTTTTCTTCTTTTCTTTTTCTTTTTTTTCATATTGGGTTTCATAATCCAATGCTGACCAGTGGCAGTTTATTTGTAGACCTGGGTGTTCCCTGCTGCACAGGACCAGATTCACTTTCTGCTTTTGGTTTCATAGTGTCCCTATGAGTGACAACATATACAAATGCATTTCCAATGGCTGTGAAGAAGACTGCTAGGAAGTTTTTATTTTGAACGAATTTCAGATTAAAAAAATGAATAAAATCTTCTCAAAACTCAGCTTTGCAAATGTCTGAGGAAGAAAATGCATTCCACATGTTAGTTAGAGCTGAAGGCTCTATGTTAAAGGGTACCTGCTTTCATTTTATACAGTCAGGTGTTTTTACAGGTTTTGGGGTGAAGGCTTTCTATTTTTATTTTTATTATTATTTTCAAATATACAGAACTATAAAGCCTTCTGTGGCTCCAAAGTAAACTGCATACATTCTGAAATTGCATCTGGTGATGTCACTTAATTGCATTGTGGGTAATGTTGGAACAAGTAAGAACAATGGTGTTGGATAAAAGTTTTGATCAAGTTTCCATAATGAGTCCACCAGTGTCATAGGAGTGCAATGCAATGCACCATTCTACTACTTTTCAAAACCTGCCGCCTACATTACCCACAATGCCACTGAAATGTATCACATTACATGCAGCTTCCTCTTGAGCCACAAAAGGCGTTGTACTGCTTTTTTTCATGTATGCAGTAGTACTCCCCAAGGCCTGTGAACATTCTGCAATATGTGTAATTGCTGGAGTTACCCTTTAAGTTTGCATGAGAAACGCTGAGTCTAACTTCTGTGACAACCTTGTTTGTTTACAAGAAAACTCCACGAGGCATCTTTAGTATTCTATAAAACAGCTTCCCTGCAGATCCTCCAGGGTATTCAGTTCAATGAAAGCTGAACTTCCTCAGCATATGAAGTTTTGTTGTCCTGTAATCGTTGAGGTCATAAATCTTTCTCTAAGCACTTGAAAGGTGCACTGTGAAAGATTTTTAATCGAAAACATTACAAAATTTAAATGAATGACAAACGAGAAATATCAACAGAATATGAAAACGGCAATATTGACGTCATCACAACTATGTATTGGACTGTAGAGTTGGCATTTTAACCAACTCGCCCGACCTTTCAGGTCCAAAGCTCCTGTGCTAGCAGTCGAAACATCAACATAACCCTGGCACTCTGATCTTATTGTCCCGACAGCTAAACACATGGCAAACCGAGCTAACTAGCTAACAGCAGCTACAGGTAGCAGCATATAGCGACTACTCTGGTGAAGTGCTGTGTTTGGAATATAGCTGGCAAAAGGTTACATATTGCAACAATGAGGACTTTTCCTCTTCAATTTCAGGACCACTGAGCACACACCAGCGGCTGCTCATACTACGAACCTCGAGGTTTTGACAAGTGCTGTTCTTTTGAGGACAAGAAGGAACTTTGAAGTGCAGCGAAATGTGCCCTTTTTTTTCAAACTAATGCTGGTAATTGTTTTTGCACTAGTACCTAAAGAATTGCTAGAATCTGTGTTAAAGATGCAGTCCGTAGGATTTCGGAGGATCAGTTTGCAGAAATGAAATATAACATACTTTGCATTGTTGCGTGTTACACATTTTTAGCCACCACACAGGCTGGTGTAGGGCGAGAGGTATTCAGTAACCTCAGTGCTGGATGTCACTAAATGCTGCACACTGAACCTTAGACAGGGCGCTCAGAATTTTAATATTTACAAAATTACTGAGGTAATCATTTAAAATGAAATTATTTTTTTTTCCATAAGTGAACAAACAAGCTGTTCCCAGAGGAAGATAAGGTCCCCAGAACACCGTTTGACGTTAGAATGGTGGCAGGGTCCGACAAACATAAACAGTAAAACAGTATGAAATTGTCATTTAAGGTCAGTTTGTTTATTCACGAAAGTGCTTGTTTATTTAGTTTGTCAAAACTACATGCTGCACGTTTAATAGAAGCGCATGTAAATATACACAATTGTACCAGAGAAGACAAAGACAAACCCCTTATAGGCGCTGCATAAACAAAAACTTCTGGGGGCCTGACATTTTCATCCTGGCTCCAGAAGAGCTCGAGAGAGAGTCTAAGCAGGGAGACTTGTGACTTGATGTTGCATGATTGCAGTGTGTATGATCCTGAAAAACAATCATTTGGAATGCTCTGTAGGAAATCATTTTGTGACCAGGGTTCATGTCTCCGTCAGAGGGAGCCTTAGCGATGCCGTAAAGTCGAGGAGGAAGGTGGTTGATTTCCCACCGTGCCTGCGTTCAGGGCAGTCAGGCTGTGCGCGACGACGCTGGGCAGCTCCCAGGTGTAGATCTGTGCATCTTTATTACCGCATCAGGGGAAAATGCACCGTCTCAACAAATCTTTAGCTAAATATGTCGACACTGCTAATTCATATCTCCAGACCATTCATCAAGAGCCACGGGCGGCGTTTCAGCTGCTTACCAAGGACAGTGAACGCCTCCATACAAGTTCAAATTCAATCGATGCGGTGAGATTGTCAAAGTGATACTTGTTTTCTTCAGCTACATGAAGAAACGTTGTTGTAATCAGGATTATTACAATCAGAGTTACTGTAAGATGAGAGTGCTGGTCAAAACTCTGAGGCCTGATCTGCAAAGTGCTCCCCTGTCCTCAATGCATCTGTCGGCCTCCCGAGTTTCTGGTTGTTAAGTAGGTCTGTGGATGTGGGGCAGCCTGTGAGGGCACACAGGTAGATCAGACAGCCAGGGTGGAACCCAGGAATAGCTGTGTGCAGCTGCAGGAACACAAGCGCTCAGCTCAAAATCACCAAGGAAGATCGAACGCAGAGATTCTAATGCCAGAGCCTGTGAGCCGCCCCCTGCCTGTCAATCTGTGGCTGACGGCTGGCTCAGAAACTAAGAAGGTGTAGTACTTTCCTGAAGATGTTCAGTGTAAAAAAGAAAAGCTTCTCCATTTTGGGTATCGGCAGTATGATTATTTGTGTCTCCTGCTGCCAGTTGAGATGAGAAAATGATCCGGCATCCAGCGGCGTCACGCTTATAAATGTTGAGACGCTGAAGCCGTTGATGAAATGTGACGATGTACATTTACTTGTATTTGTAGTTCACTCAAGGTTTTCAGTTTTCTGCTACTTTATACTTCCACCACTCGATGACATCATAAAGCCAAATGCTGTATTTCTTACTGCACGACATTTATTCAATAGCTTTAGCGGCTAGTTAGTTTACAGAGTAGTGCAATTTTTAGAATTGCATTATTTGATCGGCAATCGGACTCAAAAAGAAAACAAAACACTGATTCCGTTGATGTGAAAAATTCCAGAACATACAAAGAATATCTATCAATTCACAAATTTAAGTCCTGAACGCAACACGGCTCGTCCTCCTTTGTATACTAACTGACATATAAAGGGGGAGTGTGCCCATTTTTCCTGAAGGGGGAGGTCCAACGAAGGTTTTGAAACACAAGACTCTGCCCCCCCTCCCTCCGCCCCCCCTTGCAAATAACTTTCCAACGGTCCCTAATGATCCACCTTCTCCCTCAGAGGAGCGCACGCCGCCAATCTAACCTCCACCAACACATATCAGGTCATGGATTTCATCACTGTTAAAGAATGTGGTTCACACTTACAGGATATTTGAATATAAAGAATCGTGTCATCTCAATTTGAGGCAAAACACAAATCCAGACGTGCAGTTTAACCCCTCCCTGCCATCGTTTGGCCACAGGGGTCCGGCCTGTCTGAGGGGACCACACCTAAAACATCTGACGCGAGAGCGCACAATATGAGCTCTGTGCGTGGGGCCGCTCTGCCATGTGAAGCAGGCACGCTGCCAGCACGCTAAGCACACCCCAAGGGCCTCTGGGTAATTATGTTATAGGCTAAGGGCAAATGCACGCTTGTGGTGAGGGTGGGGGGATGCCGACTACAGAGCGCTCGGAGAAGGAGTCCTAATATGGGGGTTTAACTCGGACTGGGTGTGTCTGCTGTGAACTCACTGTGACACACGTACAGTGTACATACATGTTCATGAGCATCATTAAAGAGCCACATATAAACACTGTAATACTGCAGCTTAAGTATTTTTTTCATGTTGTGGCCAAGAATGATGAATTACAGGCCAGGAGTGCAGGTAATGTATGTGGTGGTGAGAGAACTCCACATCTGCAGAGCTTCTCTCCTTTGAGACTAAACAGCGGCCCCCTGAGGCGGGAATCATCACTGCACATAAGGTGCTCGACACATGACAGCGCCCCACATATTACAGTTTTCTCAGCTGTTTAAAGGTGCACTATGTAGTTTTGAAGAAGTGAGAAATGAGAAGCAAAAAATCTGCATCCATTGATTTTCACGACTGAATAGGCTCAATGAACAAACTGCCTGACGTCACGCAGCCTTCTGGGGACCGTATCACCAACTGAGGACATCTGTTTGTTCAGTTGCGGAAATAAATCAAATATTTATTTAATATAAACACGTTTCTGTTTTTTGTAAATATTTCCTTTCTGAGTTTGAGTTTATTTTCGGAAACTACACAGTAGACTTTTCAAACACGTCTCCTGGAAACCGTTGGACATTTTGTCAAAGTTCCACAAATATCTCTCTGAATGAAGCACTGCACTCTTTGTCAAAGCAGGTTGTTTCCACTAAAATGCTGCACACTGCTATCCAGGGGAGGAAGTAACTAATTACAGCTACTCAAGTTACTGTAATTATGATTAGGAACTTATTGAATATATAACATTAGTGGCTCCCAAACGGTTTGCTGAGGCACTCTGGTGTATTGTGAGGCAGACTCAGGGTGTGCTGAGTTACAACCTCAGATTATTCCTGCAGTACACAACCGTACGACTGAGTAATGGTTGAGTTTTTAACTCAATATATCAGTCCCTTGTGCACATTCATTTCCTAATACAGAGGTGAACTCTATATCATAGAAATCCTTTTAAAAGCTCCCAGAGAACCATAAACAAACATGTAGAGAGTGGTGAGAAAACACGTGTTATAGAGGCATTAGATTGTACTGTAGGGACAAAAATAGCATCAGGAGTTAATAGTATAGAAAGCAGTGCACCCAGCTACTGTAGTTAGTATACAATAAAACATGATACTTAATTTATAACTGCCAAAATCAATTTAAAATTGTGAGATTTTGGTTCTGCTTCTCAGATGCCGTTGGAACTGTCTCACCACAACTGAAGTTTGAATGTTTTCCATCTGTAAGCAGCTCTCCAGCTGCATTGTGGGACAAGCTGGTGTCTGTCGACAGCACACTCTGACACGCCGCAGAGATAATTCTACTGACTGCGTGTTGGACTCACGGAAAGCCGGACGGACGGACAGACAGTCTGACATGTATGAACCTTTATTTACTGCAGACTGGACTGCGTCACACTGTCAGATACTCCTGCTAGTCTGTCCACCTGCACATGGACCACTAAGACCCCCCTCAGTGAGCAGAGTGCAGGCTGTGACCAGTGACGCTCCCAGGCACTCGTCTCATAGCACTCGCCAAAATTAAATATTGATAGATGCAAGAGAGTGGTGTTGAATAGTGCGCGTGAGAACAGACAGTCGGTCAGATGAATGGACGACTGTGTGGAGGTTTGTTAGCGCCACCTCCCCTCCATCCAACAGCTGTACTGGTTTTCAAATAATGATCCAGGATGAGTCCAACAGATCCATCACTCAGTCTCAAGTTATTCCTCTCGCTGTGTTCCAGGCTGCAAGCGTGTTAAAGAACAGCTGAAAGGTGTCTTCACTGCCTCCCATCAAACGGCCGCCCTGTCATCACTCATGTCACGTGAACTGGCTGACACACCAGCGCCAGGCCTGTCGGATAAGAAGCGTCCTGGAGGGCGATCCAACAGCACTGACTGTCCTCAGCCATCTCACACAGCGGAGCTTCAACCGGTCAGTCCAACTCATTTAACAGTTAGGTTCCGCCAAAGATTTGTATAAACATATCGCCAAAATCCTGTTTTTTCACGGACCTTGACCAAAGTAAATCCCATTGATCCACTTGTCAAACTAGAGTACAGATATCCCTAGAGGTGCGTGAGCTCCCTCTAGTGGTACGTGGAGGAATCCTAGAAAAAATCCTAGTTTTTCTGTTGTTTTGTTTTTAAAATAAAGTAAGCACATTCAAAAGCAAACAGTATGATACTATCAAACTGCAGGAATTCAAATTGGAATACCGAAACTGAAATTAAATTCAAAATAGTTTTTTCTTTCCATTATTTTTGGTTTTGCCACAAACGCGACTCCAAGTGGGATTTTTATTTTTGGGGAAAGAAATGCAGAGCAGGGGGAAAATATTTTGGGGACCTGCTGAAAGTGAAGTTGACGACAGTGAGCCGAGCCTGAGTGCCAACAGCTACTGAAGGGTCCAGTGTGGAGGATTTAGCGGCATCTAGTGGTGAGGTTGCAGACTGCTACGAACGAAATACCCCTCGGCTCAAAATTGTGAGACACGCGAGAGGCCCTCTGTGGAGCCGGTGTTTGGTGTGTCTGCTCTGGGCAACAGCAGGAACATGGTGGTGCTACAGATGGAGGAGGACGCGCTCCCTCTGTGGATAGAAAAGGCTCATTCTAAGATAACAAAAACACAATGATTGTCAGTTTCAGGAGATTATACAATATGTTCCAATATTTAACAATAGGTCCCCCTAAATCCTACACAGTACACATATAAGCAGCGCCGCTGAAGCGTCCACATCACCTGCTAATGCTACGGGCAAATGACGCTAGAACAGTAAGCTACATTAGGCCTACGCGATCCGTCGCCACGCCGGTAACCCTGATTTGTATTACCTGATTGAATAGGGTGTGAAATGTTACAGATTTGACGAACTCTAAAAACCGGCTGTACACCACCTGGCCCTCATCTCAAACGTACATGAGCAATAAGTGGCTGAAGGAGTTGAAACACAGAGCTAAAATATTGAACCACAAGGCACTTCAATTTCCTGTTGATTCTGGCGGTGTGAGCAGCACCACCTCCAGTTGTGCGGATCTTTGTCTGGTTGGCATCTGCATTTAAGGTGAGTAAAAGAAACCGTCATGTTTTCAACACCATTTTTCTTTATAATCACGGCGGTGGCGACATAAGCGTAATAATTCCAATATGCCGATGTTGAAATAGGGTAAACTTTGTTTCAGTGCCCTACCATGTGTGTCAATCTCATCGTCATTGGCCTCGGTTTGTCTCGTTGTTACTATACAGTACGACACTGAGGCTGTTTGATTACCAGTTAAAAGTCCCTTGTGCTATTTTTAGAAGTCACGTGGTCAGAAACACAAACACATATGTTCACGGCTTCTTACTGCAGGTTTACTGTATTTTTTTACTACTTATCAAAGTATGAGGAGCACTGTTTTACATTTCTTCTATCATTTGACTTCTATTAGACATTCATGTTCAAAGTCATGTTCTTACTCACGCGACACTTTTGATGTGTTCGGCTTTTATGAATCTGTCTGTATAACATGTTCTGCTTCGGTCCATTCACTATTTCATGGCTGTCCGAATGTGTAAAACACTCACTGCACGCTGGTGTTTCACATTACATTGCTACACGGGAGAGCGTAAAAATCACATCTGTGGCACAGAATTCAAAATCTTTTTTTTGTTTGTTTGTTTTTTTTTCTACTTCAGGGTGAATTCTGTCTGAAGATACATGTACACAAACAAGCACACTGAGTCAATTTCACCTCTGTGTGTTTGATGGTCACTCACCGCAGGACAAGAACATCTGGAGGAATAAAAAGCGTTTTCCCAGACATTGCTTGAGACATCTTTAATTCAAACAACATTTCTCACAGTTATTTCGTCGGACATAAGTGCATCTTGGTTTCAGTATGCAATTGGAGATGTATTGAAAAGCCATTAGTGCTACAAATATCTACACACCCATCTTTCATACTTCTTAAACCTGGTGTGTATAGAACCATGCATAGATCAATAATACTGTTAGTCCAATAATCAAAATGGACAGTCAAAAGAAATATAAAGCTTTACTTTACTCCCCTTACAGGTGCAATGTGTAAGAATTTTAGTGGTATTTCTGAGATTAACATATCTACGTATCATGTTGCAGAGAGTCTACTCGCCTCTGCTCGTACCTGACCAATACAAATCCTACAGGTGGGCTAGAACACTCACAACAATCCCCTGGTTTCCCGCTAACTGCATGGCTAACGGAGTTAACTAGGTAACAACAGCCAGAGCTAGCAGCAGTTGCCGTTACAAAACGGGGGCAGCATATCACCAGAGTGTCGCGTATGACTTTGACGGGTGGCCAGTTCTTACCTATTGCACCTTCAACCCTCAAACAATGTCATTTTCCTTTATCTCCACCTAGTGTAGCTAAAACTGTTTAAATCAATCAGTTTAATTTTTTTTTATTTTTTGGGAGTGAATTCATCGTTTAGGCATTTCAGCCAGCAAGCCAAGTTAGCTTTCTAATGCTACGCAGAAGATCACAGACACTGTGCTTCTACTTTCATAACATCTTGTGCTCTAAGTGCTCGTCTCTTGATAAGGTGTCTGGGGGAAACGCTGCTCTGCTAAACTAGGGAGTAAATAAAAGATACAAGAAAGGGAGAATTAAAGAGTTGGAAAATTGATTTAAAACTTATTTAGAACGGTTATTTATTTATGTTTAGGTTTAGGGTTAGACACGATTACAGACATGAAATCATTCTGAGAGAAATAATACATATTGGAATCAAAATTCTGTCATAATGATATCTGCAGATTTAATATTTCCACACCTCATGCAGACAGGTGCTCAGTATGGTATCTGATACATACTGTGTCATCAAATTAACTGTAGTCCTTTTCGTTAGTGGTTTAAAATTTGCACAGCTCACACGTTTCAAAATCTGCACTTACAAGTAAAACACATGGGTTACTATGTGTGATTAAACACAATCGCTCAAACAGGCTGCAGGTATCCAGGCCATGTGGCCACATCTCATCCACTCCCATCACCACATACACAAACCACCTCAGCATCAAAAAGTGCTCACCAATTTGTTAACGTGGCATTGATAAACTCACGTCCACTTGACTCGGCCGAAACAGGATTATTTACGCTGAACCCTTAAAAAACACATAAATGACAAATCAGTGATGACTGTGCTGAACCAGTATGTGGAGCCACACCAGAATGACTTCACATAAAGGAGTTGTTGTGCACTGTCCATGAAAACTGAATTCTCGCACAGGGCCTGACTCTGAATTATAGCTTCATTTGCTTCAAACGATCTCTTCAATAGGAAAACAAGGCTTTGAAAATGACATTCTGAACAGCAAAGCTTCAAACATGGTTAAAGATCAATTCAATGACTTGTTAGAGCTGAGCACACTGGTTGGTATTTCCTGGAATATCAGGGAAAACTCCATCAGCTATGTCCAAGCTGACCCTCTCCACTTTGATCGCTGTCTTCACTTCTCATTGACAGTGTGTATGCACACGTGTGTGTGTATTCTCATCAGCTTGTTACAGTTTGCTGGTCAGCTGTGGGTGTGTGAGTGTGCTGGCTGTCCCCGGAAACCCTCCATCGAAGGCGGCGTTCAGCACCTCATCCAGGTTTCCGGCGAGCACAAAGTCGAGGTCGACGTGGACGTTGGCTGGAAGCTCCTCGAGGTCCTTCTCGTTGCGCTTGGGGAGGATGACGCGCTTCACTCCGGCCCTGTGAGCCGCGAGGACCTTGTCCTTGATCCCGCCCACCTGGGAAGGACAGACCAACTCGGTCTGTTAAAACTGTGGACGGATTTAACACTTTATTGTGCGACTGATGTGATGAAAACTCACCGGCAGCACCAGCCCCCTTAGTGTGATCTCTCCTGTCATGGCAACGTCTGATCTGACCAATTGGCCGCTAAACAGCGAGGCCAGGCAGGTAACTATGGTAACACCTGCAGAGGGGCCATCCTTGGTGACAGCTCCGGCAGGGAAGTGGAGGTGGATGTCTGTCCCTTCTAGTGGATCTGGACTCCCCACCACTGTTCAAAACACACGCAAACCCGGAGTGTAAATGCACGTTTACAAGCCTGTTCCACAATAATGTGCTTCATACTGTAAAGGCATGTACATTAGATCCATGAGAACTCACTGTTGGTGAGCTGGTAGGTTTTAGCGTTCGTTCGGAGCCAGCTGATGGCCAGATGTGCCGACTCTTTCATAACGTCTCCCAGCTGACCGGTCAGGGTGAGCTGTCCATCTCCTTCCATTCGACTCGCCTCCACAAACATGATCTCCCCACCGAGGGGAGTCCAGGCCAGGCCTAGAGCGACGCCGGGCAGGGTGAGGCGCTCAGACACCTTCCAACACACACACACACACACACACATACATCTGTGAAGCTGCATTTAGTGAATCATCATCAGAACTTCAAGGGCCCTTTGCAAAAAATTCAGGGATGAATGTGAAACACAAGGTCGATGTGACATCTGAGTGAAGGAGGGAGGGAGAGGAGAGGGATACAAAGTGTAGGGGGGAGGAGAACAAAGAAGAGAAATTAAGAAACCCAAAGAGAAAACACCTGGGGGAAGACTAACTGTATTGTGTTTCACATTATATTGCGTGACGACACCCCAAGCTGATGCCGCATTATGTTTTCAATGATTCTGACTCCTTGAGCAGCAGCTGTGGTGGAGCTGTGAGACATCTCCACAGGACGCCTTTGTATTCATGAGCTGTGGGAGTGGACTGCAGAGTTCAGACAGCCGCGGAAAAAAAAAAAACAGCGCTTGGAGAACAAATTCTGCACATGTTTCTGTAAGTACGGATTATGATCACTGCTGATCCTCCGCAGATGCTTCCGCTTACCTCCATTTCAAACAGCGGCGGTCCCAGGATGTCTTTCAGGGCGATGTGGTCAATCACTATTGGCATCTCCGGAGGCGCCGCCTTCTCTGAGCACACATGAAACACATTGAATCATATTGAAAAGTACTGCTGGATGTCGGTCGTACATAAAAACATGACATCTGCTCCATATGTATTTCTTTCACATTTAAGGTAAGGGATCCAGACAATGAAACACCAGATTAAAAGGAAACACGCGTCTCTTGTACATCAGTGTTTGAAAGTTTTTAAAGCGCATGAAAGCACACAGCGGGGAGCAGCAGCACATCGTACACTGTTTAAAGAGACAGAGCTATGGAAGAAAGGCCTCAGAGAGGAAGAAAGAAGGTGACAACAGCTGCAAATGGGACTGGAAATGCACATGTGCACACACACTTGACATTATGCATAGATGATCTTGATTTCATGTCTGATCATTTCAAGCGAGTCTGGCTGGAATCTGAAGTCTAGCCAACGGGAATTCATTTTGAATCCACTGGGAATCCTGCAGGCAAATTAATACTGTGAGTACGACTTCCTAATGTCATTACCAAATGAGTAATGTAGAGCGGGCTCGACTCCACCAGACTAGCTGACACAGGACCTGACAGGGTTTATTTTGTAATAAAGAGCAGCTGCTGCGCATTATCCAGCTCGTTACACAGCTACTGGAAGACATCATGTGTGAGTTGGAAGGATACTTCAGACATCCAGCAGCTTGACTTGAAACATTGTGTTTAAAGTAACATCGCTGTTTATCACTTCATATTAAACAGAGACTTTATGTCACAGTTGGGACGCATTTGTCTGTTGGACAGATGACTCTCTCAGGAAAAAACAAGATGATGAATACATTCATCAGAGATTTTTTGTGGTTTGTACAGACAACCTATTCAGACTTTCATCATGGGGGGAAGTATATGTTGTTAGTACGGCTCTGACTTATTCCTAAAAAGGCCTACATTAGCAGCACTTTAACTCAACAGACCATGTTGTTCTTTTCAAACATTTACTGACGATACTTAAAATCCACACTCCACTAGTATGATAAGCACAGGAGGAATGGCATGCTGTGCATATAAAGTCAGTCAAAGACCAGTGTGATCTCGAGGCTTCATAGCTGCAATTAACTCATTTAACAAGCACAAGACAGCATGTTATATCTTTCAACCAATTGGAAGCCACTGGAGTCTGATGCTGTGTTACAGCGTTGAGGTCAGAATGTTCTGGTTGAAACTTGGAGCAAAGACGGCAAAAGTGAACTAAAAAAACTTGACAGACTGCAACAAAATGACGTGTCGTTGGCTTTTGGCATTCTTGTGGGGAATATCAACATGAGGTAAAAGACGGCACTTTATACTTGCTAATTTGTTGAAATATTCTATTTGCTAGCGTAAAAGACTACAATTATACCCTGCCCACTTCCCATGGGCGCTGCCTTTGTTGTGCAATGTCGGTAAACTATCAATTCATGAAGTGGGGACTGAGAGATTTTTCCTCAGTACGATGTTCAATCTTGAGTGGCGTTCCAATGAACTTTTCCTGGTAAGAAGTGGATTCACAGAGTACAGCTTTAGTACACCTTAAGATCGACAGGTGCGTAGAAGAAGATCGAAGGCCGTCAAAATCAGGAAAAGACTTGCATACACTGTCCACTTCATTTGCAATTAAGTTCAATGACAACACCGTTTTGGTATTTAAACCTTCATCAGGTTATCTTATAAGACAATGCGCGAGGCTGTCTTAAGTAGGGTTGTGGACTTGCGTGAACCAATCAGGCCAGGCATCCCTCAAAACCCCATCAAACACACTTGGACCAACACATCTACGCCACTGATTGAAAACCTTTTCTCTCTTTCTTTTTCTTTATATAATAACAGGAAAAGTTAATATGTCAATCAATGCATGCATGTTCACAATACAACTAGTATATCAGTATAAAAGCAATACAAAAATAGGTTAGATCTAGGCTATGAAGAAGCCGATTATGGCAAACTGTAACTTGAGACAACCATATGATGAAGAATTACTTGGTAGCTGTCAAGGTAAATCTCACCAAAATGTACAGAGCATGCCACCTCATAACATCACATTAAGCAGTAGTTCATCATTTACACCCCTGGGAAACGAGGTCTGTAAGGTGAAGATCCAAAAAGCCTCAGTTCATTTAAAAACAAGATCACCCCCTCTAGGTGGCAGACTAAGCCTTCAATGCCACAAAACAGTAACGTGACAATGTCAAGTATTTCATCATTGAAGTGGACAGCAAAGGGATAATTGCAGTTATTTCTACGTATGGTGATTTTAAGTTCACTTGTGCGTTGCTTCAACCCTCTGGTGGAATGTTTCTTTTTTCTTCAACAAACAGGGTTTTTTTGTGCACTCTCATCAACCCATTCAATCCAGTCAACAGGATACCCACGCTGGACAAATCTCGCTCTCAAGTTATAGTTTGCCATAATCAGCTTCTTCATAGCTTAGATCTAACCTACTTTTGTATTACTTTTATACTGTATACTGCATTGATTGACATATGAACTTTTCCTGTTATGATGTTTAAAAAAAACAAAAAAAAACAAAAGGTATTTCATTCAGTGGCGTAGATTTGTTGGTCCAGGTGTGTTTGATGGGATTTTGAGGGATGTCTGTCTGCTTTGTGACCTGATTGGTCTACGAGAGTCCACAATCCTCCTTAACACAGCCTCCCCCACTGTCTTGTAAGATAACCTGATGAATGTATAAGTACAGACACGTTGTTGTCAAACTTAAGTGCAAGTGAAGTGGACAGTATGCGGAAGTCTTTTTCCTGCCCTTGTAAGAAGTGGGAAATCTTTCCGACTTGTCTGGTCTGGACGGCAGCATTAATCCACCTAACAGACCCTTTTCACTGCAGACATTTTGCCTTGTCAAAGCAGGAAAAGCACAGATGTGACCAATGACATTACAGATGGGCTATTACATTTAGTGTCACGGTAAACAATGCCAGTGAGTGAGCGTACACAAAACCAGAGCCCGGAACTGGTTCAACCAAAATGGAATGCAGCCGTAATTAATGTTACAAATTCCACATGTGCTTTTCCTGCAAGTCTGCAGTGAAAAGGGTCTACTAAGCATGCTGTTAATCCTTGGCAAATCAAACACGGCAAATAACAATCATTTCCAACTTTTTCTTGATTGTATAAATGGCTCTAACACTTAATTAATGTATCATAGCAGGAGAAGTTGTTTTACCCTGTTGATAGGATCATGAGTTTAGCCCACTTGTTGCACTTTGCGGTGTTTTCTGCTCAACTGAAGGCATATCCATGGTGAGGAGGCCGCACCAAAGCCCTCCACTGACCCAGACTCCCCCGCCATCATTAGATGCTAACCATCCTAACCCCAATCAAATGTGGACGGATCGGATCAAATCAAATGGTCAGCACAATAAATGTCTGAAAGGGAGAATTCACAGAATTTTCTTTTTTTACACATATGCATGTTCATAGGAGTGTTAGCAGCTGCTGGCGTCAACCCCTCCATGACCTCACTACCCACTAGGAACGGCTTAATCTCTGTTTTATATTCTCATCCACATCGTGAAATACTATCTCGCTGCATGCCATCAAAACGCTGTAAGAGGATGATATACGTTTTGAAATTGAAGATGATGTATAGGATGGGTGCTTGCGACGGGTTTTACTCCTCTTCCACTCCTGCTAGGCACAGATGTCTACACTGTGAGGTTCAACACCACTATCACATAACTCAGGTTAAACCATCAAGAATGTAGAAGAATGTCGACGTTATCAGCAACAGTCTCTACCTATATCCATATGTTTCTGCAAAACGTTTGGATGGGAAAATCCAAATCGATCTTGCAAATTATCTCCGTCGAACCTCCTGAAATCACTGCGTTATCCAGAGTCACCCTCACACCTGCAATGTCAGATCATATGAGGAAGTTTATGGCTTCTGTAACTCTCTTGGCCAGCCCACCTTATAGTTGTCAAGTGGAAATCTTCCACTCCACCTACCCTTCACTCTTAGATTAGTGCTATGTTACATTATATAGTTACTTTGTTCATATGATCAGATAAGATGGACCTTTATCAATCCCAAACGAAATTCTTCATATGGAAAGAATTAGATGTTAAGAAGACATTAAGCTAGTTTTTTGGCATATGCTGATAACCTAACCTTTACTACCATCCCAGACCAATAGATCATTTTCAATATCCCTACCTCATTCACTGAAATTATACTATCTATTGTAGTGTACTGCACATATGCAAAAGTGCATGTGTACACACACTTAGATGTTTACTTCTTGGCCGTGTGCCTGGATCATTTCTTAGTTCCTTATGGTGACAAATATATTTTTGAAACACAGACAATGATTCTGTTCTATTCAAATGTCCCAGTGACCTCTGAGGACACTGATGGCCTTGCTAACTGCATCTCAGAATACATTGGGTTCTGCATGGACAACTCCATCCCCACTAAAGGGGTTCGCTTGCTACCCCAACAACAAACCCTGGGTTACCAGCGACATTAAGGCCCTACTCAATGAGATGAAGGTCATGGAGAGGCTAGTTGTAGCACAAAGGACAACTGAAGGACAAACTGGAGAACATGTGGGTGGATTCTCCCCTTGTCACATGGGTCGACAGCTAACTGACAGGCAGATTTTGGGAGGTTTGTGAGATTACAGAACTGTGTGTCTGATTGGCAAAACTGGCACTCCTGAGGGAACTGTCTCCGTTCCTTTTCACCACCTACACTGCAGACTTTAAGTACCGCACTATAGCACCACTGAGTCGTGTCATCTGCAGAAATTCTCTGATGACACAGCCAATGTAGGTAGATGTGTAGATGGCGTAAGGGAGGATGAGAACAGTGGCCTGGTCGACAACTTTGGTGGCGGAACTCAGGATGCTGACAAAAGTGCTGGCAGTCATGGACAACGTCTCTCATCCCCTCCACAAAACTTCGGACAAGCTTAAGAGCAACTTCAGCAATAGATGAATTCAACTCTGCTGCCTTAAGGAACAGCACAGGAAATCATTCCTTACTAGTGCCATCAGACTCTACAATGCACACTCTACAACAGTCAGATAAAGCGCTTTTAATTATGATGACTTTAAATACTGCACCTCAAAATTCAATACTATACAATATAGTACTTTGTTGTTGCTATTGCCCTTGAATTTTGATTGCATTTGTACTTTAATGTACCTACTGCAATGATAACTTTATTAATCCCCGAAGGGAAATTAGGTTATCTGTCTGTCTGTCTGCCATTCCTATCTGGCTCGATCTGCTGTGTGCTTCTCCACAGAATAGACTCAGTACTTATCCTCTGTGGAGCAAAAAAGAGAGCAACTTTTGGGCCCAGTCGAACTTGGGTGTGAGACATGACAGTGAGCCGGGATGAATAATAACTAATGTCAGAATGTTAAACATAGAGAAAGCCTATTGGCACAGGAAACTTAGTGACCTAATTTAAAGGTCTACAAAGACAGAGAAAACAATAGCATCAGTGTGGGTATCTAACTTATGGTGTGAAAAGGCCGTCTTTTATTTATGCCTGCTGCTTCAGTTAATCTTTTCATTTATCAGTGGGGTTACACAAATGAGGGATTATCTGCGTGTTTTGTAATGTTAGGGCAGACGATTTGCTTAATTAGTGATGTTGAAACACGTGTGCATCAATAGGTGCAATGATGCTGCAATCCATTGCAAGTTGGAAGTTGATACTTGCACTGCCAGTTGTTGTATCTTGAACCAACTCCAAATAATCACATAAGAGTGTGGGATGAAAGCAAGCATTCGTTTGCATTTCCTTTTGCAGATTTTCTTAAGAATTCAGGTAAAATATGCACGACATTTCAATTAAATCTAGTTTGAGTCCAGCTGAGGAAGAGACAGGGTAAAAGTTCCGATATTAATGTGGAAGTTTTGTATCGGGTTAGCTCACTCTTTGGTAGCAGAAGGTATGTTCCAGTTAGGTGAGGCAGTATTTTCCGTTTACAGCAATTATCCACGGATGGTGGCACATTAAGAGCATAATTTCATTTTTGTTGCAATTATTTCCATTAACTTTAATTCATATTAGTTTGTACACATGTACAAGTAGAGGCATTTATGTGTTACTGCAGTGCAGGCAAGGATTTTATGCCCTCCCACTCCCGTCATTCCAATCAACACACAGAGACAGAGAGCTCGGGGTCTTACCTCCTTGCTGTGTTGGGCTCTCAGGGATCAAATCTTCTGTTTTAGTGACTCTGTGACCTTCAGCGACCTTCACAGCCACGGCTCGGCAGATCGCCCCAATCTTCCTCTCTAGGGAGCGCACACCTGCTTCTCGGGTGTACCTAAAACAGCAAACAAACAGATGAATACAATTAGTTGGAGATGAGGTTTCACATGCAATGTAGCTTTTGTTTCAATGAATTTGGCCAGCCAGAGGAGAAAACCCAGAGAATCGGCATTCCCCCATTCACGCTGAGCTCAGGAGGCTGCCCTCATTCATCTGGCTGAGGGATGTTCTCTGCAATTACCCTGCCAGAGGAGTACTGGTCAATTTTCAAGACAAATAGCCACTAAACCACTTCACAACTTAATTATACACTCTGACAACCAGAAGCGAAATCCCACATTAGCCTCAGACGTGAGCTGTCAGCTGGCTAAACATCCAACAATGTCCAAATCCATCTGAGGAAGTTAGTTGAATATAATGAAAGCCTACTTCCTGTAGTTGCATCAGATCATGCATTGCGTTTACGTGTGTGTGTGATCACTCCCACCGACTACATTATTAAGAGTATTGTTCTCACATGTATCTTGTCCATCAGCTAAAACACAGACGATGTGATGATGTCATCACTGTTCATCTTTTAATATGGTTGTGTTTACACCCTCACCTTTATCCAATGAAGAACACTTAAGGTGCACGTATATATTCATCTTCCTGAACACTATCTCAGCTCAGCTGATGGACAGGAAGTGGCAGCCTTCGGATGAAATCCACATTTCATTTATTCATCCAGAAAATTAAATTAGTTAAGATAAGAGCTGAACTAAAAATGTGGTTGTGCTACTCTATAATCAAATTGAGGTCATGTCAAGCTAGTTTCGTTTTTCCATTATGTTTGTTATGCATGGGTCTGTGTGGACCTGCTGATTATATCCTGCGTGGTCTCTTGTGGTATATGTAACTGCTGAGGTGTTAATCCATGCTGCTCCAGCTGGTTTGGGATCAGGTGACGGTGAGCTATCTCCACCCTCTCCTCCTGCGTGTAACCTGAAACACACACAGATTAAGCATTGCACACCTATAGCATCATTCAGACTCACTGCTGACAGTTTAAAAAAAGGATTAAAACTGATGGAACAGAAACAGAGAAAACATATTTTGTTTGTTTGTCTGTATATTGGTATTTAAGTTGGCAAACAATACAGACCGAATATACATTATATAAAATAGTGTAGAATTTAAGTGCACAGATACAAAACAACAATGCAAACACCATAGAAACAGGGGTGATTTACAGTATAGATGTTAATTGAGGTACAAGGCTGCTTCATGTGATAATAACTGACATCTAACTTAACCGAGTTATTTTAGCAGAGAGTTGGAAGGATATTTTTCCTGTAGCCTCTACATAATCAGTAAAGGGTTGCCAAGTGTTATTACAATTGTCAACAGAACATCTTTTATCAACATAGGTTGTGTCTGTTTCCAGTTGAATAAAATTAATCTACCTCGCCAGAGTTGAAAGGAGTCCTTTACGAGGACGGTCCTCTCCCAGTACCCCAAGTACAGCCAACACTCAACACCTGGCGCCTCCATTACCCACAAACAGCTTAAGTGCTGACAGATTGGTAGGATATTTGGGCTTGTTGTGCTGTTGTGTTAGCCAATGCAGCCTCAAGGTGAGATAAAGAGCAGACTGCAGATGTTTTGTTCGCTCACTTGTTTCTTACTCCACATCTCCAGACATGAAGCCATTAGCTGCAACCAAAGCTGACTGCAGCAGCCCTGTATGTTTCAGTGTTTGAAACGGCTTAATAAAAACAATCCAGCATTTGCGTAGAAATGTGTCCTCATTCCTTTTGAATTATCCCTCCTTGGTTGTTAGTAATAACACAGGTTATCATCTACAGTTCATTCGTCTCTGTCTCTGCAACATTCTTGAACAGATTTAACGCAGATTTATCTGGATATACTTCAGGTAATGTATGTTAATGACAGCAGGGTCTTATCTTTGACGTCCTTTAAACTTGTTTTAGGAGATAACAGATTGATGTGATGGCACAGGTGCTGTCTGGTTCATAGAAACTAATTCATGGCTACAGATAAAGCATGGAGTTGTTGTTTCGTCTATTCCCTGAATACAGTCATACAGATTCAGTGACATCACCTGAGCAAGAGTTTGTCTTAAGATCAAACACAACTGTGCAGATGGTCCCCTGAGAGTGACTCTCACCCACCTGGTACCTGCAGCACCTCCATCCTGTCCAGCAGGGCCGGGGGAATGGTCGCTGTGGTGTTTGCAGTGGCGATAAAGAGCACTTGAGAGAGGTCGAAGGCCACGTTGAGGTAATGATCTGTGAAGCTGTGGTTTTGCTCTGGGTCAAGGACCTAAGGTGGCATTTAGAGACCGTTACAGTTGGTGTATTGAGAGAATAAAACTATTATTGTGAATTAGTCAATTAGTGAATAAGTACAATAAATTCTTACTAGCAGTTCTCGCAAAGGTTATGGTTAGGCTTCGAGCATGTAAAGGTTACGCTGAATGATGACATCTGACTCTTCTAATGATCTGAATGAGAGCACTGACCTCTAGCAGTGCAGCTGCAGGGTCTCCTTGCAGGCTCTTCCCAAGTTTGTCCACCTCGTCCAGGAGGAAGACAGGATTATTGACGCCTACTGTCTTCAAACCATTGATGATGCGGCCAGGCATGCTGCCTACATATGTGCGCCTGGAGAAATGGGCAGAGGACCTGTTGTATTGATGTGAAACTGAAACAGAGCTTTATTCTACTGATGACAGCAGTAAAGTGAAGAAACATATATAAAACAATATGTCATTTACTTTTTGTAAAAGTATGCATTGCATTACCATACAACAAAAATACATCTTGGAAAAATTAAGAGCCCAGCAGTGTTCTCTGTTACATATTAACTTATGCAAGCAAGTTTCAATGTCCACACATCTTTTTTTTTCTGGACTTTGTATGGCTTCATTGGTAGGACAGCTACAGACATGATGAAAAACAGGATGAGAGAGAGGGGGAGTGACACTCAGCAAAGAGCCCCAGGCCGGGACTCGAACCGGGGGCCGCTGCAGCGAGGACAAAGCCTCTGCACATGGGACATCCCCTCTACAAACTGAGCTAATGGGCCAGACAAACCACACAAATCTTAATAAGAAACCACTGGAGAGGTGTACTTCTCAGACAATTCTTTTCTGAAGTTGAACAAATTGTATGATCAACCGTTAAAGAACTCTCATCTTTATCTCTCGCTCTACTGCTGTTGGTATGCCGGACACATGTTTCTCATCTGGCTGATGGAAGCCGTCTCAACTCGGCTTCATCTGCCTTTAAAATACCCGGATTAGAAGCTGCAACCTGAGATGAACTGTGCTGCCCCCGTTCCCCTCTCTGCACAGACCATCAGAGAGGCATAATGTCCGATACCTGGCCTGTCAATCAAACCCCTCGGCGGGTACACAAACAAAGGCATCTGTGTCTAATGTCTTGATACAGATCAGACTCCCTGCTGTTAACAGACAGACGAAAAGTACACTGAGCTGCTGATCTGTTGATTAATTTACTGTCTCTGAGTCGATCAATACACTGTTTTTCATTATTAACTTCTGTTGTTTTTGCTGCAGTTATACCTGATGTATGACATGAGAGAAACAGCTTATATCTAGGTTAAGTCATAGGTGACCGATTGATTGATTGATTGATGGATTGATGGATTGGTGGATTGATGGATTGATGGATGGATGGATGGATGGATGCAGGGATGCAGGGATGTAAGGGTTACCGGTGTCACGGTAAACCACTGTAAAATTCCCGACAGTGAGGGTTACCGTTTAAGTTGGTTGCACTTGTTATGTCAAGAAGAAGACATGGCGGAGGGAGGACATGATAGTAGCGGCCCTCACTGCATTTTTCCGCCTTCAAAGAGAACCAAATCTGAAGTCTGGGCGTATTCTGGTTATTATAAGAATGCTCAGGGACAGCTGGTCGAGGATGGCAGCCCTGTCTGCAGGAGCTGCAAGAAGAAAGTTGTTGCGAGGGGCGGCAACACATCCGATTTACTGCACGACCATAGTGAACGCAAACTGACTGAAATGACTGACTTTCATCTCAGCTCTGTTCACCGGAGCAGCGTCTACCTGTGGCTCAGCAGCCATTTGACCAATCAGATTGACCGAGTCCACTGACAACAGACGGGCAGGCAGACAGAGAGACAGACAGCCAATATATATAAGTAATATCAGGAATATATAATACTATAATAGACTATATATAAAGAATAATATAAAATGGTGAATATAACAGGTGTCTAGATAGAGAAAAGAGCCAAAATAAAGTATTCATAATTACTTTAACAATAATCCTTTTTGTTTTGATCTAAAAAATTATCCAACCTGTTTCTCACAATAGTGATATGATCAAAATTGTGAGTTCTGTGATCTGTTGGTTGCACCCTTAGCATTAAGTAACAATGACAGTAATAATTAATAATTACATTTCTATTCATTTTTTTCACAGAGAGGTTCTGTTGGCCAATCGGGTGCTGCTGCCAGTACATCTCATTCTACTGTACTTAAGGTTTATTTTGCACAGTTTTGATACATTCTTTTATACTTATTTATTGTTGATTTTGCAGTGTTTTGTTAAGGTTTTGGATTTGGACTATTTTAATATATAATAAATCTATTCAAATATAAATCTTGGTGAAATTATTTCAATTTATCAGTGTTTTTTCAACATTTTGAAGACATTTTAAAAATACTGCGGTATACTGATAACCGTGATAATTTTGGTCACTATTCCCGTGGTGTGAAATTTTCATACCGTTACATCCCTATGGATGGCAAAATTGACAGTTCCCTGACGTATTTACCGCTCATGTTTGTAATTTGACAGTCTGGCATACTTGTCAGAGAAAGCGCCATGTCTGATGTCCTGTCAGGTTGTATGAAAGTCTTCACCTCAGGGTAGAAGCTCTGCTGCCTTTCATCATCAAGACCTTAAACATGCACATCCGCGCTTTAATCATCAGTCTTTTAAATGACATGCTGCTGGAATATATCAACCAGATTTTCCACTGTGTTAAACTGATGGACTGAATCAAAAATAATTATGTTTGAAATGCAATCCAGATACTTCACACACCAGAGCTCATCGCTCCACTCAGCAGCAGAGAGCACCCACAGAGCCATGGTAAGCTCCGCCATCAAAATATTTAACTGCCATGTCACATTGTTTCAGTCAATGTTTCAATCATCCGTGTCCTAAAACTAGATCACAAGATAACTAGCTGTTTAAGGTGAATCACCATATATTCTTCTCATATCTTTGACACGTCTCCAGCATCAGTGCACTCGCCTGGCCTCTCCCCGTGTGGTCCAGGAGTTGTTATCTTATTAGTATACCTGTGTCCTCGGATGTCAGACTGGTCACAGACGCCTCCCAAAGCAATGCGGTGAAACTCTCTGCCCAGAGTCCTGGCTATGGAGCGACCCACGCTAGTCTTGCCGACCCCTGGAGGCCCCACAAAGCAGAGGATGGGGCCCTATAGACACAGGACCATAATGAAATTAGTAGACAAATACATGACACCTTTACAGAAATCCCTGTTCATTTTTCATAACTGACTCTTGTTTTATTCAACCCTGATTTAAAAATGTCTAATAATTTAAAAAAGAAATGTGTTTATAGACAAAGCCAAAGGTTGTATGAAGCGTTCCTGAGCCCATGTAGTCATATCTTTATAGAATCAAGTATTTCACAAAGTGGAGAGCCTCGCCTCATCATTGCTCGTGAACGAACTCTCTGAAAGTCACTTTCTGCCTTGCCTGGGCTGCCATATCCCCTTATCCCCCCACTCTGTTTATTAGATGACATGTCAACAACCAACCTGAATAAATCAAATACTGTAGTAAACTGCTCCTCAAAGCCCCAACTATCGCCAAGAAAACTATCCTCATTAACTGGAAATAGAAAGAACCTTATACAATGGAAAAATGTACTCATGAATCACATCTCAACAGAAAACCTCAACCTCCATCCAACACTGCAATAGAGCCCCTCTCCATCTGGTCACCACACTTTTTTTCTGTTTTTACAAACCTAATCCTTTTTGTATACTTTAATTATAGATTTTTTTGTGTGTGTGGTTTTTAATTGTTGTTATTCTATTCTATTATTTACATAATGCAGCAATACATGTTATCTATTAACTTAACTTATATACCTATTTTATCATATTAATGCAGATTTATAATTAGTGATTTATACTATATAATACTATAGGATTCCATTATAATAATTATATCATTATGTGAGTCATTTTTTAATAATAATATGAATGCAGTTAATGGAAAAATGGTACATCTCTTAATACAAAAGTAGTGTGCTGTTTTTATTGTTGATGTTGTTGCAGCTACCTAATTATTATCCATTAAATTATTATTATTATATCATATTATAATATCTTAATTCTACAATCAAGCAATATATACAAACAAACCAAAAACAACACACAGCACACCAGCAACACTTTTTTTATTTGTTTATCTATTTACTTACTATTTTTTTCTTTATTGCCCCCCTTTATGATTATTACTATTATCATTATTACCGTATTATTATTATTATTTTTTTTTCTCTAAATCCCTTTCTTCTGTTAACTGTTCTTCCCTGCCTCCTCACTCCTGTCCCCCCGCCTCCTTTTCTCTCTTCCCCGAAGGCAAGAAAAAAAGCAAAAGGAAATGAAAAAGGGAAACAAACAAACCAACAAACAAATTATAAATAAATACAACAATATTTGAATAAATAAATTGACTGCCCACCCACATGCACACAAACTGCCTTTCAACATCCTCAACATACTATGTAATGTACTCATTTGTTTTTGCTTGTTCATTTAATGGTCCAGTTTTGTCTTTCTGTCTCCACTTTCATACTTTTTTATGACACACTTGTGTCTTTCCTGTCATGTGTTGCATCACCTAATAAAAAAAGATAAGGCATCCTTGAGATGTCGTGTTGACAGAACATGAGGTTGCCGAGAGCTATGACCTTTTGCCTCTAAACCTAATCGGTTCATCCTCAAGTTCAAGAGTGGGTTTGTGCCAATTTAATGAAAATCCCTTTAGGCGTTCTTAAGATATCAATTTATGAGGCAGGAAGTTGCTGTGACCTTTGACTTCTGACCTCCAACATCTAATCAATTCATCCTTGAGTCAGTGGAAAATTTGAACGTTTGAGGAAAACCAGATAACCTAAACACATAATGCCTCCAGCCCTGGAAATTGCCAGTGCAGAAGCATAAAAAACATAGAATCTTCTTTACCAGTACACCCTATTTCAGAGCTGAAGTCTTAACTGTAGCTGCTGAGGCGAGCTGAATGTGTTCTGTTTAGTTTATTTCAGTTTTTTATTGACTGTAATCAAAAAAAAAAAGAATCCAGAGAAATGCTGTTTTGCATCGAAGCTCCAGAAATGTTTTGTGGACTACAACATCTAACCCGTCTCAACATCAGCAGGAGTGAGTTGATAATGACTGAGTTTATGTTTTTCCTTTAATGGACTGAAGTATCCATAAGAAAGTACCTTCAGTGAAGTCTTCAGCTGTCTAACAGCTAGGTACTCCAGCACACGTCTCTTTAGCTTGTCCATGGCATAGTGATCGTTGTCCAATAGAGTCCGAGCAGCTTGGATGTCCAGGCAGTCTGAAGAGTGTGCGTAGGGGATCATGGATGAGGTGGATGGATAAAAAACAAAACAAAGAGAAAGCATAAAAGTTAGAAAAGACTAAGACAGCGATGAAAGCTGCAGAGACAGAATGACTGCTGTAATGTGAGAAAGAGAGGAGGAAGAGGGGACAGTAGAACACTAGTGTCCTTGGGTGGTTTTGGCAAATATAGATCTATCAAGGACCCTGCAACTGAATCAACCCTGTCCCCTGTCTGAAGTCTCCAGTGATCTGAGCTTACTGCCATCAAATTCCTAAACAGCAGATAGGAGTTTACAATCTTGTATTCTACCTCATAACTGTCCAGACTGTTTACATTTTTGGCCATACATAATTACACAGATTTCAGATTTGCACTGTTTCATTATTATTACTGTTGCTGCTTTTTCTTATTTATTACATGTGCCATGTAAAAGTGCTTTAAAAGTGCTTTACTTTGCATATTGTTTATTTCGGTTGTATATATTTCTTTATTACATTGTTGGCATTCTGTGGACAGCAAAGGAAGAATTTCATTTTACAGAGACACATGTTTCTTTACTGTGCATATGACAATAAACACTCTGAATCTTGAATCTTACTTTTCGTCACAGCCTGGGATCAGCAGCAGAGACAGAGCAAAACAAAGCAGCTGAAAAGACTGTTAATATTATCATTCATATCATTAGTGTTGTTATGACAACAACTTACTCCATAGTCACTCAGAGGTTTTCGCAACATTAGCTTCACTCTGAGTTGTGTTTGTGTTGACCATGTGTTCTCCCTGCTCCTTCAGCTTGGACCCAAACTCTTACCCCCGAGATTTATTTCTTGACTGACTTGAGGTACTTGCTATTTATTTTATTTTTCCCCTTCACTATCTTTACCCTTTAGCATCAAAAGACTGGTGCAAATTTCTTGTAAGTGAAAACCTTGTTTCAATATAAATTGTTTACTTCAACTCCAGCAGAGCTCTACAAAGCAAATAAATATGAAATTGGTTACGCTCAAATACTAAACACAGTTATCACCACAATCTTACACTCAACACATGTTAAGCTTTGCCTAAACACTGGGCAGGGAGACTCCTTCAGCTTCGCTCTAAAATGTGGCTTTAAATTATGCCAAAGCTATTGTGCTGCTTTTTTCACTAACAACAGTTAGTGACAATTGTAACTGCTTGGCCATGGTGCATGCTGAAGAGTACTGTACCCCTTTTCCACTGGTCAAAAATCACAGCTTTGATCTTAAATTTAAGACCCAGGTCAACACACTAAATTGTGCTGTGCAAAGTGATGACACATTATCAACATCAGGTGGTGGTGTGTAAATAAAGAAGGTATTTGGGATGTGGTCCATTAAGGACATTTTATTACAGGACACAGTGTTGGAGGTGGTGCCCGTTATTTTGATGTCCCAGCTGTGAAAATACCTGAATTGCTAATAGCCAGCTACCTTTCAGTCTATAAACAACAAACCCGTGTAGACTGACAATTTTGGTGGAAAATCTGACATATGTGTGTGTGTGTGTGTGTGTGTGTGTGTGTGTGTGTGTGTGTG
>CAEMYA010000008.1:1153334-1175104 GCA_903131615.1 Diplodus sargus
CTTGTATCTGTCGTGGTGCTTCGTTTCAAAGTGTCTTCTTACGTTGTATTCTTTCATTACAGCCACACTGTCTCTGCACAGAAGACACACAGCTTTGCCCTTTACATCTGCGAACATATACACTGCCTTCCACCTGCCTTGAAAACCTCTGTTCTCAAAGTCCACCTTTCGTTTTGGCCATTTTTTTGGCGGAGAGGGGTAGTTGAGAGTTGACTCAGGTGAGTTGCTCCATAGGGCTGCTGATGAACGAGTGAGGCACGTTCACGTGGGCCTGTGATTGACATGCCAACGCACTGGCAATGCATTGTGGGACTTGGAGGATTATGGTGGTGTGTGCAATATAACAGCTTTAAGAGTCATTAGATATTATCATGCGGGCCAAAGATAATTCATTCGCGGGCCAGATGTGGCCCACGGGCCTTGACTTTGTGCTCTAAGTCAAGACACATGTACTGTATCAAGGGAAAAAGCAGATTGGATAACCAGGACTTGATCCCCCCTTCCCCTTTACAGCCATGCCCTGTTACTGTGGCTTACCACAAGAACACAAGGGAATGTCCCTGCTTTCTTGTCATTTACAAATTCTCCCCCACATCAAGGATACTTTTATGACATTTGTTCTGGGTACTTAAGAGCGGCGGCGGGGCAAAGCGCAGCGCTAAGATACCAAGTTGAGCGCCTTAACATGCAGTGCCCTGTTTAATATGAATAACAAAACATCAACCATCTTTGTCACTGAGTAATATTCAATATTTTCCAGCGACGTTTGCCTCTAGAGACACAGACATAAGCTACATAATAACCATACTAGCTGTCGAAAGCTGGTGAAAGGTTAAAGTCCACCAGTCTGTGCTTTGGCTGATTGAATTTGGCTGCTGTAGACTTTTCTAGAGCATATCACACACTGCAAGGTTTGTCCAAAATTATGATCAGTGCATAAAAAACTGAACCAAATATGACATGGTTTGTGTAGCTGGCAATCCTTTTAGAGGCATAAAAAAGATACCAAATCACTTGATTTGTGACACGTATGTCCATGCCAGTGAAACATGGTAACAAAACCTAACCAGGTAAAATCCAATGGTATTTGAAATGAGTGTTGGTCTGCGCATTATGTATCTCCTCAGCGGCGCGATCATGAACACATCACCAGATAGTTACAGCTATTCATACCAAATGGCCATCCTTCTATTGATCCTATATCTACAAGCTAGATAATAGTAGTCAAATGCTTGCTTTTAGCCTTGTGAGTGGCTTTAACTTTAAGTGTCAGGACTTGGAAAGGTCAAAGTATTCTGTTTTCACAAGACAATGCCACACATTTGAGAACATTCTGATAAATTAAAATACTTTTGTGTCGTTCTATCTTCTTCCTTATCCTGTTATCATCTCGTGACCCCTTGGGTTTGTTTGGTGACTTGCTTGAGGGGCCCCGAGCCCCAGGCTGGAGATCCTGTACAGCATGTACTAACGTCTCGCCTCCAAAACAACATCAACAACATCAGGAAATTACTCAACTGTATTACTCAACAGTCGCTACAGTACCGAGCTATATGACAAAATGTTATTACTTATGCAACGTGGGGAGGTCGTCGGTGTCGTGCTCTGGGTCTCTGGTGTTGGGAATCACTCCTATGATGGTGCTTTTCAGCGAAGTCCCCCTCAGCAGCCGCTGGCTCACCAGGTGCATGTTCCGCGGAGAGTCCACGCTGAACCTGACGGTGGAGCCCGGCAGGAGCACCCCTTCATGTGACAGCAGCAGCGGCAGACGGCTCGGTATCTTAATTCCACTGTCGGAGGTCATTGTCCGGTGTTTTAAAAGCCAGGGTACTCTTAGTAACACAACACTGGCAAACAAATACGCACTTTACCCGCTGTCAAACGGTTAAGCCAAGCGTAAACATGAGCCTTCCGGTGAGGACTTTCGAAATAAAAATACGATTGACGACCCGACTACATAATTAGCTAATAGTGTAAAAATGAAAGTGTCTACTGCTTCAGAAATAATGTGTATGACATGAAAATACTATTGGTTTAGTTTTCACGGTGACTTTTGCGACATTTTATGCAATACAATGGACATGCATTTTTTTTCCGCGTCCCCTTCTTGATACGACTTCCTGTATTCTGTGGACTGACTACGGTAAGTACAGAGGGACAAGCTGAATGTTATTGCATAATATCAAAACTGAGAGAGAATTTGCAAAGTGTCTGTAACTTGTGTTTTAAATATGTTAGGAATGTCCAAATCGGGGCCCACGGTCCAAAGTCGGCCCAGATTTAGGTTCATTAGCTTTTATTTGGCCAACCAGATTTTTCTAATTAGACAATAAATAAATTTAAGTTTCAGATTAAAATGTTCCTTTATTGATCCACCTTGGGAGAAATTCGCAGGTAACACAGCAGTACAGGGGGTACAGGGGGTAATAAGTCGCAGCACAAGAGTAAGTATGTTTGAGTTTGAGTAAGTCTCAAAAAATACAGACAATATTAGAGAGATATTGGAAGAATAAACAATTTGAATTAAAAAATATAATAAAGATAAACATACTATAGTACAGTAACTGTCCTTTTATGTATATATATGAATAAATATTTTTTATTATAATACAAATCGGTTTATGCCGATTTTTTATTTATTCATATAAAATGCCATTTACATATGTTGGATTCCTAATTATTCATTTGTTTTCATAATCTGAGTTTAGTAGTCAGAGTGACACTTTGCACAGCAAGTTTATGGAGAAATAATATCACCAACACAACACTGAAAGATTTTATTATGCAAGACAACACTTGCAGCATAAGACATTTGAATAATGACTGGACTCTGGACACAGGGTTAGTTGATAAAAATAGCAATTTATTTTTTATTTCTTTAATAAAAGTATTGTCACGTAGCATTATACATTTCCCAAAAATAAATACATTCAATATCTTGTGTACAAAAAGAAATCTGCTTCTAAAGACCACAGACAGCAACCGTTCATGTATTTGCAGTTATCATCTCTGTTGTTGCCAGTCAGCTGTGGGAAATATCACTTTGTATTCACAATGAGGGATCTTTGAATACACTTTAAAATGCTCTTATGGTTACACATGGACAACCATACAGTTACATATGATTGATAAAGTATAATACAAATACATTTACTGCATTCATAACAATACACCAATAATTATCACTCATCTGTTACATCATCATAGAGTTGCATCTGAGAACCAGTGGTAGTCCATTATAAACATGTGAAAGCTGTTTATACCCATTGCTGTGTATATAACATAATCATTGAACATCATCATACTACCTCCTGGGGAGTGACACAGGTTTGTGAGGCTTCAACATACAACATATGGGAAGTTAGGAGAAGTTAGGAGTGAATACATGAACTAAAACTAACATTTCTTAATGTAATGTGTTTAAAATGATGGTTTTAAAGGTGCAATATATAAGAATTTGCGTTCAAAATATTCAAAAATGAACTAAAATGATCGATATGTCAGTGTGGCCCATTTCTTACACTCCTGCAGCGGTATGGTGGCCATGCTTGTCAACAGGGTTAATCTTCGATTGACCCTGGAGATAATTATGGCACCGCAAGATAAGCCTTTCTTCTACTACCACAAGATTAAAAAGCGTGCTTTTCTAACTCCAGTAGCATTGGTAGAATTGGTAGCTGAGATATAGGTTTAGAATAAACAGAGTTAGCCAAAAAGTAATGAAAGATATGGAAATGTTACACCAGAAACTGACTAAAATAGTAAGTCAGGATTGGCAGGCAGTGAACCAGGTGCATCAAGTTGCCACCACTACAACTCAAATTTAAAAACATGGCTCCCCCACTCATGTCACTATATGAGTTAACAGAGACCTAGGGTCAATACATTTCACTTTACTTCAGCAAGCTCTGTTAGTCCTGATTTAATCCTCTGGGATTTGGCTTGTTTCTATCATGTATGCATAACAACAGCCACCTTTCTCTTTTAGCTTCTAGGACATTTGGAAGATACATTAGGTACATTTCTATGCCAACCCAAAACATTTGCAGCATACCTGTTGGGTTTATCTTAAAGGGGCTGAATGTAACAATTTATGGAATTTTACACACATCAATCCCTTTTTTTTATTGACCATATGTGAGCAGATTTTATAGACGTGATAAAATGGGATCTTCCCCTCACTCTCGGTTGCCTACACAAGCCTGCAGATGATTTGTTAGTTGTTTAATGCTACTGGACTGGATTTATTTGTTACTCAGACTTGGGTCGGATTTTCCATGAAAGTCCAAAGGTCGTGACTTTGTGTACGTTCTTGGTGCCTCGTCTCAGTGCCTCTCTCCGCATTGCTAACAGATGGCAACAGTAGCTACAGTTAGTTTAGAAATGGGGTCCTCTGACATAAACTAACAACCGGCTTCCAACACAACACAGACGTTCCACAGGACCCTGGTAAGTATGCATATTCAACATTTATAATTAATTATTTATAGCAATTATAATTTCCTACGTGTATTTTAAAATATTCTAAAGAGGGAATAAATGGCTACTTCACTTGGGGTCATTTCCTATTGAGTATGAATTTAATTTTTTCAGTAAAAGAAAATTTTAAATACATTGGTAAATAGTAAATAGAAAATGTATCCGTCCAAACTATTTACAACACACTTCAACTAATAATGGCCAAGATGAAAGAATGAAGGAATTAATACATGAAATACATTATAATTCCCCTTTATCAATCCAATTTACCAAACCTTAAGTCTTATCTAACCTATCTAAGACAGGCTTTACATCCTTTACATCAGTTGAGGCCTTTCTCTGTGAACACTTAGCCATCCACTAAGAAAGTGAATCTGATGGAACAGGCCTGTTAAAAGGAAGGGCATTTTTTATTATAAACCCATACCAATGTTAAATTGCTAAATAAGCTAAGTGTCACTCAAGTCAGTCATTCAAAAGATTTTCAGAAGGCCTATAGTATATATAGGCCTCTGTATGTCCAAAGCATTTTAAATGTTTTGTCGTCATTATAATTTATTTGGAAGGGAGTGTTTTTGTGTAGTGGCTAGTAGCTGGTATTAACTGGCGCCTGTGGGTACTGTGTTTAAATTATGCTTTAAAGGGTACAATATGTAAGAATTTTAGTTCAAAATACTCAAAAATTAACCAGAATCATCAAGAGAATGTGAAGAAATAACAGTTTTGACATTATGCAAAGAACATCTATATAATGTGAAGAAGAGAGTTAGCATGCTAACCAGCTAGCCACAGGACTAAAAACCTCTCTCTCCCGCCGGTCCAAAGCTCATGTGCAAGATGTGTAAAAAACAACACTCCACTGGTTGTCCGGCTAGCTGCATGGCTAACTGAGCTAACAAGCTACAGTCGTGGATGTATAGAAAGAAAACAGTTTGCAGCAGTTCGCAGTTACTCTGGTGATACGCTGTCCCTATTTGAGTGGAGTATGAATTCAAGGTGGCCAATTCTTACATGCTGCACCTTTAAGACGATAAGCCAGTTAGTAATTGAAGATTCTCAGTTAAACCCTTTTTATTGTGGGTGAGGTCAAACATTTGAAAAGAGACTATTAGGGTTAAATATCACAGCACCCCAGAGAAGGCTTGAAGCTTCAACATCAACATTTTGTAAAAACATGTCCAACACATTTTAAGGCAGAGACTTCTGTTTCATTTCTTACACTCCTGTAGAGATATGATGGCCATGTTTGTGGATAGGGTTAATCTTCAGCTGACCCTGAAGATAATTATGGCTCCAAGCAGATTTGACTGCTGTTGTAGTAATACCTCATAGCTCACACAAGAATGCCATCACTCAACTTCAACTATGATCCAATATTTTCTTTTCTGCCAAGGTCTCCCTTATGCACACAAGGTTTGGGTTTGGGTTGGGTTCGTGTCAATATAACGAGAACTAGAACCTGAACCAATTAATTAATTGCATATGATTTGTGCATATTTGTATATACATTCAGCCTCACAACCATGGTGCCTATCAAATCATTTTTATCACTTTCAATCAAGCATTAAAACAGACAGAAACTGAGGGGCAATCTCAGACAGAAAAACATGACAGGATGTACTGATTTGCTCTGAATTAAAATCTCAGTCAGAATTTGTTGCTGTCAAAGTAAAACTAAAAAGAAAATAACGACCCCATAGTTTTGTTTAGCTGGCTTTGCCAGGATTTTGTCATATTTTCTTCGCTGAAATTCTTAAAGGAGGGACTGAAAATACCCCCAAACCAGCCTGGGCTGCCGATTTTGTTTGTTTTTACTAACTCTAACCATCACCCCAGTGGCGGACTTAGGATGTTTGAGGGGCAGGGGCGAAGAAAATTAAGAGGGCACCTGCTGTCTGCAGCGTGGCACCAGTGCGCTTCTTCTAAATACATCTATAGTGAAGAGAGGCCCCTGGAACCCTAACTGTAATGTTACTTCAAATTAAAAATTCTTATGGTCGCTCTTAAAGCTCTGCACAGGTAATTGAGTCATCAAAATACTGAATAGTGGCCTGATGGAATAAGTTTGGTCAAAAAAGTAGATATTAAAATGCACAGCTTGGACGGAGGGACATGATTGTATGTAAAATCAGATCTCAGTCTTTGTGTTTGATAAACACATAGAGAGAATACATGGGACGGTAAAAATGGACAAACTTGTTTTGGTAGCTTTTGAATAAGCAATGTGGGTCTGTACAGCTCTTAAAATAAAAACGTAAATGTAGGCTGTGGGTAGGAGACGCGTACAACAACAAAAGTGGGAAGAGAAGACAGTAGTTATCAGTTCGCCGTTAGGTTGAAGTTCAGTTTGTGTACATTGCTCTCGCTCTTGCTGGTTGATGTTTGAAAGAAGCATTGACGGATGAGAGGTCTGGCTATGGTACAAAGTCAGCTGAAGTTCTCAATAATATAACAATCCAATGAAAAGTCTCTCTTACTGCAACTTGTTGGTTTCTGCAGGTCCACTGGAGCACAGCGCAGGCTTGTCAAAGCCACAGTGATGTTCCACTCCACAGGTTACATTAATGCTTTGCTGCACCAAACAGTCTGTCTTAGAATCCAAGTCTGAAAAGATTTATCTAATATACTGATCTTTTCCAAAAGAGCTATTACTCCAAATTTGCTTTATTTCATCTTAGCAGAAAAGTCCATATGCGCCGAAAATCGCAATGAATACTGTTTCTGTACCTAAAAATTGCCCTGTTGCCCCATCATGATACCGATCCCTTCTCAGTATCAACTGGGTTGACTTCACTCCACTTTCCTCCTCTCAGCTTTCGGGCTGTAAGTCTTTCTTCCTGCCTTTCCTCCAATAGGAAACTCTACAGTCTGAAAGAGAGAAGACAAGAGAAACTTGATTAGACCTTTATGCAACAAAAATATGTGTGTGTGTGTGTGTGTGTGTTTGACAGTGCTCCAGACAAGAAGGAATTTAAACCAGTTCAATGATGTGAATTCTAGGTGTCACATACAGACTAAGTGCAGCTGTACATGTTGAACTGCACGATACTGGTTATGTGTTTCAGACTGTGACCAAACCGCAGAGACTTGACCCACTCTCGACCTATGTTAAACTAACAGAGTCTGGCCAGCGTCCAAACCACACACAGACATCTTCAAACAGTGAGGCATCGGTTTGATCACATCAGCATCAACATCGACATCTTTTGCAGCCCTTGCAAGCAAAGTCAATTTTTAACTAGGCGAAATATAGCATAAAGGTTACATTGTAAGATGCTTTGTGGTATACGTATTTCTGTGCATGATATAACAAGGTGCTCAGAAGAACAGTTCAATGGTGAAAAGTCTGTGAAAAAATCTGTTTTTTTCTGCCAGCAGCCAACTGGCTTAGTTTAGCTGTTTCATGCTGTTTTCCAGTCTAAAACACATATTTTAAACTGGGTTAATATTGGAACAGCAACAGGTTTGCCCATGGTGTGTGTTAAAGTAAGCATAGGGCCACCTGTCCACAAGCGCTGCTGAGAGGGACAGTTATGTGTGTCTGCTCACTAACGCGCTATTACTTATCCTCCTTTCACGCCACTGCATGAATGAAAAACGACCAGTTTATTTCCACCATACCCATGATTTTAACATGTGCCGGAGTTGAGTAAGTGATAAATATTCAGTCTGGGGCTGTCAAACTTTTGTGAGTGTGTTTGGCAGCGTCTTTTTGACAGGTGGGAATGCAAAAGTCAGTGATAAGTGCTTTTTTTGCGTGTCTAAAAGGTGTGGCAAAGGCTTTAGCACGAACCACAGCATCAAAGACAGTGACAGAGTGCAAAAGAGGAAGCAACATCCTCCACAGTAAGGCAGAGCAACAACAAACTATGTTCTGTCCTCACTGCCAATTAAATTATGTTCAGTCCCTGACTGACAAATGTGCATGTGATGTATGTGGGTTTACTGCAGTTGCGATGATTATAGAGTCAAGTAGCAATGAACCTGCTTGAGTCCCAACCAGGATTTTGTTCTCATTGTTGGAAACAGAACAGTCAGTGAAATCCAGTCTAAACCCTAGGCTCACTTAGAGTCTTATCTTAAAGTTACCATGAAGTCAAAATAGTTGTTTTTTTTCCATATGTGTTTCAGTCCGTATCCCAACTATATGCCTTTATCAGGCCTAGTAGTGACAAAAAAAACTTTTATAGTTTTAATTGAAATACTTTTAATACTCCCTGGAAACTCATTAAAAATGTTGATGACTCATCCTGCACTCTGAGGCGTACATTCATTTCTCTTTCTTTATTTCATGACACTGCCATGGATGTACAAAAAGAGGAATGTCAACAGACGAGATTGCTCGGGACTGGACCTCACCAATTAATGTACGGAAACATAACTTAGCACTAACTGCTGCTAAATGTAGTTAGCTGCTCAGTAAGGTTCCAAACATGGCAAGGAAACCACCTTGGTATGTATTTCCTTTGTTGAACTGGCCTCTGTCTTCTCTGAGGCGTTTTTTCGTTTTTACTAATTGGGAGCTGCCGGTCCAAGGAGAGTCCGTGTCGAGCAACCACATTCCACGCTATTGGCTGCTGCCTTTTTTTACAGGAAACCTCCAACTATGCTGATGTAACCAGTATTCTATTAGCCATTCCATGGGCTCTCTAAGATCATCTACTCATATTCCAAAACAGTAGGTCAGAATAGGACAAAACACACATTGTCGCACACATTCACACATACAATTTGCCAATATAAAAAAAATGCATTTGCTTTGCTAAACTTTTAAACTGCATTTGCTGTTATCATACACACATTAGACAGTATAACATTTTGTATTTTAAGTTTGTAGTTACAGTCTGCAGTGTCGCTGGAGGTTTTTTTAATTTCCGTACCCTTTGTGATACTCACAGTCCTGCTGCACTTCTGTGCTGGCAAAGCAGTCACTGAAGAGGCAGTGCATGGTGTGGCAGAAGTTGTCCAGGAGAGACTTCGGGGAAACATGTCGCCATCTGGACTCTGGCACTCTGTCAGGTTCTTCTGTTAAATTATCCCAAGTGTCCTGGATCGTCTCTGGGAGCTCCTGCTGGAACACCTGGACAAACACACACACAAAAAAAAGGTTTGCTTATACATGGATCCGTGAGGTGCCTTTGCGTTGAAAAATGTCGGTATACTATAAGATCTGAATCATCAATAATGTGATGCAGCATCCAAAATGTGTGAATTTCAAAAATGGGATATTAATGGTGGTTACGTAAGGTCAATATGGACAAGATTGGTCAGTTTTTCCTTCATCTTTCAAACATTTGGAGAAAGCAAACAGATGCTTTTAATCTCTGTTATTTCAAAGTGTCCACGTTGAATTTGGACAACACACACACACACACACACACACACACACACACACATACACAGGACCTCAATTAAATGATACGCAAGGTCACAAAGAGATGAATACTTGGTTGTTGTTACAATATGCTGTATGCGTGTCCAGCTGTTACATTTAAATGATAAGATAGGATTCTGATTTAAAGGTGCACTGCATAGGTTAATGAAGAAATGTTTTTCTTCATTTACTGTTTGTTATGCCTAAACAAATTCTCTTCACTTTCATGACTGAATAAGCTGAATAAACACACTGACTTCAAAGGACAACATACTGTTTTCTTGTTTTACAGCATTCTGGGGACCTTATTTTCCTCTAAGAACAGTTTGTTTATTCAGTCATGGAAAATATAAATATTTCTGAATTTGTATATTGCCTCATTAATAGTGTAAATATAAAAAATCTGAGTTTGAATTTCTTCTCTGAAGCTACATAGTGCCCCTTTAAACTGTGAATCACAAGAATGAACACACCAGATGTCGATCATAATTCAGGCATCTTGCTGTGATCAGTCCAGACTTACTGTCTGCTGACGTTAGACTCACTGTCTGCTTCAACACAAGGCCATGAGGCATTAATGACTTGTAGACATCCACGACTGGATGCTCATATTCCTACAGTAGTACTGACATTTAGAAACTGTGCTAGGAAAGTGGATTTTTTTTAATCGCTGCAACCAGTGGGTCAAAATAGTTGAACACAGAGGACACTTTGAACATTTAAACTAATTAACCTGGAGTTGAATAGCTGATTCACGCAAGAACTAATTTCCCTGCAAAATATCCCTAAACGCACTTCACGGAATGACTAAATGTACTAGATTCACACAGACTGAACAGTTTGATCAAAAATAGAAGCAATATTTAATTTTCTTATGATAAATTTTCTTTCTTCGTGATCAGGAAGGCTGGCTCTGTGATTGGCTGCAAACAGGACACTCTGGAGGCTGTGGTAGAGAGGAGGACACTGAAAAAACTGTTATCCATCATGGATAATCCTCTCCACCCTCTCCAACTCACACTGGTCAGACAGCGGAGCACCTTCTCCGGAAGGCTGCTTCAGCTTCGCTGTCGTAGCAACAGATACAGGAAATCTTTCCTGCCACAAGCCATCACTTTATACAATAACTCTCACCTCTGCCTGATAGAGAACTCTGGTCTCTCTACTGTTTTGTTGTATATATTATTATTGTTTATTGTTTATAGCACACTGTGCACTGTATATATACACTATGTATATATTGGATTCTATTTATGTTATGTACGAAGTGTCTTATTTGCGGACCCACTACTGCTGTAACAAAATAATTTCCCAGTCTGGGATCATTAAAGTAATTCTATCAATCTATCTATCTATCTATCTATCTATCTAAAGGCATTCAATCCGAATATCGATTAACAGGATCAGTGTGACAGCCATCTCCTGCAATGCCCTTTGATCCTAACAGTGAACATGCCCAATTCGTTCATATAAAGAGGGAATTAAAAGAGCTGTGGTGCAGATGCAGGATGTGACCCCCAACTTACCTCAGCGGGATGCGACTGTACGAAGACTCCCTCTGCATCCTTGAAGCGTCTCTCCAACTCAGCCGTGTACGTACGTGAAGGATGTCTCTCAGACATAACCCGAATGATCTGAAATGTAAATGTCCCATTGGTTAAAAACCTTAAATCAATATTATGTAGCCTCAAAGTTATTTTGATGGTGCAGTGATTAATAATAGAGTGGATCATGTCTGTCCTATGTAACATGTAACATCACAGCCATAACCCTTTACAGCAGTACACCACCTACAGCACCAACTATCAGAGAGTCTGGTCAAACTGGATCATAATTTATGGCGAAAATGTTTCCAGGTTTAACTGCTGATGTCCTGCAGTTGCCCTGCCTCGACTCTCTGTGATTTACGGAGTTTTCTGAAAGCAACCTACAACTGCTGCATGCTTTGGCTGCCAGTTAGCACTGTTAGCAAGGGGGTCATATCACACAAAATAGCAATTTCTGCTTCATGTTACTTTAAAGTCAGTGAATGGCAAACTTAACTACCCTCTCCATTAATACATTTGACACCTTGTACAAAGTGAATTAATTACAATAAAAGTGCCTTTCTGAATATCCACACTTGAAGTGTTTGTGAACGGTCAAGCATCTACTTGTCTGTAACTGTAAACAATGTCCATGTGCCTGTTAGGACTGTAAGCATCTGAAAGATTACAAGTCTTTTATTTTGGTAGATCAGGGTATGCATGGGTTTAAATCTGCTACCTGACCTGACACGGAGGGGGGGGTGAAGGGGGGTCAACACACCTGAGAGCAGAGGCATATTTGATCTCTTGTTTTGGACTATACAACAAATGGAGCATGTGTCAGCCACATTTTACCTATAAAGTAAAATCTTAACTGCTGGCCAAAGCCAGTAGAAGCAGTCCAGCTGGAGACTCTCACCAGCACTGTTGGTTTTCCACAGCAGGGGTTCCCGAGAGTAACATGCTCTCAGGTTGCAGCCCCAGTAGGCATAAGCACTGTTTTAAAATCTCCCACATAGTAACATAACTGAAATCTTGTTGATCATGCAAATATGTGGATAGAAATGACTTGACAGAACAGAACATAACCCAAATTACTGCACTTTGTTGCATTAAAACGGAATCCAACATGTGATGAGTCCAATGAAGTCAACTTTTTTGTCGATTATCGGTGGTTGGCAACAGCTGCACTGATGTGACGCAGTAGACTTGAATGAGTTGAGTGAATCACCCCGTTCTGAATACATTTTTGTATTGGATTAAGAGTGCATCTAGTGTTGCTCAACGATGTCGCCAAGCGGCACAAACTTGTTTACAAGTCAACACACGCTCACTGTTGTGTTCAAGAATGCAACTGTGAGTGTGAGAGAGACCAACACCAAATAGGGTTTGACTTGACTCAATTGCCGGTTATTTGCAATTAGTGACAACTTAATTCTAAAGGATTATGAACTCAAGGCCCACGACCTGAGCTTCTGATGTTACATAACCTTCCCCCCCAGCTCTTCCCCCTGTAAATATAAGTGAATATAAATGAGTGGACCGCATTTTCAGTTGCTCAAACAACTCAAACCTCAACATAGGATGAGGATTGCACAAAGATGAATCTCAACCAAAGATGAAAAGGAAACAACAACAAGCCCCATTTGCAAATCATTTATACAAGAAAAATAAAATAATACCTTCCTACCTTTTTTAACACGCCCTGGTTGACCTGGAACCACAACCTCTGGAGAACCAGCTCATCCAACCCCTCCGCCTGTAACCTCTGTTGGAGTGATGAGAGAACAGGAAAGTAGTTTATGGATTTATCAGATATATTTTATCAGCAAGTACAATACAGCACATTACCATATAGCACTAAACAGTGTGTAAATAGTCAGGGAAGGAACAAGAAGGAGCGGGTAAATTATGGTTAAGCAGGTTGAGGTGTTGTTAGAGTTAGCCTCAGTAGTGAGACCTTTGACTGGCTGCCTAAGGTCACAGTCTGTCCTTGTTAGGTACATAGCAAACATAATCTGAAAGAATCTCCTCCACAGAGTGCTGTGCCAGAAAAAGAAAAGGAGTCAATAAATCAAGAGACAGAGTCGTCATTCTTACCAGTCTGCTGATGTTTGACAGCTTAAAGACTTCGTTGTGGTGAACCCTGATGGTGTACTTGATGGGGAAGTTGTGCCTCTGTCAGGCAAATCAAGAGAGAAAGAGAAACAATTAGCTTGTGCATTTCATGAACCAGAAAGCTTACAACAGCTGTCCCCATCTGAGCTGATCATTAATAACACATGTTTCTAATTTAACGGTTTAGGACAATAATCAACTTTGATGATTTAAAGGGCCACTCCACTGAATTTATGCATCATGGTTAGTTGATTTTTTGAGAGGAGCACTACTCCTAAACTACTACTTAAACAGCTCTGTCATGTCTTCTCGTAGCTCTGGTTGAGCTTAGCAACATTTGAGAAAGAAACCCCAGCGATATAATTGTGATGTCATCAAGGTCATCTCAACCTGGGGTGACTACAAATTCTTCACAGGACTGTGAGGGTGTAAAGTTTCGAAGCAGTGGGGGGGTTTACAAGGCAGAGCAATGAAGGACACATTTGGGTCCAATTACTGGACTTGTAGGAAATACTTATACAGTATCAGTGGACACAGCTTCAAAAAATATTAAGATACACCAAACTTAATACCCAGATGATGACACTTACACTGCATATTTTAGGGTTAAAATGTGTCTTTAACAGAACCCTGAAGTTTGTCTTTGAGTGCAGGGTCATGGGGAGTCAGTCACAGTTGGGGGTGCTGATGGGTAGTAATGATAATGTCATTGTAAATGGTGCACGACATTTGTGTTTTTTGTATTAACTTCGAATGGCCAGGATAACTTATATCTAACAAATTATAAAAACAATTTGAGAACGTTTTGCACTACAGCGGACACCAAACCACAGTCGACAACAGCAAGACATTTCTCAGACTGGCCAATATACAATTGCCACACATTTGCTGCTGCCTTTGGAGATACTTGATAGACTTTGTGAAACGCTGTCTATGACGAATTCTTAATTGTTCGGGCACTCTCGTAAAGTCGCCATATGTGAAACATTAAGTTCTTTCTGTGTAAAAAAGGGTCTGTCTGACCCAGCCATGTTTTCATAGAGCGGGGGTGAGATCCGATTACACGTGGTCACTCCAGATGACTGATGTCCTGTCCCTTTGTGATCAGCTCGCCAAACACGCATCTTAATGTCAGGGATAAGCAGCCTCATAGATTATAATAATGCACACTTATGTAAGAATACATAAGTGTATTTAACATGGACCTGCCTGTTTATCGCTGTTAACAGAGACTCTATAGTATAGTTCACTGAGTGACTGCAGCTCCCTCAGCACTCCTAGTTCACTGCATCCATGTTTGAGAGTCAGAATTGTACTGACACATTTACCTTTTCTGCTCTGGTACCTCCAGCTGGTCCAGTACTTGGAACCACTAACCCTCCACCCACAAGGCAACTGTACACATGCTCACACATTCACTGAGACATGCCTGCAAACCTGCCATCATTCTCTCACCATGTACCGTCGCCTGTGGCTGAGGCTGTCGTTGAGCGTCTTCAAGGGTGTGCACATGCTGGCTGGTGTCTGGGCCATCTGAACGGGCGCGAGCAGAAACAGGCCTGCGGGAGGAGAAGCAGCACAGCGTGAGATTAAATGCACAGGGTCAGGGTCCCAGAGCTCTACTAAATACGTATAGGTGTTAGCTGCAGCCTGTATGGTGTGTGATCGCTGTGGGTTGAGGTGGATAGATATAGTTTCACCTGACAGAGGTCAACCAGATCAAGAAGTTGTCAGGACAGATATTTCACAGTAGATGAATGCATGACATCTTTCCATCACCTGGAAAAGGTTTCAGGCCAAAGAAAAAGGTGTAACACGATTTCCATGCATGTTAAACTCACCATACTCTGCTGCAGCTAATTTCTAATATCGGCATCGTCAACATGCTCACCATGATATTGCGGTTTCTTTACAAGGTATGTTTATCTTGATCACATTCTTTGTTTAGCATGTTGGTATGCTAAAATTACCTTCAAACACAAAGTACAGCTTAGGCTGATGGGGATTTCATTCGTTTTGCAAGGGTCTGGCCATAAAGTAAGGGGTAAGGAACTACTTCGATGATCAGATGACAAACGACAGCCAAACATTGACCGATGTTAGCAATGTAATCACATCTGTGATATCCTGTCATCCATTTTCCTCCGCTTATCTGGGTCAGGCCATGGTGGAAGCAGGGTTTTCCAAACATCCCTCTCCTCAGCAATGTTTTTTTTTTTCTCATTACCTCCTGGGGGATTCCGAGGCGTTCCCAGGCCACATTAGATATGTTATCCCTCCAGCTAGTCATAGGTCTGCCGCGGGGTCATGCCCGGAAAAGTGTAGGTGCTCAAACCGATCCAATTCAGCTGGCTCCTTTCCATGTGAAGGAGCAGCATGTCTACCACGAGCTACCACCGAATGTCCGAGCCATCACTGAAAAATCATGAATGCAAGAAACTCTTCGCTATATACAGAGTAGAATAAAAATCTTTGTCGTAGAGACAATAACAACATAAGCCTGGGAATTTCTATGATAATTATTGCTTCTCTAAAAGGGCCAATACAAAGCAATAGTGTACATCTTTAGCAGTATGAACAGTTTTCTCTACGTCTCTCATTTCCCTCTCTGTGCACATGTAATGCACACAGAGAGGAGTTCTCAGTGCGAGGTGGGACATTTGCCAGCAACGCGCTAAAATACTCCCCATGACAGGGAGAAATATGATCACGCCCTGAAAAAAAAAAGGTTCACTTAGTGCTGTGGGAGTACTTACGTCTTGTAAAACTACAGTTATGCCTGAAGAGGAACACAGCAGCCTGTCCTCACTCACAATATGCCAAAGACAGGAGCCAGATCAGTGGCCCTGGGCCTCAAAGTTTCATCACTTCTTGAAGCAATGTCCTTGTGCAGAAGTATTAAGATTGTGTCTCACAGAATAAAAGTCACCTCATAAAAGTCGTGACTTTGAGTGAAACAATAAGATTTAGCGTTCACATGTTTATTAGACGCTAATATTTGAACAGCTAATCAAAGGTTTGTACCACCCCAACAGATCTTCCCAAAGAATTAATTCAGACTGTGTTGCAGAGGATCGGTTTCTTCCAGTTGAGATATTTACATGTGGCTTTATAATTCTGACTGACCTGTTACTCTTGTTATTAGTGGAATATTATGATCCGTATACAGCGAATGCAGCGACTGCCTCATAAATAGTGTTTCTGTATCTGAACCTGCATGTCAGTGCTTGTTTTTACACAGGCAAGTGCCAGAAAACTGTGTGTGAGACTGAATGGATTCATTACCACCAGAGATTTTTTTTCATTTTACTGACGTCACCATAAACACACATCTAAGGGAGCCTGACTGGCCAAACAGCTTATTCTTAGTGTAATAGATTTAAACTCAACATTGAATATGCAATATTATGTAACCAGTGAGTGGTAGCCCACAGAAAATGCCTTTCATTAAGTAACCATTGCAACATTCTGTGATCAAAACAAATGTACCTTTTGCAGTGCTGTCTCGACACCTCAATAACCTTTACACATGGGGAGCACTGTCAGCTGTCACAGAACAGGACAATGCACAGCACAGTGGGCTGCATTGGATTGGACATGTTGTTTATGAAATGTGATCCAAAAAATCCAATGGGAGCTACAGGTCAATGCTTAGAAGTAGGGGTTATAGTCAACAGCTATGTTCGCAGCTCTGAGATGCAGCACCTAAGCAGACTGGCCATTTGAGCTAAACGTTTGTTAATTAGCACTGATGAAACCTAAGAGAACGTCACAAATTTCCGGAGCACACCACAGTGAGTAGAATCCATTTTCATGATTATCTGCGCAACATTGCAGTGGATCAGTGGACCAACCACTGATACACATTCTGTATAATCCAATTGATTGAAAGATACCACAACATTTCCACAATGATTCTAAATGGTGACCAACAGCTCCTGCAGTACCTATTTACTTTACTTCAAAATACATGTGAAGAGTATATCATCAAAAGTGACAATGAATTCTCGACAATAAAGAGAAGAACCTCTGTTTGTTTAAACGTCTAATGTGAGCTCTACAGAAAACCAGGTTTCAAAACCTGCCCAAACACTCATTTGAGGAAGGAAAAATAGCAGTGGTATCTTTGCTGCGACAGGTCTGTCCCACGGATATTCTTCTGATCTCAATGGCCTCATCAGTCTCTCTTGAGTAAACTGGTCCACAGCTGTTGTTGAGTGATCCATCCTGTGGCTGGGAGTAACACCAAAACCTGCACGTGCCTGAAACTAGAGTCATTCATTAAGCAAAGTGTGCTCCCCATAGTAAACAGTTTGTTTGACCCTTTATGGGTGTTAAACAACTCATGGGAGAACAATGTTTTGGGTGCCTTCGTCTAAACACACAGTGGCACTCACCTCTGGCCAAGTTTAATTAATGGATGACTGAAGTCACTGACAACAGAAATCAACAGTGGGTTCTGGAGCAAACACACAGAGTTGTCACTTGAAGGCCAAGCACAGCCTCAACATCTGCTAAGCCAAGCAAGGTTTCTCCTCGAATAGCTCAGCAAGCCCACCAGTAGGAGCGAACCTACATCCCAAGAGACTGACACGATACCTATTGGAACTGATACTCTCTACTTACACTGTACTGTGTGTACAGGTATCTTAGGTAGAGAAAACTTAAGTTGAAATCAAGCAGGTTGAGTGTTCTTCGGTTTATAATCATCACGATAGCAGCTTGAATTCAAGCTTGTTGAAAATAAGTTCCTCTGATTTACACAGAGAAGACAATCCCCTTGAACAGAGATGGCTCTTCAATCCACGGCAATATTTTTTTTTTTTTTACATTTTTATGAAATACTTTTATATTTGTGATTCTTTTTGGTTTCAGCTTTCCCTACAATAGCGTTGAGGGTGGATTCACACCTGGCTTGAGCGAAGCAGCTGTTTCTTTCTTGGCATTCGCGGCAACCCGTTTTGTCACCATGGGAATGAAATTGCTATGTTCATCCACTTCCAAATGAACCGATCGTGATCTTGTTCTACGTATGTGTAGCATAAAGGAACTACAAACTTTCATTGTGTTACACAACCGTGTGATGTATAATGAACAATAAATCGCTTTGACCCTTAAACTAAACAAATCTCGATTTTAACACCCCAATACATACACAGACTCTATGTTTTAGACAGTGAGCACCAAGCTACATTTGCAGAGGAGAGGAATGGAGAGGCTAAAGGCAGAGTGACTGCTCCTTAATATTCAAATGTAGGAAAACCACCACAGAGACCAGTCACATCAGGGTTAAAATATAAGGGTTACCACAACAGCTCTGCAATCTATCCCATATGGTTCTGCAGTGTAAACATGGTACACATGATGAAAAACACGCAAACTATGCCAAACTGTGGAAGCAGTCTGTTTTTCTAGCACTTCATCACACCGGTATCTTCAATGGGCCCAGCTGCAGTGAAAGTATACTGACAGATACAGAGTAACGACCTCTTCGGAACCTCTGCAGTATGTTAACACTAATGAGGCTGCACAGAGGGTGCCTGTGAGGAGAATCTTGTGGGAAAAACAATTTCTGTTACCATTACTGTAAAGAAAGTCCTAAAATCCAGATATAATCCCTCATTTTGGAGTCAGTTTTTGAATGTTTTTTTTTTAGTTAAAAGCCTGAAATGTGAGCTGTGGTTTACACATGCTTTTCTGTGACATAAAACATGTCAGTAAACACCCCGTATTTGAATGAAAGTGTTTTTGTGTGTGGAAAAACGAGGGATGCTAACATGTGGCCAATTGAAATTACAGAAGTTGTCGGGGACACTAAACATCCTCACGTCGGACTTAAGTAGCAAACTGTTGACACACAAGTGTGTATACTATACCGTAGCAAGATGCTTAGTGTTGCTGATGTTGAAGTCATGTACACCTCAGTGTAGTTTGTTTATAGCCTTTAGCTGAAACTTGGGCAGTTTCATTTATGCTTCAAACATCGTTCAAGTGGTGTTCATCTGTGAAGGCTTGCCTTGCTGAACAATTTGCGCCCATAGAGGCCCATAAACCAAAGTAATTACCAAAGATCTTATTTCTGTAATTATCTAAAATCCAATAACAACCTAAAGGCTTTTTTGTCAAGGGAACCATGGCAATGCTAACTACCCAGTTACAACATCCCTGCAGCACTTTAGTGGTCCTTGCTTGCAATTTGGATCCCTGATTAATCACTCGAAGCTGCAGTTAAGTTTTATTTTTCACTCAATGCTGTACACATGCTAGGGACTACATGAGTAGAATTTCACTCAGCGATTAAAACTGATCTCATGATGGTGGCAGAATAGCAATGGCACCTGCTATCAACAAATAACACTCCATTTGCACGAAGGGGCAAGGTCAACCTTACTGAATCATCCTAATTAGCATTAATTCTCTTCAGATATCTGGTTAACGTGATGCTGTCGCCGCTGATTACATTTGTACCACAGATAAAAGTGGTAGTTGTGGGAGACTTATCCAGGGTGTATATCTTTATAGTGAACACAGTGACTGTGTCTAGATGGTTTATTGACAAAGATGTTGTGAAGTAAGTGTCAGCTGTTTTGCGTTGTTCAACACAAACCATTTATTTCTTCAATTTTTTTTAGGGGCGTGCTGCCTAATGCAAAAACACTGTCCCTGATTGATGATGCCTCCAAGGGAATGAAGCAGCAGGTGACTCAGGCCATGAGGGGACCATATTGTAACCCGTCAGAAGGAAGAGCCTAACTGCTTTTATTGCCCTTTGTACTGACCCTGAAAGTCTCAAGAGGTGCTCAGCAACCCTAGTCTGTGAATAATTGAGAGATTCGCACTCATTTGATGTGTTGGCCAGCATCTTGAATGATGTCCAATCCCAGTTTGACATTACTGGGAAGATTCTGAGAACAACAGGCAACAACTACAAGCCTTCCAACCAGCCCTGCACAACTTCATAGCGGTTGATGCCCTGAATGAGGCATACAAGAAAGCAACCCTAACCCTAACCCTACCATTCACAGTTGGTCAAATGTAATGCTCATTGGAACAACTATGGAAGGTCCACACTTATCTACAGACTGACAAATGAGCAGGTGGGCTGTCAGAGTCCTCTGCAATAACTTAATTTATTATAACTTATTCAGCTAGCAGTTTTTTGGTGAATCTGATGAAATGCTTATATGATTTAGCTTTCATCACACGTTTAATTCAGTTGAACTGGCATTCCTCGCAGCACGCCGCTTCCATGAGCCTGTTGCCCAGAAAATCAACATCTTGTGAGCAGAAGCAAATCCCCTGATGGCGTGGCAGCTTCCTAGAATCAGCTTCAAACTTGACGGAGTCGAGTTTCCACTGAAGTACTGCTAGCCTCACGTGGATGATCCGTAGTTGGGAATGGAGAATCGTTTTGGTCACATGTCAGGAAACCATGAGCTGTTTACAGCTGCGAATCTTCTTTCAAAATACAGAACAACTTGGGCAAAGGATGATGCAGCAACCAGAAGGAAAATCAGTAAATGTACAGTTTGACACATAATATTCAAATTCATAAATCAGTTATGTATGTACTGATAAAGAGTGCATGAAACTAAATCAATAAACTTCAAAATAAGTTGTATTAATCCCATGATTTACTTTTTTCATTCTCAGAATGTCTCAGGATTGGATGATGATGATGATGATGATGATGATGATGCATCATGCCACCATGCCCAGTTTGTCTAATGAAGATGACTTCTTCTCTGCACTGCAGTTGTCTCAAGCGCACATGGACAGATACTTGGCCTGTTCAGCATATAAAATAGACTTGCTGAAATCCTTTCCAGCTGTGTGCAGCTGAACACGCGTCGATCTGCCTCAGCACTTTGTCCAAGGCTGTTAAGCATTGCCTTAGTTCATAGTCTTCAAAATTATGACAGCTTGATTTTTTTGATTTATAGAATTTACATATGTGTTAACGTTTAAAACTTTACAACATTACTTTTGACAAGAGTATCGGATTAGATGCTTTCAGACTTTTACTCAACTGATATTATAAAAGGTGACTTTAACTTCTATCAAAGTCCTTTTCTGGTAAGATATCTGTTCATTTTCTCACATGTGGCTTTCAGGTACACCATCCACCACTGTGGACACTAGAGCCTGACCGATAAAGGATTTTTAAGGCTGATACTGATACAAATAAATGGTGATTTAAAAATCCAATATTCCGATATATCAGCCGATATATATATATATATATATATATATATATATATATATATATATAT
>CAEMYA010000008.1:1178619-1192097 GCA_903131615.1 Diplodus sargus
TCTATTCTGTTCCCAGAGTGCTGGCTTCTTCACCCAAGGTTTACAAACTGAACGTTACACTGCTCACTGTAAGACCAGGGTGACAGCTTTGAGCTTCTTCATGTTGCTATAGAGACTAAAGGGAAAACACTGCATCTGTGTGGCTCCTCTTTCCGCAAAGAAGGCTTCCAGGCACAAACAGACACACAGATCACAGTTATCCTGAGCCAACACTGGAATCACTGAGAATCTCCCACAATGTTGTACCGTACACAGATCCACCCGAAGAACAGCTCATTATTAACCGTGTTTGTACGCCAACATCCACATGACAAAGTGAATCTAGAAGGAAGGCCCTGACTCATTTTTCAGAGCATGGAGCACAGTCACATTCATGTTAACTCTTCAAACCTCTTTCCTCCCAGAAAGATAACAACCATACTTTTTATGGGCCGAAGTAAAGAGTTAAAGCACAGCGCCCCCCACAGTTTCTGAGCGCAACACCACCGTGGTAAATACAAATCCCAGGTCAGTTACAGTTTGTCAGATGCAATGCAGGCGCTGACTACAAACAAAAATCATGACATCATAACAATGAGATGTGTTGAGAACTTGTACGTTGAAGTGGATATGTATGCAACGCTGTGATCCTACCCTCTCACGGACGTTATATAGTGCAGACACAAGTGATGAACAAGTTTTTCACACGTATGGGTTAGTCGATTAAAAGAGAAAAATAAAAACAATCATTGCTTGGGAGCCTGAAGAGTTTTATTTACAATATTTACTGACTGCAAACCCGAGCAGACTCTCTTAAAAGGAACCTTCAACTCTTGCCATGGCTGCAGAGTTACAACATGCAAACGGAATACTGTACGGTAGCGTAAATGCCCCATGTAGTAAGCTGTGCTGTTCCAACTAACTGACTGTTTTTGCACGCAACAATGAGAGTAAAAGCAGACGAAAGAGATTAAAGCCTTGGTCCGTCTCAGCCACTGACCAGACTGCAACAGAACAGTCAGACCAATCCTGTCACATGTACCATCGTCAGTAACTACCCAGAGGAAAGTGTGCAAACAGCACATTTCCAAATGACACCAAGACTATTGTCAGAAACATATAAAATACAGAAAATATCAGCTTTAGAGGTGTTGTAATGCCCTCTAGAAACAAACTGGTTAGAAGTTTCCCCCGCTGCTCTGTTAAACGTCTTTGTGCTGACCCTAACACGTCCAGCTCAACGCTTCAGGCACAGTCACAGCTGAGCTCAGGCACATTTGAGTCGGGTGCTGGGAACGGAGCACACACACATCAGTCCTCCTGGGATTCAGTCAGTTGAATGAAAAGGCCTCATACCTCACCGGTGTTGTGTGTAACACTGATATACTCCAGTATGTTTTAATACGATACTGGTGGTCGCTTTAATTTTAAAAAATGTAAACTGGTCCTTGGAACTTTTTTTCTTCTTCTGCATTGAATGTTATACAGTATATGGTTGTCCTATCTCCTATTTGAGCACATACTGACATGCTGGAGACCATAAGTTCTATTTGCCACGGATTAGCTGGGACCCTAATGAAAAACATCATCAAATGTCACATTAAAATATAGAAAAGTGTCTCAGAGAGAGAAATTCAATTCAATTTTTTTAAACAGGGACACAAAACAAAAAAAAACATCTCAGCACCAGCCACAGCACTAAGGGCCACTGCACACACATGCAAACACACACATGTAAACGACGTCTCTTACCCAAAAGGCCTACCAGCAGGCAGACAGAGACGGACAGCTGGACCATACTCTTGGGCTGACGTCTACGGTCCTCGACTCCACAGTGCTTTAAACTCAGCACAGGGTGTAAACACACACACGCTCCTACAGCACTGGTGTCTGCAACTCTTTGGTGTGTGTTTTCAGCAGGACACACATGGGTCGCCGGGCTTCAGGTCCAGCATCACTAAAAACATGCCAGCAGTAAAAGATCCGTGTTATTCTGGCTGTGGTGCCTCTGTTGGTCGCAGCTGATGATAATCTGAAACGAGACCCCAAAAAAAAAAAACAGTCAGGGGGCTGGAAGGGAAAATAAGCAACATTCAAACAGATGGGACAAATTTGACAGTCAACCAGGCTTATGAACAGACGGACAGACACAGACCAGACGTGTTCGAGCCTGAAAAGCCTAAAACAATGTGTCCTTGTATTTTGTCACATTCACACTTATGGATAGTATTTTACTTCTCAATGCCAGAAAATGACTGTCTGAGCAGAAGCCATGTCAACACTGAAAATGAAACCACCATAAAGCACCACAGGGCAGAAGAAATGACTGCAGTTATTTGAATTCTGTCCTGAAATTATGACCTATATGGATACTGGATTTTCCTAATAGTTGTTTAGTGTGCTTGGAGAGTCTACAGCCATGATAATGGCTCTTTGAGGCTACACTTGAAGCAACATTGTGCAACTTTTTCACTTTAAAATAACAGCTTCAAAATAATTTTGACTGTGTCAAGAAACACATGTCTCGCAACAGGGTGAATGGCGTCTCTGTCTCAGCCGCTTCGCCCCTCTCTCACTTGTTCCTGCGCCATTTAACTGCAGTCATGTAATGAGTTTTGTTTGTAGTTAGCACCTACATTACAGAACGGTTGTGTGGATTTGCACTCAGAAGCTGTGGGGGGTGCCAAATCACAAAAAATTGCCAATTTCTTTGTGATACAACAGAGGCACGCCTAGCTCAATTCAAACATCAGCGTGCTAACATTCTTATGCCGACAATGCTAAAATGGCGATGTTTGGCAGGTTTAACCATGTTTACCATTGTATTTCAGTGTTCAGTTATCAGTCTTAAATTTGATAAATAGCTTTCAAATACAGTTAAAGCTGATCAAAAGTCAAGAGGTGAGTAAAAGGTATTGTGTGTTTGTGTGGACAACTACTAGGTGTTTCAGTTTTAACCAAAGTTGCGGACCAACCATACAATCAACACTGCCGTTTGTAGAGTCGTGCTGCCAGTGCGGCTACAACTCAAACTCAGTCTTTCAGTAGACAACAAATGACCACCATGTTCACGTTCTGACCCACGTTGGTTCTGACCAATCTTCAGCTACACGTCTGCGTATGCTCTGACTGCATCCACCCACCAACCCACTAGGTGAAAGCATTACCAAGCGGTCACGGCTGTTAAATGAGCAATGGACAAACTTGTTCGTATTTGATGAAAAAACAACCTGCAGCCTGCAGCACCCAAACTTATCTGCTTCAGTTCAGCCAATGACATATCCTGTCAGTTAATCAATACTTATGGTCCTGCTTTCAACAAGCTGTTAAATTGTATGTTAACTATCAAACAGACAATTGAATGTGAGGATTAGGGCCTTGACTAAAAAATGGGCGGTATGAATTGTCACAAAATTTGGCATTAACATCCATGACCCCATGACAATAAACTGGAGGTACTGTATATGTGTAATGGTACTGTCAGATTTGCTTACGAGCATGGCTTGTCCACTGCACACTTTGCTCCAGTCTTGATAAAATGAAACCCTGACGTTTAACCCATGCTGGTTTTCGTATGTGTCATAAAACACTATTTCAGAATGCTTTTTTAAAAGAGCTGGATCTGTCTAAGATTATGTTTGGATTAGGTCTGAAGATTTGTTGATACAAAATTGATGATTTAAGGAGTGTGAAAAAATGTCCCTTTCTTGCCCAGAGGAGTTTTATCCTATTGTGATGGATGGGAATGCTTGCATACATTCTGTTCTCATATAAATCACCCTGCGCTGTGTATCTGCTATTTGGCACCATTGCTTGCATATGTGGTCCAGATGTTGGACTCTATTGCTGTCATAATGTATAGGATATTAAAGTTAAGAACAGATTAGAGGAACATTGAAAAGGAGTTGCATCACTGTTTTCAGTAAATCTCATGGAGTCACATGAGAGCAGAGATGCAGGTTTATATATTGTACGACCACACAACATCTGGAAAATATTACCTGTGAAGGGCAGCACACCTCCTGGAGGTAGCCACGCAATCACATACACTGTAACATACATGTACAGTATCAGTGACAGTACAGTCTGTCAGCCACATTCATTCTGTCACCACAGCCTACAGTGCCCGTATGTTTTAAGTCACACAGTATGACCTCCAGACCTCCTGGAGGAATAAACACCCTGAGTCACATCCAATTTAGCTCCAATCTGATCCGTTTACTAAAGGGGAGAGGGCAGAGATTACGTAACACTGTAGTTGAATAAATACATTTGCACTTGGATGAGGCAACACCTCCGAAGAGGAAAATGAATCAAATCAATAATTCATGAACTCTTCAGTCAAATATCCAGCGGGGACTTGTAAAATGATCTTCGCTCTCCAATCCAAAGGAACACAACGACTAGGTTTAAATGAAAATGTGTATTAATTGACTATATACTAGTCCAATGACTGAAATGAAGTGATTGTTAAACACGAATATTTAACGTACACAAACAATCAACATGATGATAATGAAATGGAATGATGAAATTAAATGGCGGAAAAAACAATCTGTTCAATATCGACTCTATTAACTAATATCGACGCAGATGTGAAATTCGGAGGTGGAATTACTACCAATTATTATTATTATTACTATCATTACATCGACATCAACCAAGTCATGAGTCACACAAGATGGTTTCATGCCAACTTTGAGCTGCGCAGGCCATTGAAACAAAACTAAACTCTGTGACTAAATAAATGATTCTATAACCTTTCTTTTCATAAATTGTAATAAAATTAGTCTAAATATGTACTTATATAGAACAATGAACTATACATGATCAGTAGATGTCAGTATTATCACATGCAATATAAAGCTTAAAGTAATTACTCAGGCTTGGAAAGTGTTTGGCAAATGGCAAATGGATAAAACAGTTGCTTTATAATCATTCTTAGGTGTGCATGGTATCTGGTATGCAGGCAGATTTGTGACCCCTGCTGTTATCTGCCAGGCTTCTCCAGCTTGGGAAGAGGGCTTCTCAGAATCCCCTTTGTGTGTCTGTGTTTGTGTTTGGTCCTCTATAGGAGAGGGGACTCTATTATTGCAGTGAGTCCTCTGAGGGATTTTTTTAGCCATTGAAGCAAAAAAAATCAATCCCAATCAAAGTTGGAGACTGATTATCAAAACTGTAGAGACGACCACATCTCCGTCCTGTGGGAGTGTTACTTGTCCTTTTGGACCTGATAAACTCAACAGGCCTCTATTGTAAATCGGATGAAGGTTATAAAAGCTAGTCTCTCCTTGGTAGCGGGCAACCTCTGCGTCTGGGCAGCATTGAGGTAATTGTTTTTGTGGTGGCTAATTGGGGAGTAATCAGTTAGTTGAGTGTACCCAAAATGACCTCGTTGTGGAATGTGACCAGGTGGAGCTACATCCTGAACCTGGCGGCAGAAGCAAAATGTGGAGGTGACCACAGGTAGCCAAGTGTTTATGCACTTTAATGTTGACTGCCAGCTGGAGCTGTAAGGGAAACGTACTTTATATCATGAACATAATGTTAAAGTGAGGTGAGGGGAAAAAGAAGAGACACAACCGAAGTTTCTGGTGACTGCTGAGTTTATTGAGAGGTTTACCTGACTCAAACACAGAGACACACACACCCTCAGTGTGCGCTGCGGCTTGCTAGCGCTAGCACTGTAAAGTAACATGGCTGTTTGAAGCGAGGTCAAACACACAGACGAAGAGGCTAGCCCTGTTAAAGTCATGCCAACTACATTAAATAGGACTAAAAACCACACCGCCATCCACTGTATCGGAATACATGACATCATGCTACTCACTGATGGATGTGCTGTCTTGAGAGAAAGAAAACAGGACGCACAGTTTCAAAAATAGAACATCAATATGTGGCGGCCAGTGTTGATATTGTGGCGGACCGTCACATACACATAAATCTGGTGCAAATGTTAAGGGACGAAGTAAGTTTTTAAAGTTGTATTCATGTCAAGCTCAGCCTCGTTCGCTGACTTCCCCATCACCGAAGCAGCGACCGACAACCAAATGAAATGCGCCGTTACCTTGAGTAAACGCTGCTGGGATCATCGTCCCATTTTAATGCAGAGTTTGCACATATTGTACCTTTAAATGTAGACATGTTCATACATCAGGGCGCATTGAATTCTTGCACAAATTGTATTGTTCGAGTGGGTTTTGAAATCACATTGTAACAATAAATCAATCTCATAATAAAAGACAGACAACCGCATTTAACTTGTAATTTACATGTTTTGCCACCATCGTCATCTCACATGTTTGTCAAACAAAAAGGTTGGCTTACTTTAGCTGGAAGGATGCATGAACATCCCCTGAATCTCTTAATCTATCACTGGAGTCTGTGGGGGGCTACATATCAGCACTGGGTTGGCTAATCTAGTGGTGTCTCGTGTTCTACAGTTGTACTGAAGTTTTTTTGGGTTTTTTTGCCCTTGACAGGTTTTGCTGTCAAGGCCAAATTGAGTGTGACAACAAGGCTGATGGGTCAGATCGATGGGGAGAGGGTCACCAGGGGCAACATTGCACAGCTCACCCAGGTTTAGGCCGTGAACACGGCTGGACAGTTCGATGACAGGCGTTATCTTTTGGGATGACAAGGCATGGCAGGTGGGGACAGGGGCTTGCAGTGGGAGAGAAGCAACAGCGAGCTTGACATCAGCAGCGGGTGTAAAGAGCGCGTAGAGCTGGATTTGTTTTCTTATCTTACTCGGTGAAATGAGGATTTATTTCGACCAAACCAGGGGTGACAGTGGAAAGTCAAACACGGACTGTTTTTGAACAACTATATTTTGTTTCTGTCAAGTTTGAACAAAGTGTTTTTACAATAAGTTAAAAAAGCAATTAAGTTTACCCTAGTTCACTCACTGAGAGAAAATTGATTGAAGAGGTCGTAGGGTTATATTTTTTCTATTAGTAAAGTAAAGTAGATGTAAGACTATTTCCTGCCTTGACAGTTTGTCAGTTTATTTTGTTTGTTTACGACACTAAAACCTACGAGAGCTTTGGCAAAGTAGAGACTCCTGCTGGCATACAGCTCAGCTGAAACTCAATTTTTGCGGTACAGAGTGCTATTGCTGTCACAGTTATACGGAGAGGACACAAACGCAAGTCACATGGGCAAGCCAGGTCATGAAACAAAAAAAATGAGCTGTAATCAGCTGAGGTCCAAAATGCGAAAGAGCAAACAGTAAAATGACAGCCGACAAGAAGCGGCGACCATCAGACAGACAGAGGAAAGGACAAAGTCAATCCGAAAACTAAGGACAAACCACGAGGAAAAAATCAGGGACATTCGGAACACACAAGGGCAGACGAACAATCAAAGAGTGAGAGGACAACACAGGGTGAATACAGACTAAATTAACGAGTGGACGAGGTGCAGGTGGAGAGACACTGGGAACAGGGTGGTGCTAATGAGGCTGCTGTGAGTCAGGTGTGTGGGTGGAATCAGACTGGGGAGGAAGCACAGGAGGGAAACAGAACACTGGGGACAAAAGAGAGGATATGGCTACAAAATAAAACGACAAAGACCGACAAATAAAACCATGACGATTACAAGACAGGACCGGACAGGCCAGGGCCAGCCGGTTAGCATGCTAACTTTGGTAGCCGTGTCTGTAACACAAAAAATAGACATCTTTAACATAATGTCAACAGTGTTGCTTCTCCTTGTTTCCAATGTTATATTCTAAACTAAGTCGCTGGCCATATCTTACAAATTGTTTCTTTAAAGTCACCTTTTAAGGCAAATCATTTTTTGAGTTAAAATTTTTTTGAGCAGCTCAAGTCCACCAAACTGCTTTTTATCCCTCGGGTGGCTTTACTGTTGATCAACTAGAAATAATCGGCAGCTTACAATGCTATGCCTTAAAAGTAGCTTTCCCAATACTGATCTCTATCTGACAAATATCATAAGCCGATGTATTCAGGGGAGCTCATGGGTTCACCGGAATATAATGTTTATGTGTAAACACTGAGAGGTTGTCTTTTGTGTTGCATCCAACCACTGACTGCGGCTTTAACGCGAGGCCAGATCAAAACCCGAGCAGCTGTCTGATCTATTGTTCGTGCTGCATGTGGTAAACAGACACCTAACACTCAGCCTATTGTCGCCTTCTCTGCCTTCTGTTACAGACGGTGCAGACTGTTCATGTACCGTAACTGTGCTGGTAAGATTTGTTGCTGCTTGTTGTTTGTAGGTAACCGTGTCATCACTGTTTGGCCGAGAGGGCCGTCTTTGGTTCAACTGGCACTGATATCTGCTGTAAATCTCCACAGCACAACACCAGCTTTTCTGGAGATCCTTCAGCACTGAGGCATGACAGCCTTGAGTTTGAAATTCCTTAGTAGCCCTGAAGTAGATAAAAAAAAACCTGTTGGTGGTCACCAGATGTGTGAAACACAGATAACGGCTTAGTCAAATACAGTTTAATCATCCTTTTTTATCAAGGCTGCGTTCAGTGAACCGTTTTATCTTTTCAACTGCAAACGAACATTTACAGTGGAAGCGTTGAGAAAACTGCCCTGGGAACATTTCCTGTAGCCTTCAGCTTACGTCCCCGAAACCGAACACCGTCTGCTGTGTTGTGTCAGCCCGACTTGCGTTCATATTGAACGGTTGCTGGAATCGGGGCTGCGCTTTTTCTTCACTCCTGCATGTTCTTTCATAACAACTCAACCAGACACAGGCTGAATTTAGATTGCTTCATTTCAATTTGAATACGTGAAACTGACTTGTTGACATAAGCTGCTCCATCATGTAAAGAAAAAAATGTTCGATAGTTGTTTTTTTTTCACAGCACACTCGGGCAACTCTGAAGGAGCGCTAGTGCGCCACAAAATCACAGGTCAGGCTTTGGTTTTTCAAGCCAAACACTGCATTATATGAAACATACTTTCATCAGCGAGTCACTCCCTGTATACAAAAGCTGAATTTAGAAAATAGCAAATCTAGATACACATTTATGGTGAAAATTGTATGCTCCCTTTCCCACATCTTTGGCATTAGCATAAAATGCACCTACATTTACTTCATACTTGCACAGGAATAACCATAGTGGATGGCGTGGAAAGCTCACATCGGCTTCATCTGCTACAGAAACCCAAGGAACAAACATCTAGTATCAAAACTCAGTGGGAGGGAGATTCAGTTAAGGAATTCCCAGAGGACACTTAGGATACTGTTGCAATTAATCTTCACTTCAGCCTTACACAGTGTAAAATTCTCCATATCCTCCTTTTAATCGAGGCCAGGCTTTCTAGGATTTATGGTGCTGACCATGCCTTACAAGCGTCGTCAGACCTCTGCCCCCAATGCCCATATGTCTTTTCAGAACCATATCCTGAACCCTCAAAACCCCTGTTAAACCAACTGCTCTGAGCCCTTCCCCCGTGTCTGTCACTGCCGAGCCACAAAGCAAACTTCTGACGGCCCAGACATGTCAGACCGACGTCAACGAGTGATGAAAGCCTCCTTTCGTTGCCTGCACTCGAACACTGTAAAGACTTGCGCTCGTGGCAATTAGCTTATATGTTCTGAGGGAATAATTATTCATCCCGCCAGGTAGCTGTAGCCTGTGTTTGCAGCTTATTATCTCGGCACAGGCTGAGGACCTCTTTCAAGAGCCAATGAGAGGGATTTCTCCTCCACTGATTCAACATACTCACAAAAAGCAGCCAAACAAGGACCGAGTAGTGCAAACAATGCAGCATACACTGAAACGACTGGGGCCACACTCACCGACAGCCGTGATAATGCCAGAGCCCAAAGCCTTAGGTAATAGTAGTATTTCAGTACAATACAATTACTAACTGTTTTGTCCTTTACCAGCGTCATCGTGAAACACGCTACAAACAATATATGATAGGTATGAAGCAGAAACAAATTCCCATAACCACACCACCACACACCTCAGCCAATGGGCCACCGACAAAGACAGGTCGGGCCTTTCACCATCTTGGCAGCAGATGTGTCCGAGACAATATTGTTGGTCTGCTCACCCTCAGAACCTCACACCGCCTGATGAAGCAGGAGGTAATTTTAGATGCAGCTCTCGGCGAAACGTCACAGCAAGCAGCAGAAAGAAGATGCGGAAGACGATCGAGATGAAAGGCGAGATGAAAAACACCGCTCTGTCAGAGAGGTGTCAAAGAAGTGTGTGCCGCTGCCCTACTGGAGCGCATTATATTTTAAGGTGTTTCTAATATTTGTGTAACCCCATTGTGCAGATTATTAGAACCATCTCGGGGAGACGCGGTGGGGGGGGATTACCCATTTGATTCGGAGTCTTTTGGAGCACCACAGCCTGCTTTTTCTAACCAGTCAATAAAATACTCCAGTCTCAAGTAAACTCGAGCGAAACCCAGGAATGCTTCTGAAGTTTTAGTCGAAAAAAGCAAACAGGAATTAAGCAGAATGTTGCTGGTGTGTCACTGTCACTCAAACACAAGAAACTAATGATGAGTCCCTCATGTCCTTCATATTTAATTGAACAGGCATTTACACACGTCTTAATATTCAGAATCTAAGTTGCAAGTCGTCCATTCTTTCCCTCAGCTTCCCTGACTTCCCCCTTGCTCGTCGCTCCCTCTTTCACACCCTCGCCATTCAGCTTCTTCCAACTTTCTCCACAGCTGAACCTCACAGCTCAGCCAGCTGACTAACCCCCGTGAATTCCTGGATGGCTCAGTGTGCCACCGGTGGTGAGGTCTCTGTGGCCGCAGCGGCCAGCAGATGAGTGAACGCAGCTGTTTGCTTCGCGGCCTGCGAAAAGTGGACGGAACGGGAACAGCGCGCAGGCTGTAATTAGACCGACACTAAAAATGAAAATACAAAGTAACGAGGCCCATAAAGCGCGATCGCTTCGTGACACAGCAGGGGGAACGTTTAAACACATGCAGTTCATCTTATAGTGTCATTTTATGAAGAAAAAAAAACCAAAAAAACATCATCGGTCTCCTTTAAAGGATGAGAAAAGCAACAGTTGCTGTTTCGGGGATAACAGGGGGCTTGGAGGGCCTCCTTTTCCTCGGAAACTGAATGAAGAGCCATCCGTGACTCACACTTCAGTTGCAACATCTCCAACTCAGCCGAGCATGTGCTGCCCTATACGCTGATTACGTCAGCTGTTAAATCCCTGTCGTCCAGCGAAACACATGGGAAAACAGAGGCAGGAAACCCAACATGCCAGCACCCATGCTGACACGACGCGGGTACCGATGCATGAAAGCCACATCTCTGAGCTCCCCTCGGGGCGCGCTCAGAAAATGACAGGGTCTCCGATTTAGGTTCTCGTTCCAAGGATAGAGCGTATGACTTTAGGCCCACAGAATATACGTACATCAGTTGAACGCTCTCCCATTTAGGCATTTTTTTTCCTATTCATTTACCATTCCTGTGCTGTTAAGCGCTCCCCAGCCGTCAACTCCTTTCACTCTAACCTTGATCAATCACCGCCGCGTGTCTGTGAAGCTGAGCCTAACTCTAAACCTCTTAAACTAATCAATCATAACCCTTAACCCCTGATGACAAAGTGTCCGCATGCAGAGAAAGCTTCATTACCACAAGTCCTTACAAGGGTAGAAGCGCACGCACACACACACACACACACACACACACACACACACACACACACACATTGCTTGGTCCTGAGTCACCGCAGCTTTCTCTTGTTTCTCCTGACCCCGCTCTGTTGTCTCTCCGTTCTATCTTTGGATTCGGTGACCCTGCACCGGCCCTATAATTCCAGCTTCTGGCTCAGCATTCAAAGAAAGCACGCTCATATACAGTAAGAAGAAGAAGAAGAAGACAAACTTTATTCCTCTTTTTTATATCTATTTTTTTTGTGTGACTATCTCAACGACTTCACCAGCTGCGTGTAGTCTGAAAAGCTGGTGAAATGTTAACTCAGGCGGTGCGTCTAATGTTGCAGCGGCGGTGCGCGTTGCCCTGCAGACCCTGCAGACCCTGCAGCAGAGGCCACGCAGGCCGACTGAGCGAAGTTCACAGACAGTCTGCTGGATGCCCTGCTGGAAAAACCAGCGGCAAAACACAACCAGACCCAGGCTGGAATAAGCAGGGCGCTGTGCCGTGATCGAATAAAGCAGAAATACGCGCAGCATTAATTCAAAGGTGCTCTGTGCGGTTTTGTCAGGGTGAAAAAATGAAAAAAATCAAACTCAAAAAAGTTCCGATTTACAATATTTATACTTTTAGGGTCAGTAGGTTAACAGGGTTGTTTTCTTTTTAATAAGTCATCCTCGGAGGAGAAGCGGCGAGCGGGGCAGCTACTCAGACTGCTCCTGCACACGTTCGTTCAGTCAAGAAAAACAAGAGATTTTGTTTATTTAGTTTGTTTAGGCCTGAAGAAAAATACAATCATTACAATCAATACAGAGTTTACTCCTTTTTCTTCTTCGTGAAATGAGCAAGTGTGAGAAGCAGCTGCAGGACGCTCTCTCAGCATGGCTGCCAGGACTCATCTTGGACACTTTTGGCCAGTTTTCAGTAGATGTGTGTTTCCCTGCCGGAGCGTTTCACTTGTCTCCTGCCACGCCGAGCAGTCCTGCCCGAGTAACTGCCGCCTCTCACCCTGCCCTCTCCTCAGCTGGGTGGCCTGAACTGTCTCCCACTAGCTCTCGCTTTGCTCTTTAACACTGAAACTGTCTGATGCGGATGTTTACACAGTGTGGCTGATCTGCTGCCGTTCCCTCTGGGTCCGGGTCTCGTCTCGACGCGCACGGTCCCTGACAGCTGCTGCGCCTCAGATTCATGATCTGGAGGAGGCACACGCAGTAAATTTTGCCTCGTAGACCTTGTGAGTGGCCACATGTTGCCACTCTCCCCCTGCTAGAGGCAAAGGGCCGCTCGGGCAATAAATAACTGACGCACCTGACGAAAGTGAAAGTATCGCCGGTCATGTTGCTAAAATGCGACAACGCTGCGCGCACGGGCACGCGTGTGTTTGTCCAAGAGGAACGTTTGTCAAGCCAGAACCACTCGATCACACACACACACACAAACGCATATATATATACATTATATCAGTAGACACGCACCTCGAGATTCCCTCTACTCCGTGCTCCCGGGATGCGTAAAGGCTGTGCCCGCTCGAAGGTGACGCGCTGTTAATCAGTCCTTGTTATATCGGAGGGAAAGCCAACCCGATGAAGAATCCAATCATGAAATAGGAAAAAGTCACCAAGGGAAGTCCATTACTCGCGCCGTCCATCCATCCACGCGGATGTGGTGCGCCGTGTCTGCGTGTGCCGCCAAGTGCGCAACAGGCTGGCCCGCAGCTCCGAGCAGTCAGTCAGCCAGTCAGTCAGTCCCCCCCGCCAGACGCAGACACGCACACAAATACAGCCTGCTTTCAAAATAAGTCAGCCTTTTTGCACGCCTTGCAGTTCTCCCTCCCTCTCCCCCTCTCTCTCTCTCTCTCCTTCTCTTTCTCACAC
>CAEMYA010000008.1:1192146-1244859 GCA_903131615.1 Diplodus sargus
AGAAAAAAAAAAAAGTCCCCCCCTCCTCCTCCTCCTCCTCCTCCTCACACATCTGCGCGCTCTTTTCTCTGCGTGTCACAGAGGTGTCCGCCGGTGACGATTTTATTTTGAAAGCTGCGCCTTCACCATGAGCGTCAGGAGGCTACGGTGTCCCGTCTGGCTTGACGGAGGAGTTGAAACGCTCTCCTCCTCTTAACAGGTAGCAGATGATGATACCTTTTCCTGGACGGTCTCCTGCTGATTGGCAGGACTCACCGTTACTCACGTTTATGATCCGACCTCCGCTGGGAAAGGCAAGAACGGCTCGTCTAAGGGCTGGAGATGGTGCAGATGAAGGCCGGGGCGCCAGAGACCACAGATATTATCCCGGTCAGGGAGGGAGCATCTGGTCTGGGTGAAGAAGAACAAGACTACTTCACTTTGTGTGTGGTTTTTAGGGGGAGACATTTTAATCAAGAGAGAAAAATCTTCACTGACTGATGATATAAGCAAACTGACCTTAAAGGACAACACAATTTCATCCTGTTTTACTTTGTTCATAAGTGGCGGACCCTGCCACCTCTCTAGCTTCAAACAGAGTTCTGGGGACCTTATTTTCCTCCTCCTATTCAGTTATGGGGGAAAAATGATATGCCTGTGTTTAAATCAGTACCCGATTAATATTGTAAATATTAATATTGTAAATATTAATCAGGTCTGAGTTTGAATTTCCACTCTAAAACTACAAAGCGCCCCTTCAACTGAAGTAATAAAAGGGGGTCAAGGGGTCAAGGAGAAGAGCTTGTCCATAAATTCCTCAAGTTTAGGTCCATGGTCAACATGTTGTGAAGGCCCCCCCCTTATTTGACCTCAAACGCCTTCCAGAGCCAGTGTTCCCAGAGACTCAGTCCCAGATGGCCTCATCAGACAGTCATTCATGCTCAGATTCAATCTTTAAATCTAATAGTCCGCTTTTCAAATCAAATCATAATTCAACTGGAGTTATTAAAGCATTACTGCAGCTGTCAGACATGAAAAGAGAAGAAAAGTGCCTTCTGTTACTTTGCACCTGGGAAACTCACCTTCATCTATCTATCTATCTATCTATCTATCTATCTATCTATCTAGCGTGCATGTTATATGGGATATTATAGCATTATTATACACCAGGACCACTTCACACCAGACCACAACCGCATGTGTCGCTGCAGACTGGCTGCTGAGCTCAGACGGGAAAAGCCCACAGGAGCGCGGCGGCATGAACGCAGCCAGGCAGGGTTTGTTTTTTTTTTTTGTTTTTTTTCATTCTTTTATAAATATTTCCATTAGTCATATGAGGTCTCTTTGATATTGTTTTTAGGCATTTGTAATGTCATTTAAGAAAAGAGCTGGTCAAAGAAACGCCGGACCACGAGAGCTGCAGATAAAAAGTTGTTATTTGTCATCAGAGTCACTGATTATTTTTGCTCCAAAGACTCAAAAAGTCGTGCTTTTTAAAGGGGTTACCATAACTCCTGGTTAATAGACAGTGTACTGGTGCTTTATGGATGAGCTATACCTACAACTAAAATAAACCTTTGAGTTGCCATGCTGCTCAGCCGTTTCGTTCTTCAGATGATGTGTCTGACCAAAAGGTTTTTCCATGCCCGGGAAGTGATACGTACATCAGAATCAGAATCACAATCAGAAATACTTTAGTAATCCCAGGGGGAAAATATTTAAATGTAGTGGGATTATATTATCAGGAGCAAAGAAAAGGTAACTCTATATTCAGGGATTACTAACAGGATTACGATTTTGAAATAAAGAATAACACACTAGGTTTCAAGTCAACTGCGAGGTAGAAAACAATCAAGGGCACTTCTTGCTAAAAGTGCAGACAAATATCAGTATTTGTCAACCCTCAAACAAACGATTGTCTGCATCCAGCAGACAGAGCCAGAATTATCTCAGAAGGAATGCTGTACCACTGATTACAGTGAGTAAATGAGCATATACAATTAAGATTAAGATTAAGACGTTCCTTTATTGATTCACCTTGGGAGATATTTGCAGTTTACACAGCAGCACAGAGGGAATAAGTAGCAGTACAAGAGCAACTCTCCAAAAGTACAGACAATCACAGATGATATTAGAATAAAATAACAATTTGAATTTAAAAAAAAACATTCAAAGAATAATACATATATGACTTTGACTAAACACACAAAGTCTACACTGAACAATATTTATCCCTTTTTTTTCAATATTCTGTTGAATTGAATGTCTGCGTGGGTTTAAAGGTGTGTTGAATTATCAACGCTGTCGTCTGCACGTGACGCGACCCCTTCAGCACAGCTTCCTGAGTGTCATGAGATGTCTTCTCAACCCACCAGGACACCAGCTCCGGGACATAAAAAGGATCTGAACTCCAAATGGGATGACTATTTACTGCGGAATGGCACCGGCCTATATCGTAAACTGTCACCAGTGCCACCTCTCGGGACCTGCCCCAGAGTTCACAAAGAAGTGTGAGCTGCCTTCTCAGGACCTCGGACCCCAGGGTGTCGTGGCCTGAGTAGATGCAATCTACAGGCTACTGGAGGATCCCCACAACGCCTCCACCCTCTTCAATCCTCCTCCGACTGTAGCCTCGCCAGGGGAACACAAACTCTCCAGGGGTTGAATGATATGGTTGATGGTGGACTGGCTAAACACGTGTAGGCTAGGATGCGATTGATGCGGCCCGAATTTAGATCATTTTGGGTTCATTTCAGCACTCTGAATGATGCGAGCACAGTCGTTTTAAGGCTCCCCCATTCACGTCCTATTGTGTTGCAGAGCACAGCTCCATTTACACCTGGCCCAACCCCCAAACCTCTTTGTGTTTGTGCGATGCCTTGTCGCTATAGTTTAGCTTGTGTGTTGTTGTCCTTGTCGCGTCTCGTGGTGAATGCATGTTCGACCATAAAGTCCGTTGTTTCTGTACATTTAACAGTTCAGTCACTGAACGCGTTCCGATTTTTGCTTATGCTTTACAGGAACAATCAGTTCTTGTCTTGGATTAACACGTGTGTTGACAGACCCCCTCTTCACTGTGTTATTGTACCGACCATGAGGTCATCTGGCTGGTCGTCTGCATAGTCATCTTTATTTATGCCACATTAATACTAATAGTTTAAGCTAGAATTATAATCTTACAGGTGCAGAACGTTAGAATTGAAACAGCATATAACCAGAGCAGCCGCTTCCTGTAGCAATCATCAGCCAGTTAGCTCAGCTCGCTGTTCAGACAGCAGTGCGGACTGGATGCTCGAGGACCAGGGGGAGCTTTTTCACCGCTTTGTAAGGTGAAAACTGCTATTTCTCCACATTCTATTGTTCATTTTAGCATTTTTCAACTAAAATTCTCCTATATTGCTCCTTTAAGGTCAAAACACTTACCATAATTCAAACATATACAAATGTGGTGGGAAACTACTGAGCATCAGGGGTGTTGAGTTTCAGTAAACTGGAATCCATCCACAGAGGGTAAGTTTTTCACTTAGCTGAAACCCCCCCGAAATCCCCGGAAAGAGACCCCAAATCCCCAGAAAAGCGCCTCTCAGTGGTGCATTATCCACAACCCCAGGTTGCCTGAAATGTTACTTGGTATCAACTCAGTACCTCATAAATCACCGAGCTGAAGCCCCGAGGATGCTTTGTTAACATTAACATCCTCTGACAGACGCTGTTATCAGGAGCTTTGCACTGATCAAGACATCAACATCGGGTCGAGTGAGGACAGACGTGCATCAGGTCGTTCCAGAGATCAGCTCAACACACAAAAACCCTCGCAGTGGCCAGCACGCATGTTATTATTGACTTTTTACATTTTTTATGGTAGACAGGTATGTTTGCGCTGCACAATGCCTTTAAAAAAAAAAAAAAACATCCTAGCATAACAAAAATAAAATGTTAGTAAAACCTTAGAAATGCTCACACCTCTGCCAACGGCGGTGATTCAGCTCCGGTAGAAATGCTTAGTGGCCGACAGCAGAGCACTCTGTGGTTTCACTTGGATTTGTTATTGTGTCCAGCTCTGCCTTTCCACATTGCTCATGGTGAGACGAAGGCCAACCGAAGTTTGGTGAGCAATTGTAAATCCTGTGACACCTTCGCACGCAATGACTCAGTATGTATTTGTTGTCCTGCCTTTTGTTCAACTATCCATCAAGAAGTAAGCTATTCAGCGTGTTCGTTTTTAGTTTCACGCGACCTTGGTGCTGTTGTACATGTTACGCAGATTGACACGAGAGGGAGCAGCGGCACTATGCAGAATCAGTTAATGTTACGAATGCTAATGCATCATGGGAGTCACTGATGCTAGAAACTAATGGCTTTTTGACACAGACACAGAATGTCTCTTTACCGCAGGCCTTAGCTGACATTAGTCTCACATTACATGCGGTGCCTTTCTCTGTTCCCACACTGAGGGGCGAAAGGCTGTGAATGAGAATTTTTCGAGGGCCTTTGCCAGTAATACAGATAAAGCGGACATATTTCACATATTTGTAAGCTGCTTCTGTCAGGGAAGGGGAGACAGAGAAATGATGCATTGCAATTGCTGTTGTTTTAATTACACAACTTCAGCCTGCATTTTGAAACAGCCCCATGTTGTCATGTTGTACAACACATATGACAGGAAGTCAGTTCTGCACCGCTGTAACTTAGTCTGAATCCATCTCCCCACTCGCGTCTGATTCGCTTTCAGCTCATCCTTAAATACTCGTAAATGTGTTGACGCGTGTTCACACCGCTGACCTACAGCATTATCTGTGAGATTGGTGACGTGGCTCAAAGGCCAGCTGTCCAGAGGTGTCTGGCACTCCTGAAGTGCTTATTCATCACTTCCCTCGGGATGACACTCTGGGTCCCCGGTGAACCAATATATGTATTCCATCCTGGTGGAGCACTGATGTCTGATTACCATGAATTAGGCATTGGACGATATAAAAGCGTCAAGTCACACCAGAGAAATGTACAGTGTCTATCCAGTATTAACAGTCTGTTTTTTTTTTATTTTAAGTCTGAAGACAGTGGAATGCTTTATGTCAGAGATACAGTGATAGCATATCTCAAACAAAAAAAACCTTGTGATTAAGCAGAAAGGTCAAGTAGCTGTTGACGTGAGAACATGCTTTAATAAATATGAAGACGCTCTTGATTCATAGCTGCTGGTTAGCCCTGGTGATTTAGCCTGAAGTGTTGTGATAAAGGCACATCAAAGACTCCGCCGGGCTGGACCTCACTGTTGGCCCGGGGTCTGGGGTCAGCTTTGTTGCCTGGGGAGCACCAGGTCATGTGTTGTCTGTCTCAAATACTAATACTCCACAGTTTGCTCTGCAAATCAGCCAGCCCAGGTGGGCAACGCGCAAGCTTGGATCCCCCTACGACGAGAAGTGGACATAGCAGGTGTACACCCACATGCCCAACTCGGAGACGGTTTAGGTTTCCAAACATGCGTCCGCTGTGTGTCTTCCCTGAGGGCAGGTTCGGCGCCCAGAAAATCAGTCAGCATTGTAAACAGGACACAAAGGGCTGGGCCAGGGGCCAGGGGCCTGCAACCTGCGGCTCTGGAGCCCCTCCTCAGTGGCTCCCTGTGGCTTTGACTTTTTACATAGAAATGAATAAAACATTCTTTTTTTGAACCACATCACTGTTTTAGGTCTACAGGGATTCTTGCATTCTCTGACAGCACCAATGTGTAGCCTACACACAGAATTGTATCTTTTCTATAAAGTCATAATTAATTGGATGATTCCGAGTTAATACCATTGTGTTTTAAGCTGGCAGGTAGAGTGCTGTATGTGGAGGAGGAAACAAAAGAAGGATTAACTCACACTGGAATGGACTTAAATAAAAATGAAATTGTTTTTAGGGAAGTTTTTACTTGTACTTTTTTTTTAAATCCAGCCTGCCGCTATGTGTTTTATTTATTATCAAATGAGGCTTCTTTTTATTTTGTACATGTTCACAAACAGACGGGGGTCTCAAGTAGCTCTGCGTATATAGTCCTGTATTGCTACTCTATTCCTACTTATTGTAGGCTAGTTCTTTTATTTCATAATTTCTTTTGGTGAGGGCCGGGGGCTAAAACGGCTCTTTTGATAGTAAAGGTTGCTGACCCCTGGGCTGAGCAGACAAAGTGAGGTCCTTAAACAGGATCAAATAACACTTGGAAGGCAAATACACCAGAGAGCGTGCTGGAACACTTGCAATGCAGGGCAAAGATGAACTGTCAGAGAGGGCACGGATACAATACAAAAAAAGAGTAAAGAATAGATCAAATTATTTTTAAGAAAAGAAGGGGTCAGAAATAAAGAACCAGGAGGCCAGGGCTGAATGGGGATTGAGGCGGGCCCCCTGTAATAAGGACGTCAGAGTGCCAGGTGTAGATAGAAAACAAGTAGAGTACAAGTACACATGAAACAAAGCAAATAAATAAATACGTTTTAAAGAAGCACAATCAATTCCCGGCTTGTGGTCTTTCCCTCCTGATATGTTCAATGGAAGGGCCCCAGCGTACTTCCACTTAAATGTGCTTTCATCTGTTGTTGCGGCGTCTGTCCTTCTGCCTTTTTTTACATTTGCGTCACACTCTGTGACTTATATTCCGCTGCGCAGAGGAATCTGTTTCAGAGTAGCCAGAAAAGCATGTTGGCTTGAAAACTGCAAAAAGTGACAGGATGTAGTAGAACATCATGGGGTTTTCGGCCTACTGCATTTCATGTATTTCGTATTGGGACATACTAAATCTTTTTCTGGCGTACTAAATAGTGTGGCAATGTGTGTATTTGATACTGCGTGTACAGCTTCACAAGGGACAGAGGGATAATTGGATACAGGCGATGAACGTGACTGAGGAGCAGACAGCCACAGCAGCAGGAAACACACGAGAGTACAAAGGGGTAAGAAGTCTTGACCTGAGGAGTCCACATCTTATGGAGAGAAATCATTCCTTTGAGGACAACAGTGTATTCATCTTGACCAGAGAAGACAGATGGTTTGAAAGAGGAGTAAAATAATCCTCTCCATCAAACTGGAACGACCGTCTTTGAACAGAGGAGGTGGCCTATGACACTGCTTATCAGCCACCGACAATGCAGTACTGAGTTCTCCACCCAGACATCTTAACAACCGATAACCTGGGCTCACCTAGCCCTAGAAACCCGCATGAGGCAGGTTGGGACACATGAAACAATAAGTGGCCCTGACGATTCTGAAACTCAGAGCTCACACGTGTCCTCGACCACTCTGTAAGGACACTGCAGCTCCCCTCCAGTTAGTTAGACCTGAAGAAGCCTCTTGGATGAGAGGGGAAACGTCTTCAGGAAACTGAAACAAGTCCAGCTGCCTACGATACAGCACCTACATTTACCATGACCTGGATGACCGGGACCCTTCATTACCATCTACCTGCTTTGCGTATCAGATCAAAGCGTTGCTGGCAGTCTACTCAACTGATTCACTTATCTTGTTTGACTGCATTATCAGCCTATTACCTCATCTTTGTCTCATCCTCAAACAATGTTAACAGAGCAGTTGCTTTTATTCAATCAAGGCATCTTAGTACTACACTTGACATTCCAGTACATTATACGGTAATGGATTTCATTCATTTTATTTAGCTTTTTGTCCTGCTTCCGTAAGCTTTGAGGCATTTCCTCACCTTCTGTGATGTATTTTTTATTGTGTATTATAGTTGCTGTACAAATACAGTTGCCTTGCCTTGCTTGAGCATTTGCAGCGAGCTGTAATGGTGTGTTTACGTGTCTCTGCACAAGGCTGAGAAGAATGCCGCTGGTAGGCTTCCCCCGGACACGAAGAAGGTCAATGGCATCACTCCAGTCCACCTGAGATTTTCATGTTAAACGTTACAGAACAGCAGCTTGTCAGGAGGCCAATTCCTTCTGTCAGCGAATAAAACAGCAACGGTTTAGTGCCAAAATACATTTCTGCTGCTTCGTTATTCGGGTCTGCTTACGATGCTAAGATCAAGGAGACTAACCGCCCACAGCTACGATAGATCTCAGCAAGGTTTTCACAGCTGCACGCCCTATTAAACTTAATAACAAATTACTGTAAAACACATGTTATCATATGAAAATTGACTGATAGCACTCCAACAGTAGCAGACTGTAGCTGCAAGAAATCATGCAGAGGCTACACAGTTTGGATGGGTTGTTGCAGCAGACAAAAGGAAAAATACACAATGACTTAACTTTGAATAATAGGGTTAAGGATATGGCTGAGGATGATTCAGTTTCTTCATTTGGCACTTCAATCATTTGGCATTCAGGTTTCTACTGAGCTGAATTGCCTCAACGACGACATTCTCTTTTTTGATAAGGAGTGACAGTCGATAGCAGATTCAATCAAACTGATTGTATTGTAAAATAATCAAATCCAAATGTTAACATTAAGGATTTAGGAACAGCCTGATAACTGTGCAACCCAAAGTGTTGTCTGAGGGGAAGCTTTACCCTTCTCCTGAAGGTCAACCAACCTTAAACTGGAGGCTGCAGATATAGCCCAGCGTCCTGTTTTTGTACATTGGGGCTGTAGGGTGTGAACCAGTGATTGATGTGTCACCCTGCTCAGCAGCCCAGGGAAGCTGAAATGAACATCAGTGATACTTTTAAAAGTTTCATGTGTCTGATTCACCGTGATGGTTGTGTAGATGAATTGGAAACCAGCGTGCCCCGACCATGCCGTGCAGCTGCTGCCTGATGTAAGCCAACAAAGTTAAAACACACCTTATAAAACGAACGCACTGTAAAATGGCCACTAAACCATTTGCTGCTAGTTGCAAACATTATAGACTGTTAAAAGTTTTACATTCTCGTAAACGCGGCTGCAATCCCACTTAAAACGTTAAAGGCTCAGGGGTCAGGAGTTAACTATCTGTCCCACGGAGCTCCCACACTGCGCGCTTACAGCCACCCGGCGAGAGGCTACAATCCCTAAAGGCGTGAGTGAATGTTGATCATGAATGTTAGCCTATTGGTTGGTTGACTTTATTAGGGTTTGTATTGCATTTTTACTTTTTTATCGTCTGTGTTCAGTATTTCATTCAAAAGCCTTTTTTCTGCATTTAAGTTTGGTATTTCGTAAAAGGAAATAATAGCAATTGCAAGTTAAAACAAATAAATCAGTGCATCACTGGTTTTTACAGTCAAACCGATTTGCTATTTGTCAGTCTCAGGAGAACTTCCTGCCATACTCACTGACTACAAGCGCAAGTAACACCTCCGCACCAGTGCAAACATCAAATACCAAAAAACATCATTGTGATGAAGATGACTATCATCGTATGTTGTGTTACTGGCGTTGTCAAAGTAGCGTTAAACGCAAGCGCAAACTTACTCATTTCATGTGCTTCCACCAACTCCTTTCAATCATTTTGTTTTGTGAGTTCCTCCAAACATGGATGGAAACCATAACTAAGTCAGGCTGTGAGCTCATGCATTGAAGAAAATGAAAGGGACTTATTGAATCACTGCATCATAAACCCTTTAAAGCTAAGAGGAAAATCCAATGAGGAGTCTAAACATAGCAGGAATTTCCTCTGAGACAGAGCTGCAGTGATGGCTGGGAGGTAAACGTCCCCCATGCCTTTAACTGTACTCCCTTTGGAGGACATGCTGCTGAGTTACTGAGATGAATGGCTGTAAATAAACTTCTGTCTGTTATTAAGGATTTCCATCTCCATCAACGTGTGGGACTCCCCTGTGACTCATGCGCCGTCGGAAGCGTTGCAGAACTGACGAGGACGTTCAAGTGGGCTGATGCTGACAGCCATCACTGCCGAGAACCAGAGAAAAACACAGTTTGTGAACTCTAAATTGATGAAGGAAATGAATTCACGTGAAACACGACCGGAGCGTCTCAGGTGTTTTTATTTGATCCATAGTGTCGTGATTTGGGTTTTAGTGTGGCCCTTTTATCGCGGTCGTTGTGTATTTTCTCTGCTCGGGAAGTTTCAGAGGTGTGTCTCAGGCTGAGGTGTGTTTTCCCTGGAGGCATGGAGCTTGACACACACACCTGCATTGTGTCTCCTTATCACTCATGGTTAATTACCCCGGTCTACTCTTCATTGGCTGCCAGATTGTGTCTGACGCCGCACTGTGGTAGTATAACCTTCAAGCCCTTATCTGAGTGTTTTGCCTAGCTGCTGATTTTGTTTTTTGACCAGATTTAACCCTGTTTCCCCTCGTGCCTCCCCTGCGCTGGCGTCTCCACGCTCTTCAGCCTCTCACCTACCAGCCTCCTGCCTACGCTCCCCTGCCACCGGCCACACTGCTTCTGAGACCCCATGAGCCGAACCTCCTCAAGGACCTCGTCTACCAACCGGTAACACCTCACCACCACCACCACCACCACCACCCGGCCAGCCAGCCAATACGCTTCTCTGTATTCCCTGGAGCTTCCTGACCTCTGGTAACCCCTCTCTTCACGGCACCCTCTTCATCCTGCTTCAATGAGCTGCCCCTGGACTGCACTTCACTCATCAATTGTCAAATGAATCAACTTTGTAAACCTTCTCCAGTCTGGCTGTCTGATGCTCTGAAAGAGTAAAGAAATGATGTTCATACGCTGCTAATTAATTCAGCCATTATGTTTCAATGGGAAATGTAATTTATGTTTGTAGGGAGCTCGGTGCATGTTTGCACTGTCACTCCCCTGTATGGTTAGGTTTTGGTAACTAAAACACTTTGGTTAAGGCTTGGGGAAATGCTGCACTTTCGGCAAAATATAAATAAAGTTAAAACGTCGTGTCATACGCCTCAGGTCATGTGTCACTTTTTCAATATTTAACCGCAACCACGGTCTTTCCCTAACCATAACCGACCGCCTAAAGCATAACCATGGGAAAGTTAAATAATCCCACTGGCTGCTACAAACTGATGTTGTGACAGAAGAGCAAGAAAGCGAGACAGAAGAGTTCATGAAGATGAAGCTAGAATGGTGCTCAGTAGAGCGTATACCTCCACCAAAGCACTTTTTGAGGCAAATATTGTACTTGTTACTCGCTGCATTTATTTGATAACTTTAGTGACTTGTTACTTTGCAGATAGCATGCTGCATCGGAGCCAGAGCGGCACATTTTCACAGCAATAGTATTAGAAAAAAAACACTGATTCTGATCACCAGAAGAATGCTGAACATTGGATCATATAATCAGCCAGGAACCGGTAAGTGAATTTTATATCAGATACTTTTACTCAAGTACTATTCCAATGAATTTAGCATTAACTAGTAGTATTTTAACACATTATCTTTACTTGCTGGAGGAGGCTGATCTCAGCTCTGCCCATCCTGTGGCCACGCTGACTCTGAGCCAGACCAAGACAACATCTCTCTGGACCAGAGTCAAACCGGCCCGCCTGCTGGTTTGCTTGTTAGTGTGATGTGTGCGGTGTACGTTTGTTCTTATCGGCTATCTCTGGACCAGATAAAGCCATTTTATCACATACTATCACAATCGAATTCTCAGAAAAAGAAACTCTGAATGTTATCTGATCTGCTCCATCCCACCTCGACTCCACCAAGGCTAACACTGGGCTTGAAAAATACATAGATTTCTTGGCAATATGAACACGTGATCAATCATAGCCTGCATATTTTCTCAGGAACCGTTTCTCCAGTAACCAGCGCTGAATAGTTTTCACACAGTCTAATATTTTATGTTATTCCATGTGTCTTCCAATTTATCTTCTAGGTTCACAGTTCAGGAGGCAAACTCAGGTCTGTTTGTCGGAATGGATACACTTTTGCACTGGTATGATACCAAACTTAAAGCTGCACTAATGGAAATTGTAATGTCAGAAAAGTTGTAAGTATTGTGGGATGGGATGGGATAATTATAACCCAACCCAGCGGTATCAACTTGTCAGAAATTATCCAGTGGTTTCCAACTCCTAAATGTTGAAACACAGGCTCAAAGCGTGCTCACGGGCTTTGCAGGCTTCTTGCATGACTCCACCTCCGTCCCCTCCACCTTCTGGTATGCAAGTCAGGTAATCGACATGTGGTATGAACGTCACACGTTAAATGTCAGTATGGCGGGTAGCCTAAGACACACACAAATGTGAACAAAGGAATGGTTTGCAGAAATGGGAACTGCCAACAGTTTATCCTGGCGACTGGGCTGCTGCAACTCCATGTTTTGGCATGAGCATCATTTCAAGCCTCAGCAGGTAGCCGCTTTTAGCCAACAAGCTCTGATAGATAACAGGCACAGACACAAAAAAGCAACCAACTTGTGCAGAAAGTGTGTTTAGCGGGCTCACCCCTCAGGAGTCGATGAGACTGGCTAGAAAGGGAGTTAACGTCTGTGTTGCCGGAAACACAACGGATGCTACTGCAGCGTCCTTTCTACGGGATGTGTAAATATCATCATTTTACACCAAAATGAATGTGTATATGTGTTTGTTTGTTTTTTTAATAAGTAAAATTCAACCGGGCTTGTACAGAGATGGATGGGAAAGTATTAACATCGCACCAGTGAAAGGGAAAGTGAGTGTGTCCTCCCGCTGCTGGCTTTACATCGGACCTGCCACCACAGCAGAGTCACTTGACACAAAGGAACCCATTCACATTAAAGACAACAGCCAGACACTATTGGGTGTCAGTGGGGTTCTTTGTCGAGCGTGAAAGGGGTCGAAGTATTTGTTTGCTAAAATGTTCGCCGTGACAGCTTTATGAGGGGATGACACGTCAGCGGTGGCTCTACAGCTGCCCCCACGTCAACTTCCATTCAGCTTTTTCGAGTGGAGAACATTTTTAATGTGGAAAATGTGATGTCACCATGAATTAGCTGTAATGTCTTCGGGACCAGCTGCACAGGGACTCAAACTGGAATTCAGATATCACGAATCGCCTCAGCAGGAAGTGAATCACTCCTGTTTTCCTGGAATATTTCAGTGTCCTCATTAAGTGCATCGAAGGCTTAATGTTCGCCACAACCACACAGTGACGTTAATGTGATTCATTCGCCCTATTTCATGTGTTCAGACAAGGCAGCGCACGTAGAGATGCCCGTGGCGACCAACCACACCACCCTGAAAGACATCCAGGGACCTCTGCTGTTTAAAATGGAGGAAAGTAGAAGCATCTGCAGAGGACGAGCCCAGTCCACAGTTGGAGAAACCTGCGCAGAATTGACCTCCCAATACTTCTTTATGACTGAGCTCGCTTTATATCTCTTTTTCGTCAAAATCTGTTGCACATGGACTTCTACTCAGCCGCGGCTGAGAGGCGACCAGAGATGCAGGGCTGGACTGTGAGGGAGGGTGAGCAGAGGTGACGCATGGAAACCAGTAGTGGAGCTCACAGCTCATGAATATAAAGGCAGCCGGCGGAGATGTCAAACAGCAAAATGTGAAACACAACCCGGCTTGTCTCGTAGAAGGCGATTTGTCTCAATCTTTATTCATATACCTCTTCTGTATGCTCCATTTCATCCCTCTTTCCTTTGCTCTGCTCCTCTAGCGCATTTCTCATCGTCCTTCTTGTGTGTGAAGGACAGCTGATAGTCAGCCCGAGATGCGATAATCACCAAAGAGTTTCCCCTTTTTAACCCTAACATGACCCAGGGCCCGAGACAACTGACCTTTTGCCGCCCCCTCCCCGTCAGTGGTCCGGTGTGTTTCCGTCTCACCTCTTCATCTCACATCCTTTATCATCCATGGATGTCTGGTTGATAACAAGACTAAATTTTCCAAAAAGTGAACTGGCTGTATTTCTACTTGCACTTCTTCTAATACCGTGCGTGTGTGTGTGTGTGCGCGCTGCCCATCCATCAAGCCCAAGCAAAGGATTTACAGTCCAGACAAGCTCAGAGAAATTCTCTCTGATCTGGAGCCCTGTCCTGAGTTACAGCCCCAGCCGTAGCAGACTTGCCATGGAGACCCGGCGTAAGTCCTGCTGGAGTCACTCCGGGGTTTTGAGCTATAATCTGAGCTGGATCTCTTCAATAAAAAAACCCTAGTTTGCACTAAGCGATGGATCAATAGACTAGCCTAGCCTAGAGTTAAGAATGTGTAGTATGAAGCATTTTACAAAGTTTATACTGTTTTTCATAACGCAACAAGTCTCAAATAAAGTGTTTTTTGGAGGGAGTCTGGTGAGTTTCTCCTCTTTCTTCTTTCTACATAGAAGGAGCCTATACGAGCTAGGCCTACTGTTTACTTGGTGTAACATTTCATATGTTTACCATCTACAGGTTATATTCTTCAATTGATTTGGTGTACATGGTGAAACCAGTTGAAACAGTGTGTTCGAACAACTGCTGGGAGGTGAGATGGACTTCAGACCCAGAAGCAGACAGGATGCACTTCCTGAGCGCCGATCTGGGCACTACGGGAGCTTCCTGTACCACTTCTTCTTCTTCTTCTTTTGTTATTGTCGATCTTGCTCTCCAGATGTTCTAGCTGGGACTTCATGGCGCCCTCTCTCTGCTTGCAGAGTCTTCTGTGGACTAGAGGAGGGAGGACTCCTCCTGCTCCGCCTGTTTCATATCAGCCATTATTGTTTGCGTTTCTATTCGTCCCACAAAGAGCGTTGGATTTCTCCGTCCGCTCAGTCTCCAGCAGATCCTCTGCCATCTTCAGGGCAGACGTCAACTTCCTGGTCTCTGCCTTGTGTTGCCTGGGATATTTCCAGAGCCCTCTCAGCCTCTCCCCATCAGTTTCTCGTGCAGCTTCTGAGCTTGAGCCCTCTCAAATACAAGATCAGACTCAAGCCGCTTGGCCTCCACTGTTTCTCCTCCACTTTCTTTTGAGGATTCTCATTCTCTGCCTTCATTTTGTCCACCCTGACTTAAAGGTCCTTGCTGATGGAGGTTTGCTGCTGAAGTATCAGTATAATTTTTCCACAGTGTCTCACCGAAGGATCTGAACTGTAATTTCATATCCTCGATCACCTCCACTGAAGAGTCCAGACTGGGACGAGCATTGTTTTTCTCGCTAACATCTCCCCTTTGATCCACTCGGGTTGAGCCTCGCCTCGCTGTCCTTCTGCGCACAAATTCATGCTCGATCTGTTTGCTATTCTATTCCAATCTGCGCTGACCCTTCCCCTAACTCTGACATTGGAAAAAAAATCTGCACAGTATTGTCCAGATTTCCTCAAGTGATGTCACTCAGTTGCATCATGGTTAATGTAGGCGTGGAATAAAAACTGAGACGTCTCTGGTTCTGCTCTGCTGAATTTGATCATTTGTGGCTCAGACGGCGTTATAGGAGTGCAATACCCGACCAGTGGACCGGACTCTTTAAAACTCCACCAGTGCAAGTAACTAAAGATATCAAACAAATGTCTTGAAGAATAAAGTACAATTTCTGCTGATGAAATGTAGTGGAGTGGAAGGATGAAGCAGCTGAAAATAGAAATACTCAAGTAATGTACAAATGCCTCAAATTGAGGAACTTTGTCGTGAAACAAAGTTTTGAAAAGTAAAAACATTTGAGTGCCTTATTCGATCAGTCACACGTCACCGTCTCTGATTCACACCAATAGTTTTCCACATGGGAGCAACAAGGAATTCCTGACACAGTTCCACCGAGTGCAGCCTATCTAACCCTGTGATGCCGTGTCTGTCTTAACTCTGCATGTAATGTTTTCGCTGGATCCCTAATGGTATTTTGATGGCTCTGACTCTTGACATACAATATGCATGCTCACTCATCCCTCCCCCATGGGGACATTTGGGGAGCATGATTTTTTAGAGTAGCCAGATGATTAAAAAAGACTGCCGCTCCAAACCACACCATCTTTGCACGGAGGGAAAATCAATCAAAGGTGAAGGGAGGGAAAGTCTCGCCAAGACTAGCAGAGCTGTGTTTTCCCGCAGAAGTGTTACATATTCAGAAGATCTGCTTTTCAATACATCAGAGGAACAGCGGTTTTCAAATTCGGAGCAGACGGACACAGTTCTGACGACTTCTGATCGTACTTCTTCGGCGATTAGATCAGGGGGGGCTTTTAAAAATGGAGACTGCGAGACCCTGTTTAGAGTCCAGGATCACGTCAACAACAGCAACGTCACAAGAGGTCTTCACAGGATGCTGAATAATCCTGAGGCTAACCGCTGTAGGATTCCCCGATCGGTGCCTGACTCAAACTGTGGCTGAAAGGGAACATTAAGTGTAATCTAGTAAAATAGATATTTCCTGTGGAGGGTCAATGTTCCACAGCCCTTCAACAGCAGGGGGAAATCAGGCATCCTCAGTGTTGTTATGTTGATTGAAAGGCAGCGAGAAGAATGTCGACCACATAAAAGTAAGGCCCGGACCCTCGCTGAGCCAAGCGGTGCTGACGAAGAAGCTCGACTCTCCGGGCTTCACTGTCCTCGTGTTTCGTGGTCGGATACGTGACAGATGGCATTCTTTCCTAATTTCCTCCATCCCCCGGCTTCAAAAACACCATTCAGTGCATATTTTTCTTATATTTCATCTTCTCACAACAGTTGACCTTGCTTGTTTTTGCTCAGCTTGACATAGTAAATAACACATGTGCCAATTCAAAGAAACACACACATGCTCACGACTGCGGGGCACGCTGTCTTGTATTATTCGGGGGCCAAACTAATTTATTCCTGAGAGGAAAAAAAAAAAAAAAAGAAACACTGTCTTCAGAAAAACATCACATGCATCAACAAGTTTGATTTTTAGACTTTGGTTTTGAAAAAAAGTTGCGACCGCAAGTCCGCTGCAGATCAGCAAATACTGGTGGTCAACCTTTCATTCCTTCAGCCAGAAGAAGTGAACAAAGTGCTGCGGCGGGCGTCCTGCCCTCAAAGGGTGATCTGTCTCAGACCACTAATTGCCTGCTAAGTGGTTACTGCTGAAGTGCATTGGGTGATTACGAGAGAAAAAGTCGGATTCTTTTGCAGCCATTTTGGGTAACTCGCTCCCTCCAGAATGAAGTTAAAAATAAATTTTATTAGCTGATCTCCATGCAGAGCATATTTCGAGGCACTCGAGCGCCCACACAAACTGCGCGGCGGCTAATTTGTTTGCTGCCAGTGGACGCGCTCGTGACCATGAGCGCTGAGATTCATGCGCAAAACATTAGGCAGGTTCAAAACACAGGGATGATTGAGTGCTGTGGTGTGCGCCTATCTGCGAAAAATGATTTGTCGGACAGTGATAGCGCTGTTCCAGCAGCTTCTGATCTCAGCAATCCACGGCAGTGAGAACTCTGCGTGGGAAGAGCCGCGCGAATGAAGAAAGGGATTCAACTTCAACAGCTCTTATTATTCACTTATAAACCATGTTTAAAAAGGGTTAAGTTACTGAATGTTTGCAACTTCAGCCATCATCAGGAGGCTGTATTGAACAGATTGTTTTTTCAGCACTGACATGTTTCCCAGCTGTGACAGCGTCGGCTGGATATGTATTCACTTTGTAGCCTGCGAGCCACAACAGAAATGCTGTTGACTCCTTTCCCAGGCGTTTATGCGTCTGTCTGTCTATCTGTGGACAGATTTTGTCAGCACGATGGCGTCACAGCCGTGTAAGAAACAGACACAAAACTTCAAAGGCGGTTGGGATTAAAATGAAGGATGAGTTTGGAGGACTTGACAAGGCAGAGAGAGACAGAGAGGGAGACTGGAATGGTGTCTCGTATCTGCGGAGACCCTGCAGCCCTCCGCCTGGATTTTCTTATTTTTCTCAGAATGTTGCTGCTCGGGGAGCTTTGCAGACCCAAAATGTCGGGATTTGACGTCCTGGGAATGAGACTCAACAAGCAGCCATCTTTGAGGTGCGTTTACGTACAGCTGCGACAAACCCAACTGATTCCACCTCGAAGTTTTAATTGTCTTTGAGTCATATTAATATGACGTGAGCTTCAGATAGCTTTGACCGGAGGGATACTTTCTACTTTCAAACTTCAAGTGCATTTCAGAGCCTGTATTTTATTACTTTCACCAGAGTCTGCATCTGTATTTCTACTTGAGAAAAGAATGTGTGTACTTTTGCCTCCTCTGCTCATTGGTCAGAGTGAGAACATGGCCACTGCGGCTGGTGCGATACCATCGCGAGGTGGTCTCTAGCTCATCTGGGTTTTGGTTCTTCCGATTTTTCCTTTGCCCGTGCCAGAGGCGCCAGAGCTCTCCCTGTTCCAAACACAAAAAAAACTGAACATCCACCATCTTTCCCATTCGTAATTCTGATCAGATATTGATAAATTGTGCAGGAAAGGTTCTGCTTGTTCTGTGATCACGGGTCTCTGGCATCTGTTTGTCACTGATGTTGTTGCTGTTGTTGTTGTTCTTGTTGTTCTTGTTGCTGCTGTGGGGGCTGGGGGGGGGATCAGCATCAATCCTGACACTCGTTCCACCCAACACAGCTCAACCTTCACCCTGAAATGTCAACTTTGTGTCTAGCAACAGCCCCAATGGCCATGTTCTCGCTCTGACCAACAAGTACAGAGGCAAAACAAAGGACTCTGGTGAAAGAAATAAAGTACAGGCTCTGAAAGTAGAAAGTTAAATAGATATGATTCAAAGACAATTAAACTTCGAGGTGGGATCAGTTGGGTTTGTCTCAGCTGTTCGTCAACGCACCTCAAATATAGTTGATTGTGGAGTCTCATTCCCAGGACGGCAAAGTGCCCCGAGCACTTGTGTATATAAAAAAAAAAGGACACAAGAGGTTTCACTCCAGCTGGAGAACCGATATCAGGACACAGAGGCCCCAAATAAACAAACTTAACTCGGAGGTCAGTCAGTCAACACCAGGATTAAATCTGAAATACTAACAACCCTGTGAAAACAAATGCTTCAGGTCAACAGCAAAGGCTTTTTTTATATTGAATTCAAACTTAAACAGGAAGGAACGAATGATTCAAACAGACTCATGTGCACTGATTAGCCGTGTAGCCTCCAGCAGCCAGACTAGAACCTGCTGTTTATCCTGGGTTTAATCAAAATCAACACTGCGTGCGCTCCTTTCAGCGATGGTGTGAGGAAACACCCACGAGGAAGTAAAGTTAGACGGGTCGGCTAAGTGAGTATGGCACTGAAGAGGGACGCTAAATCTCAATGCTGTCATGTTACATTTTCTTAAGTACGATTACACGGTGCTGGAAACACAACAGTCAATCACAGCGAAACCACAGGATGACACCAAGACGGTTATATTGGGTTCATCTCAAAATGAAACCGACCACATGAGTTGGATACATGTTTGGCAGACAAAAGCATCCTTCATAGGCCATCTGGAATCCTTATTCGATTAAAATACTTGTTGTATCTAAATAAGTCATCAGGACAAAGTACAAGATTATTCTTGGCGGAGGATCTCGCAGGGGGCGCCCTGGTCGCTGCCCCGTGTCTGGGTGTCATCCAGTGCTTAATTTGTATCAGCGGGTCAGAGGGGGAGAGAGAGAAAAAGTGCCAGCTGTGACAATTAAACTAAACTATAACTGTCATCATCAGAGGTGTGTAGTCGCGAGTTACATTCAGTCCATTACATTGAAATTGTTCTTTTCTGGTGATCGGAAGGTCACTGGTTCCGGCTGCATGTCGAAGTGTCCTTGAGCAGGATACTGAACAGAAGTGCTCCTGATGAGCGTGTTGGCGCCTTGCGTGGCAGCGTCCGCCATCAGTGCGTGAACATGTGTGAACGTGTGTGAATGGGTGAATGTGACAGATGCTTGGTGCTCACACACAGTCAGGGATGATGGACGGGGTTTCCCAGATGTCCAACCTTAAATGTGAGGATAGCAACCATATTATCACCACCGTGCTGCTGGTGTCTATATGAATATATATATATATATACTGTGTTTGTGAAGCCTGGAGGATTTACTAGCGTTGATTTCATTTTTGCAACCCTGGCGTCGCGACAAATAAATCAGCTTGAACTTTGAGCCTTAAAGCATGTAACCCATTCACACATCTGATCTTTGGTTTGGGAAGATAATCGGCAGCACCTTCAGCCGTCTGTAAGCTGACCTCCGTGTCATCCGCTAATGTCTTGCCATGGCCGACAAAATTTATAGCGGTGCCTGTAGAACACTGCTTTTCTGAAAACGTCTGTACAGGAAACCTGTTTTTTTTTTTTTGGTGTGAAAAATCCAAACAAGCAGGCGAGAAATAAAACAGACCGCCCCTACAAAGTGTATTTTCGGAGTGTGGGGTGTTTTTACACTGCAGTCCGTCAGTATTTTGACAGATTTGTTGTGGCCGTGTACCTAAGCACAGTCAATTTGAAATCAAATAAAGACTATGAAGTTAAAGCGCTGACTTTCAGCTTTAATGAGACGTGAATTGTATTGACGTTATGGCCATTCACTGTTAACATAAAGCCGTCTCCAAAGAGAACACAAACGTTTCCCCTAGCATTAGCATTAGCATTAGCATTTCCATTCCCGGGTTGTCATCTGAGAGGCCCAAACCGTTTGCTTCGGGCAGACAGAGACAGGTAAGACACAGAGGCACAGACTGAGACCGAGAAACTTCAGGCCACAGTAACACTCACTGCCATATCGAGAAAGGCCCGGTTTTGTAGAAAAACTTGGTCTAGCTTTAAACCCTTGAGCTCAAATTCAATTTCACCACCTGCATGACACAGAATCTAATAACTTCACTGCCTATTTAAACAGGGGCAAACGTCTCACACTGAGCTGCTTTCAGCGTCTCTCCAACAAGATTATAGTTTGCTTATAGTTTAATACAGCTTCTCTCCTCCCAGTCCCACACGCTGAATGGACGCTCAAATATCAGAAAAAAGGTCAGTCATCCGAATGATCAATGGCACGGTGGGCAACCAATAAGAGTCAAGAATTTGAAAAAGATTCAATAAACTTTGGAATGTTGATTTAGACGTGCTGTCAGCTATTCGTTCAGAATATAGAGCGGACCTTGAAGAAAACATAGGAGAGGGATAACAGGACCGTTGAGTTGGAGCGCTCTCGGTTTTCTCTATTTGCTGTTTATGACTTCTCATTCAACGGACGTTTAGTTTACCGGGGAGAAACTCCATCCAACCATCCAGTGGTCATTACAGTTATACAAGGTGGGCAGCCCGGTGGTTCAGTTGATGCGTGGCGTGTCTAACTGAGGTCCTGAGCTGACTGCCTCATCTCTGGATCCTCCTACAGCAAAAAGCGGTCCAAAAAGAACAATGATAAGACACTTTGCCAGGAGGTTGAATCGGGACATGGTTTAATTCAATGGAGAGAAATTTGCTTTGAAGCGCTTACTGTATTCACAATCACATTGAGGTTGGGGCCATTCCCAGCATGCACAGGGCAAAGGGCGAGGGAACATCTTGGACCGTCTACCAGTCAATCAAAGCACATTCTCAGATAACTGCTCACATATGAGCTGTCGAGAGTCTCCCGTTCCCCTGACTTGACATCACATTGTTAGGACCCAATGAGTTCTGTTTGCAGCTGGCACCTACGTTACGTCTGACAAATTGTTACAGACCTGGGATCTGTGTTTAAGACAGTGGTGCTGCACTCAGAACCTGCGGGGGACTAAATAAATGCCAGCTTCTAGGTAACGTTGTTTTAAGCTAAAAAAAAAAAAAAATGGCAGCACATGCTACTTTCCAAGCCAGGGGACTACTGAGGTGGAATTGTTATTTTCAGATTGAAGAGCTAGTGTTTGCAGTAGCTGGCAGGCTATTTAAACTGATCCATTTACTATCACTGTTAACACTTGCTCCAGCAATAATAGTGGTAGCCCTCGTCATAATCATTGGAAAAACATGTAAAACCAACTTTTGTTTCTATAATGACATTTTAAAAAAAACAACATTTGACTGATTGACATTTAAAAATGCTGTGCTAAGTTTTAAGGATCTCTTAAATGACTTCTTAAATGATTTACTCATTTTATGGATTCGAAAGTCCATAAATGAGTTTGGCAAAAACGATGGAGTTATTGAGTCCTGCTTCATCTATTTCAGATAATGGAGTGTTGAGGATGAGTTCAGGAGTCTCACAGCCTGTGGAAAGAGGCTGCTCTGTTGTCTGGTGGTAGCCAAAGTCTGTTCAGCCTCGCTGCCTGAACAGACCGTGGCTGGGGTGGGGTGTCGTCTTTTAGTATCCTTTGGGCTCTTAAATTGACCTGAGGCCCTGTGAGGCTCTCATAATGCTGAAGAGATACCTTTTACAGATGCCTCGAGTTTGTGACCCTTCTGTCAGAAGACCACAGGAGTATGAAAACCCATTACACATGCTACAGCAGGCACTGGTCTCTGCAGATTTCTCAGACAGGTGTAAGTGGGGCATGATCTCATGAGGAGACCATCTGTAAAAGTTTGTGATGGAAACTTTAACAAGCTCCACTGAGCATGCACTGACGGACTGTGAACGTTTTTTGAAAAAATGCTGTATACACCCTACGGGAAGATGTAAAGAATTCTCAACCCCTCAGATGTCCGATACTCAGACCCTTCAAAAATATCTCTCCACAGCAAATACCACGCGTACCTTAACAGAATCCTTTCTTTCTTTGTGCTTTGAGCACCGTTATCCAACCGCTGTGACCGAAGAGTACTTACTGAAAAATCCTAATTATCTCCACATAGGTAGGTATGGTTTTAAAATAAGGAATCTCAGTAATTAATTTCTGTAAAATAGAGCTGATCATAGTAACACCAGCAATACAAAACTGCTGATCTGAGTTCAACATTTTCAACTCACTCCGGTGCTCATTCGACTTTAGCACAGAAAATGTTTCATGTGAAGGCACAAGCGACCCACTTTATACTGCCACCCTCCGATAGACAAGACAAAGGCGCATCGAACTTTCAGTATCGTCCCTTACTGCCAGAAAGAGTCATCATACTGAATACTTTACAAAACTCCAAGCAACTCAGGGATCAAGTCATTTTGAACTGTCTTCGAGAGACGAGATGACAACATTGACCCAGAAAATTGGGAGGCCTCTAACTAAGTTTGCAAATTTCTGTCGGCAGAAACAGTAAGCATTAAGTAGGTAACTGATGGCAGTAACGTCTCGTGATTGCAGCTCTTATATCACCCACCGTATTTACCTCTCACTGAGAGGGTTGTGTTTTCACCCGTGCCCGTTTGTTGGTTGGACGGTTTGTCAGCGGGATTACACAGGGTTAGCAGCATATTAACAGCATATTACTCCGAAGACAGATTCAGCTGGATGTCTTAAAAGTGTAATTGATACAATCTAGCCACTAAATGATGCATTCCATCTCCCCCCTACCATTGAATTCAGGTCAAAACGTTGCTATCTTTCGTATCATCTGCAGCCTCAGGTGGTTGCCAGTTTGTTGTGATACCTTTTTTGTCCTAACGCTAGGTGGCTAATGTTTCTAGCGCTACCTAAAATTAATGACATTAATGCTAGCTAATGTGCGACGGTACATGCTGGTCATACACAAGTCATTTTGACATATTTTCCCACTAACTGAGAGCTACCAAGACTGTTGATCACTGATGAAACACAGATACCACACGAGACCAACGGTGTTATGATATTGGCTGGCAAACGTTGTTCAAAGACAGAACCAACTTCAGAATTCTCACACAGACGATCATTTTGGACCCAACAAACACTGTAAATCATTCATTCACAATCATGATAATGTTGCTAAGGAGAAGATCATTTTGATCTGCACTTTTCCACAGGCTCTGTGGAAAAATCAAAGATTTGCCTACATAAAAAGGTTGTCAGTGTGACCCTTAAACGAAGAAGAATGAAGAGGAACTGTCAGAAGGTAGGAGTCTGTGTGGCTTTAACAACACGTGTGGATTAAATGTCAACACCGCTGTGCAGACTTGTGAGGAAATACAGCTTCCTGCTTCAAATGACAAATGATCATTTTTTTTCAAAAGGAAAATGTTGTTAAAATGTCAAACTTTAATCACCGGCTAAGATGTTGACGCAGAGCAGGACAGCCATCACCATTTTTCACATTGCGCCATGCTCAAGCTTCACCACACACAACCTCCAGCTGTGCAGTTTGGGGGTCAAAACCTCCAGCTTTCATCACGGTTACCAACAGGATGTTAATGGATTCTTGCGAGAAGAAAAATTTGTCGGAAATACTCCCTCTGCCCGCTATCTCCTTATCAGTGGTGATCAGTGGCATGAGCGAGCTCCACATGTTGTCCCAGTTGACAGCCACGTGTGGCCTTAATATAGTTAGGGCTGCTTTGGCTGTTGGTTTAACCAGGTGAGAGATAATTGGTACTTTTCATTCCAACAGCTGAACAACAAAAAAGAAGTGTTTAGGTGAAAATGAAGTAATCACTTAAAAAGGACATTTTCTGTCAAATACAGCCATTACAGAGGGGGGTCACTTCCTGCCTGATAAAGAAATGCACCTTGAAAGCCAGAGATGCAAAGAGACAGCATGCAATGAATTTAGGTCATTTGGGGATGAGTGTGTCACAAGGCATCATACACTTTAATCGTCAGTCCATCCTGTTCTGTTCATTTTTACATGTCTGACTACATCAGTCCGCCCATGGGGAAGCACAAAAGGGCTAAGGGATTAGAGGGAGAGTGTTTTTCTGGTCAAGGGTCGCGTCCTCAAATCAAGACCTGAGCAAGAGGGGGTCTGCAGTCATCAGGGAGTCTCTGTGGGATGTCTCATATGCAAAACTCTTTGTAACAACACAAATGCCCCCTTCCGGACCCATCAGAACAGAGTGACTAATGTTTTGATGATTGTAAAGGAGTCATTCTTAGGTAATGGATTTTTTAAACGTGGGTCAACCGGCTAAAAATCGCCTACTGACCCCATTCCCACTTCCAGCAGGCGAGTCTGTGATTTGACTTTAAGGTGTTACGTTTAGAGAATACAACAATGGACCCATTGTGAGAGAAGCGTCTGTAAAAAAGTGGATCAATTCTTTTGAGCATCACAACCCCCGCGAAATGACTCATTTCACCATCATAATTTGAGCCATTTGGTCCAGTAACAGCCTAGAGGAGCTGGACAATCAAATTATTTAATCCCCTTTCAAGTTGAGGGGGAACCAAACCAGATGCCGGCTCAGTTCGTGGTACAGGTATTTTTATAGCCGGGATGTCGAGCTTTTCTGGCTTCAAAACGCCACTGAGCCGCTTTCATAGGAATGTACAGGCTCCACCTCCAACACTGTGTCCTGTCCTAAAACGTCCTTAATAGACCAAATGTCAGATACCTTCATTTCACCAAAGCCGAAATGAGGCGAAAAACCTGCTTCTATTGCGGAGTCACTTGACCCGGGCGTAATTGCAGAGGTTTCACATTCCCATTGCACACAAAAGCCCAATCTTAGTGGGATTTTTGACCCATGGAAAAGGGGTATTGTTAAAGACTTGGAGTGATTTACACGTAGTAACTGTTGTTTCGGCCTGTGTGAGCGGATTGTAAAATGTCGTGAGATATAAGAACCTCTCCCTCTCACCCGGTCGCCCACACTGGCCAATTTATTTTGTTTCGAGTTGTTGAATGCTGTTCGACGGTGGATTTGTTTTTAAAGGACTCGGGTCGGACTTTACGCGACAGTCCAAGTTTAGAAAGGGCGTTCGCTAACATAACCGACGAACTGGCTTACCGCACAACACAGCGTACGAAAGCACTGAAACGCTGCAAGCTTCTTCAGACGGTTTCTTCTCCACGTCAGCCATTACACTCGTGTCTTATACTATATGATAACATGTTCACAACGATATTGTTACCCTGCTGGTGTTTAGCAAGCTTAATGTAGCCTCCACCTTGCTCGCCATTTTAGTCTGGCATGTTGGCATGCTAACATTGGCGTGGGTAGTTAACCGTTAACAGTAGAACTCAGAAATCAATGTGTGGTAGAGAACATATCGGGATGTGAGAGGGGGCGAGATTCCCCGTCACTTGAGGTGTGGTGGGTTGGTAGTATTAGGACAGGTCAGGAAGTTATATGAGGGGCAGTTCTCTTCGCCTGAAGGTATTAACAGGGTGGCAGATAGGATGACGTTTACCGTCCAATAAAATATCAAAGGGTTGCTGCCCTGGGAAAGGCATGATCAAAACAAACATCAGGGGGTCATTGTTGGGGGAAGGAGTGATTAACAACTGTCGTAAAGTATGTAACCACTAAACATTTGGAGGTCTATAGAGAACACTGTGGAGGCAGATGCAGAATCCAATGAAAATCAAGCATCTATACAGACACGGGCTTGTGTTGCGCTTCGATCCGACCATTGATTTTTTTTTTGAACAATTCAATTGGTTTTCGAGGAATCTTGAGTCTAAGATGTAGGAAAACTTTGACAAATAAGAATCACCAAGTATTCTCATATTTCATTTCAAATGCCGTCGCTGCGAAAACCTGAAAGAAGCGCACATGCAGCACCACTTCTCGCAGGCAGCACTCACAAACCACAAACTGCCAGAGCACTCTAAATTTACAAAACCAATTACCCTTAAGCAACAGCTCCTCACAAAGCAAAAACAAGCTGAGGGCCAGGACGGTGAATGTTTTCATCATAATGACACATGCAATTTCGGTGCTGCGACATGCGTTGCAGCTGGAACAAAGGCCAAGAAAAGAACCAAGATTTCGCAAAAACCCCAACAGTAGCGATAAGTGCACAGGAAGCGCTGCAGCACGGACGCTTTCTCAACATTAAAGCCACAGCGGAGCGTCAACGCTCTGACTGTAGAAAGCAAGCAACTGCAGAAAACTTGATGTGGCAGAGGAATGCAATGTGATTAATGAGCAACTGATCGTGACCCCGAAACACTGTCCAGGCGTCTAAACAAGGGGGCTTAAGTGGTTTTACCCACAACCGTCATAGTTGATTTGAATGTATTCTGCTGTTGAAGGGTCACATGTGAAGATGACAGCAGTGAATCTGGCCACATTTTTGTCTAATTCCGGCATGTTGTTAACCGAAAGCACTGCACAAGTCTGTTTTGCTGTCGTCTAGCACATTGTGTGAATCAAAGGTACCAGTAAAAATGCCACATTGGAGAAATGTAACTCTGTAAAAGTTTAGAGGATTTGGACGCTGATGTTAGTAAGGAGAAACTGCAGCTTAGCTGGCCTAACTCCATTTCAGTCAGTCCAGCACCCTTGACATTGGGATATATTGTACAAATGCCTGACAGATCATGTCTTTGTTAAGGCTGCCGCTGTGTTTATAGGCTTACACTAAAATCCTCCTACTCTAAAGTCAAACAAGCGTGTTTTCTTTGGCACAGTAATTCGATTGTCGGCTCGGATCATGAGTTGTAAAGACTCATGTAGGAACTGGCTCGGACACTGAAAAGTGTCTGAAGTGTCATCAGCTCAGTTTACATTTCAACATGTCTATTTTTAACAGGCTTAGGAATAACTAATTGACTTCAAACACTTCAGAGCAGGCCTGCACACAATACGCTATATCCATCTACAGCCTTATCCTATATCAAATAACAGATTTAAATCTGCTAGATCCAGATTTTGATTAGAATCACCATCAAATTGTACTCAGTAATAGATATGAGCCACCTATTTGCGCATGATTTTGTTCATCAAGATCCATGTTTGATTCACTGAGAGATTCATTTTTTGATGCTCAATCTCAAAATGTTCATGAAAGTGAAAATGTCCTGGATCTGCAGCTTTACCCAGACCGCGGTTTAATCGAGTTACTGCGGTCAAGACCCTTCCTCCATCCCAGTTTTGGTGGAAATCTGTCAAGTAGTTTTTTGTATAATCCCGCTGACAAAAAACAATCAACCAACAGACACGGAGCGAAAACATAACTCCAGCTAACGTTGACCCCCATGAGCTAATGCTTATCCAGACCGTAGAAGGCTGTGGCTATGAAAACACTTAGTGTATTAATCAGCATTGAGTTGTTGTTCTTACATATTCAACTTTACATTTTTAAAAATGTAGATTGTTCTTTTTCTTCATAGAAAAGTTATAGTCTTTCTTGAAATAATTAATGTTTTGAGAAGGACTTGCACAACAGTTTCATCCATTCATGAATTTATATCTACACTTTTGCCAGTTTTGCCATTACTGCTAGTTTAAACAACTGCAAAAACATTTTTTTAAAGCTAGCTTGCCTATTTGTAAGAATATTTTCGTAAACTCATTTTCAATGGCAGTGCATGGGGCACTTTAGCAATAGCATCAAAATCGCTATTTTTAAAACACTAAGAAGGCTCGACACAACATGAAACTCTGCTGGTAGTATCACCAGGGTCTCTACACATGAACACGAGCATTGAGAACATTGTCTGTGTACACAGAGTTTACTAAAAAGAAGGTTTTTGAGAGTTTCACTTTCATATTGCAGCTTACAAGGACCTACAGCACTGTGTCTGTTGCTTGACAACCAGGAATGTATAGAATTCAAAACTACGTCAGAACAGTATGGCCTTGCTCAACAGGATTTCTATAGATTTCTCCAACTCCGACATTATTTTGACAAGAACATTAAAGTACATCTGCCAAGAAATGTGTCAGGCATCACACATATATTTACTAGGGCAAATAATGCAACATTGTCTAGTAAAACCATTGGTGAATTATACAAGTACATAACTGAACTAAGAGGCCACTCAACAAATTACATAAAGGTAAAATGGGAAAAAGAGTTGGGAATTGTCATGGCCTCTGAGGAACGGACAAATGTAATCAACAACCAAGTCACTACCACAGCCTCACAACTGTGGAGGGATTGTTCTTGGAAAAACTGTGTTAGATTTTTGTACAACACCCAAGCAAAAGTCCAGACGGCCCAGCTCACAACCCAAATGCTGGAGAGGATGCAGCTACTGTGTGGCACATGTTCTGGGGCTGTCCAGTTCTTAGACCCTTCTGGGAAGGTGTCCATAGTATCATCAGATAGGTCCTAAGCTACGATGCTAAATTTGCCTGTCCATCATTTAACCTGGGGAATATGGACCCAGAATTGCCTTTAAAACAAAAAAAGACAGATACCTTTTAAAAAACTTTATGGCAGCAAGTAAAAAGGCCATAACAAGGCAATGGCTCTACAAAGAGCCTCCCACTATACACCAATTGGTAGTTATGATTAAAAACATTCAATGCAGGGAGTGTATGACGACACAAAGTGGTGATAACCCGCTCTGCATTTGATATGCAGTGATAAGGGAGAACAGTGATATCGATACTCATACCCCCCATTCAAATGTTCTTTTGTTCGTTTGCTTTGTTTGTCTCTTGTAGTTCTCTCTTCTCTCTAGCTTAACTAGAGGGCCACATAGTCCATACTCGTGTTATCACCTAGATTTATCATAATGTAATTCCATAAGCCTTCCATAAGTGTACTCTCCACTGGTGTACCTATCCATAGCCGTGATACTGTCTGTATTCTGTTTGCAAAATTATGGGGGGAAAAAAAATAAAGTTTAAAGAAAAGAAAACATATTGCAGCTTAAAAAAGGATGTAATGAGCATCTTCGCGAATAAATCTGGGCTTCTCATTACTAAGCCGGTCGAGCCTTGTGGAGCCATTCTGTCGATTTTTAATGTTTGGAACAAGTCCCCATCGGCTTCAGTCGTTTTCGGAGAATGCTGCAACGCCGCATTTCTGTGAAGCTGCAAAAATGTTTTGCGGAGTACAAAAAACTTCACCCGACCCTCCACCGGCACGGGGGGTGAGCATATTATATCTAAATGTTCCTCTAGGTGCATTCATACCCTCCAAAATAAACTTGATTCAAAATGAATTTGTAAGGTAGCATGTGAATCCAGCATCTGCATTTTCACAGATCCAGATGTTTTCTTGCCCTGTAGACTTTTCTCCTCAAATTAGTAGCACATGTCCTCTGGATAAAATTCACCACAGGTTAGCCTTTTGTTGTCCTTTACATATTTTAAAAAGCTGCCCATGTGGTTATAGTTCTATGAAACTCTTCAGTGCCATTGTTCTGAGAGGGAAAGTTTAGTCTGGCCAAGTTCTTTGCTTTGCTCCCACAGGGGCAAAACCATCACATGGGCCAGATGCGAGCACTTTATTGTCGCCGGGTGTTTGTTATTCCTGTGTGCGGTAAATCATTATCTTGTTGTCTTATGCAAGTTAAACATGCTGCCGCCAACAGTGAACCAACTTCAGGCAGGCTGTTGCATATAAGACTCTACGGATGCAAGTAAAGAGCTTCTCGGCTGCTACTCCATGTGAGACTATATTGTGTCCAGCTGTAGAGCGGAGAATAAAAAAAAACAGATCAGACTGCCAACAGACCCATGATCACTTCAGCCTGAGAATGTTTTTATTCCGACAGATATAAAGTTTTACTTCTGTTCGAGTCCTTTATTGAACCGTGTAAAGGAAAAACTACAGTCGCATCAAATATTGTGCATTCATCACGTAGAAGTTGATCTGTTCTCTACAGGAAATAGACAGGGGGATTTTTATTTTGACAGATACAAAGTTTTAATTCTGTTTGAATCCTTTATTGAACCATGTGAAGGGAGAAGCGGGGGAAATAGACAAGTGGATTCAGATGAAGATTATCATCTCTTTGGTCAGGATGGATGGCTCGAAGGATGCCAGAACCTGGATAAATCCCTTTCATTGATCAAATTGAGTTAGGCCAGCTAAGCTGCAGTTTCTCCTTACTAACATCACTTTTACAGAGTTACATTTCTCCAATGTGGTATTTTTACTGGTACTTCCTCCACCACTAATAACACGCAATGTAATTTGCAGCCATTATTGAATAATCTTGTTTTATAGATGGAAGCCGAGCCGACGGGTCTGAACGGCCGTGCTTGCATTGATTTTTTTTTTTGTAGGCGTATAACAGTTTAATTTATCACCATGTGTCAGAGAAAAAACAACTTGATAATATTCACAAGAGCAGGCCATGACACACACACACACACACACACACACACAGCTCTAAAAAAACATTTGAACTTGTCATGAACTCGTGCCATTTGTTCTAAGAATGTTTTCCAAGGATTTTCAGTATGAGGGTATTTACATTATGGCTAACTACTGTTCTATGCCACAACCACAACGGAATCCTTGTCAGTGTTGTAGTGGAATATAGTTTGCATGTAAATAATCAAGATTTAAGTACAGTCTGATGTGCCAATTAGCAATGGATGCTCGCCGATCCGACAATTTCCAAGTTCATGGACAACCCTTTTTGGTGGCTTTTCAGCCAATTGAGCACTTTGAGCGGAGTCCGTCAGTGAGAGAAATCCCTTTAATTGGCAGATTAGTCAAGCTAGTCGGTGCACATAAGAAAAGCCAAAAAAGTAAGGGAGAGCCCATGTCGTATCCATGATTTTACAGTCGGTATTTCTGCAGCTCCAACTCTGGTTTTCCTTCGTCAATGATGACATATTTACCATTACATTACAGACAAATCACATACATTATATCAAGTAAATGTTAAATGTTTATGATGCAACCTCTGCATCCATCTTCAGGCCTTTCAACTCTGAGATCTCTCCACTGCTGGAAAAGCCTCACTGATGTTAACACGACCATTCATATCCCGTGCTTTGAAATTATCTTTTGAAATTTAAATTTCTTCTGACCCTCTCCTCGTCATCCGTTTCTTGACCATCTCTTGTTCCTTCACAACGCGTTTACACGTTCAATGTGCCAGATTCATCGGCCATCCCGCTTCCTTTATTCCGCACATGATGGCGAACACCACCTGTTACTGATTGGCTTGAACTGGGCTGTGTACATATCCCAAGATTGTTATGTTGAGCACACATGGAAGTGGCAGCTGGCAAGCCTTGAGGAGGGATTTGCTGAATTTAACATGAAGTGTATTGGAATAGAGCGGTTGGAAAAGTTGCAACTGTATAACAAGACAGTAGGGCCGTTGTACTCCGTTGGTTCTGAGGAGAAAGCTCCTGTTTGTTGAAGTATTTTTGGGAACCTAATGGCTTTAGACTAATTCATGACAGAAAGGATGCTACCAATAATGTCCTGAAGGCAAATGGTTGATGAGAAAATAAATATTGAAAAAAGCCAAATCCCATCATTGTATTGTTTACATGATGTTTCATATTAACTCAAACACAACTGGACTTGACAGGCTAACCTCACTGAAGCTACTGAAATGTTTCCTGTCGGTCCAGTGCAGCACATCTGAACCTGCACTATTGAACCTGTGCTCAACAGACTTAAATTAATTTAGAGGCTGAAGTGGTGTCCACCAATTAGTCCACAACAAAGATTACTATTCTGCCTGCAAGGTCTAAATTCAATTAATTAAAATTAATCTAAGCAATTTAAGTTGTAACTTAAAATATGTTGCCCCCATCCTGAACCAGGACACTTGACACAAAAACTCAAAACGTATTACTGGACCATTGACGTGTTAATGAGCCAACCAAAGCCTCTGGTTCAGAGATGGTTCTCCACAAACACACAGTGACAGGAAATGACACACAAACATACGGTATTATAAAGCACAAAAAACAACAACTTTATTTACAAAAACAGACCACTGCCCCCATCCCACAAACCCCTAGATTCAATGACTACTGAGGAATGCTATGTCTGTGCCTGTGGCTGAGGTTGGGAATTCACAGGACTGAGAAGAACAACACCCAGTGCAAACCTTCAGTATTCTTCCACCCACTTATTTAGTCTGAGTTCAGCCGTCGTCTAATGCCACAGGGTGGCAAAACGTCTTGAACCGTATGGCCTGAGACATGAGTGGGTTAGAGTCGGCTTCTGTTTGGTTCCCAGTTGCAAGTAAGCAATATGCTTTAATAAGCCTGGGGCCGGCGTGTTATCAAACGGGCGGCTCGGCAAGCGCCCAACAGAGACTTCATTATACCATTTCAGACTATGGTATATGCATCATAACAGGCTGTTCTAATCAATACAGGTTTTATAAAATCATGCCATACAAAAACATTTTTAATTTTGCTCAGATCAAAGATAGAGGACACACAAACAGAAAAACACCTTCCTGCTAAATAACAGACACTAAAAAAAATCCCCAGCGATATTGATCTCTACACATCGTGTCCATGTGACCTTTCTGGCTTAGCATGGACTAAAAAGGGTTTTAAATAAAATGTATTCACTTTCGCACTCAGATCATGTATCTATGTGGATGACAGTGTGGTTGCTCTTAACGCAATTAGGCCGTGTGAATTCTGTTCACACAGCTGTTCGTGTGAATGTAGCTTACTGTGAGAACCCTACAGATTACTGACCAAGGCCACTTGTCATGTTTCCATGTAATGGTGTCTTTATGTGCTTGAGTGTGGTTTCTGCTGACGACAGCAGAGGGGAGGTGAGAAAACTTACAGGAACTCTCATAGATTGAGGCAGTAAGTCTGTACTTACTGCCTCAATCTGGGGGGTTAACGGCGAGACAGTTGAGACAGCTGTGTGGGCGAATGCTCATTTTTGAATGCAGGTATTTGTTTTGGTGCGTGTGAGTTGCATCATGACTGAGCAATGTACGCAAAACTACACATCTCGTGGTGTGTTTCTCTGTAATAAGATGTTTGTCTCCCTACAGTCAGCTGTACAACAATCCATACAAGTCCTTGATTTCTGTTGCCATAGGGGCATTTCTGTGGCACAGCATGATTTCTGCATGTCATGGTACTAATGAGTGCCTCTGTCCGCCCCTGCTGTAGGATTTAGAAGGCATAGCGAGTGCGAATGTCCTCCAGTTTCTTGGAGACCTCGGGAGGCGTTCTGTCCAGCTCCTCTGCCACACTTTTCTGCTTGTGAGGGTCCATACTGTTAAACTGCTCGCACAGATCTCCATCAATGACATTCTGGAGAGACAAGCAGAGAAGACAAACCAATGACTTAATGAATGCCAATTGTCTGTGATGATGATGAGCACATCTGAATGATATGAACAGACATGTGAAATAACTCCAACAGATGCCAACCTTGACTGGGAAGTAATAGGATCTAAAGCTGAGATGATCTCTGCCGCACAATGGAGGGAACTCAGAGCGCATGTGCATCTCTAAATGCTGGAAGAAGTCATGGTCCTGGACAGAAGGAAGCAGAACAGAGGCATTAAAACAAAGACGAGCAGGAGGAGGGCTGAGAAAACACGTTTCATGAAATCAAATTAATCACTGAGTGGAGTAAAGTATTTTAAAGCCACAGTGATGCATTTAGGTGTGTGAGGATGTTTGTGTTGTACCTCATGTGAGGTGAACGGGACCAGAATGCCGATGCCTCCAGACAGAGTGGTGTAGACCAGGGACTCTGATCCTCCAGGGATCAGAGTGGTTTTCTGGAGAGATAACACCGTCTCTCCTATATGGTAATTCACGACCACCTCAGCCTGGAGAGACAGGGGACAAAGAGACAGTCTTGTTAGAAATACTGAGTAAGAAATACAACGGTGTGATTGAGCAAAACCATACTTTGTTTGCTGGATGACTACGAGGATGCTCATGTATGGTGCTTGAGTTTAGATCGCAGTGCATGATATTGATGTATTTTATTTACGTGCTCCTGACAGTCTGACACGTGGCTGTAAAAACTACTGTCATGTGTGATGTTATATTTTCTACCTCACCCAATCACAGGGGATGCAAAGGGTCATAGCTTTAGTTGCTTTAGTTGTATTTTTTTTTCCCCAGCTGGGAAAAGTGCATTAGACGATTATGCTTTAGGTGCAGATTCATGTTTGTTGTATTGCCAATTTTAGCTGCTACTGTTTTACAACAAATGTGACATACCGGCTCGTCCTGGTTAAGTGGTTCGCCACGGTCATTCGGTTCGTATCCGAAGTGCTCCCACACTGCAGCTGTGGTGCTGAAACCAATTCCATCTTTGTTTTTATTCCGTCAAATCTCAACTAGCGTTACCTCTGGCTTGCTACTCCTCACAGGCTCTCACGCTGCACTCTGTTATGTCAGGGGCAGGGCGCCGCCTCCCCACACCGAGACAAAGAGTGACTGACTAGACGGCTCACGACAGAGACACGAGGAAAACATTGAGGGAGGCAAAATTATCGAGCTCATTTTTATTTATCGTACGATTAATTGATTATCGTGACAGGCCTACATATCAGATATATCACTGAAGCGGTTTCAGGGCCTCAGATCCTCCACCCTGACTGCTGCAAGTTCAAGTACATCAAGTACAAGTATGTTCAGTACACTCTGAGCTAAGGTCAGACAGAAGACACACACTGTCATCCTCTCCTTAGAGGAAATTGGTCCGGATGGTCACATCTAATCCAATAACCATCAAAAAACTGCTTTGCCAATAATTAGAGGTAATAATCTGGATGTGCTTTGGATACAAAGGAAGCATTGGGAGGCAATAAAGCCTCAGTATGAGTCTGAGCAAACTGCACAGAGGATATACATGACACTGACGCCATGACACCAAAAAAGCAGAGGCTGAGTAAAAATAAACTTGGCCCCAGACATGCACAGAACATAGCTTCTCTCTGAAGGGAGACAACAGGTCTGGATGAGACCAACAACAATGTCTCCTGAGAAGAAAATGAGCCCTGCTCAAGATTCAATAAACCTCAGAGAACAGAAATAGGACTGCAATCTGGGTTTTTGATTGCTCAGACCATCAATCACTGTAACAAACAGCTCTCTTCTGACAAAGATTTAGCCACTGGGGCAAGGGCCAATGCTTTGGGGCTTCCGGTGTAGCGAGCCAATTTCTGGTCAAAGCCTCTTCCATGTGGCGGTCATTGTTTACAGTCTGATTAGAAACTTGAGACGCATCCAGACAACAGTGGCTGATCAAAAGCTGGATCACTGTCAGACAATAGCCGATGGGTTACAGCCAATGCATTCAACAACTTTCACTCTCCACATGGATGATTTACCTGCATGCAACCAAAGTAGGCTTGAATGTGAAAAAAAAAAAAAGTAAAACAATTCAGGCCCATCATAATTGAGAGGGATTCTAACACAGTGGAAATGTACCATAAAGCCACCAAAGGCTAAGCACTTCAACAAGACTCTAAAGATGTGTTTCTTAACTGTTGATAAAGCGAGGAAATCAAATCAGCACAGGCGGGCGTTGCCTTGGGGAAGGGAAGAACCGAGAGCACCCAAAATAGTAATTATCCAAGTGTGTCTGCAGGGGAGCGGAAAGGAATTCAGCACTTAAAAGATCGTACCTGCAGTCTCTAATGACAGCGACAGTCTCATACTCTGTCCTATTCTTTGTGCTAGTGTAAATCGTTCACTCATATTGGCCTCTTGATAAAACTTAATGTGGTACAACAGTAGCCTGTTAATCAAATAGCAACAATAAGACTGATCAACATGAATAAGAGCCAACAGTTTTAAGTTAAAGCAGAGAAAAAAACCTTCCTTTGTAGATTGCTACATCTCTAGGTTTCTTCAGTACAACAAAGTAGATTTTGTCATGTTAATGAAGCTTTGCAGAACTAATTAAGATGGAGAGGGACAGAAATGACCCATGTACACTATGTGACATTTGAGGTGGAGACAGTCAGTCCTTTCATTTTGCTGGACAGACAGCTGTGTCTCCCTGACCTTGATCTTCTGAGATACATAAATTAAATCAAAGTGGAATGCATTTAATTTAATGTAAGACAGCATTTAGCCAAATTATGTATGGATAATTAAGTTCACCCAGTCAGATGTAAACACGCAAACAAGATATTTTGAATGAGGATAAATCCCAACATCCGCACCCACCTCTATAAACAGACACGGTACATTTCCAAACTCGAAAAAATGAAATTCTCGATCAATGTGCACAGAGGCAGAAATAACTGACAAACACTGTGTCACAAAGACAACTGGGACCAACTGTCTAAACTGAAGGGACTTTCCCAGTCTATGTGCTACCTAAACAGTTTCTGACCAGTTTTTAAATATGGGATGAGTGATGCTGTGTGTGTTTCGCTAACTATGTGCGAGCATGCATGTGGGTGTGTGTACACACTTGCATTTGTGAGTAGGTTAAACATGTGGTTGACAGTATTATGCAGTGTGTGTAGATGTGTGTAGTGTCTATGCGTGTTTTGGTGGTTGGAGGTCAGAACAGTAGAGGAGACAGATTAGTGAATCAGGCCAAAGTCCTGCTCATGCCTGAACTGTAGCAGCCAGCCTGAATCATTCAAACCTGACTCACAGTATTTCTGTTTAACACTGAAACTTGGTTTGGCTCTCTCTACTTTCCTGTCGCTCTTCATCTTATATGCCGAGGAATAGACTGGTCCGAGTCTATAAATGCTCAAATAAAGGTTCAGGTGTATAATAAAGACACCGGTGGCCTTATCTCGTATTGGCTGGTTTCTGTTAAGTGTTTATGTAATCTGTAAGATTTCTAGTCAATGTTCTTTACCTTTTCAATATCTAAACTAATGTTTGCTTGTGATGGAAATGTTCTATTTTAATATTTCAGCACAGGCCTGAACCTGAACAGAACATGAAAAGGCTGATTTGTTCAGGTCTTTGTTAAGTTGAGACCTGCAGTGGCATTACGTTGAGAGATTTACAACACGAAGCACTCGGAGAGGCTGCACAAAAAAAGGCAGCGCAGCCTGAAAACAAACACTGGGCACATAGAATAAACACTATATGGACACTGGCCCTTAGAGTACTGATGGTTTGCAAAGAGATGGTTTTACCTTCTGTGAGGCTCCATTGAGGAGGCCTCTGTCCCATAATGCTTTGTTCCCTGTGGGGTCCTCATCCACATCATCGCTGGTGTTGGGGGGCAGACGGACCTGACAATCACGACAGAAATCAAAACATTTATCTCTTCAGCTTCTCAGTTCTACTGGGCTCCAGATGTTTTTTAAGGTCACTATTGCCACCTGTGTTTTTGGGTCCAATGGCACAAAGAATATGTGATGCATCTGATTAGAAACAGTTGCCTATTTTAAACTGTATTTCAATTTGTTCTCTCTTTGCCATTTAATACAAATCAGATAAATACATGAAACACTCCCTGTCCCCACACTTACAATGCTGATGTTGCCAAACTTGTCAGCAGAGGCCATAGTGTCGTAGTCCAGCAGACAGGCTGTGGTCACCCAGCGGGGATACGTGTCGTCAGCGAAGATGATGAGCTGGTTCTCGTTGCGTCGGTATCGGACCCAGAACAGACTCTCCTGAACGTCAGACACGATCACACGCTGGCCGATGGTAAAGATCCCACTCACCAGGTTGGGAACATGCTAAAGAGAATAAAGTACACTTAGAGTAGGACAAACCATGTATATACCATAATAATAATAATAATATATTTATTTTATATAGCACTTTTCAGCGTACAACAAAGACACTTGCCAGGTTGAAAAGCAGAATAAACACAACACACTAAAAACAGAGAGAGACATCTACATTAAAAGCAGTTAGCGTGGTAAAAATCTGCATAGCTGAAGTGATGTAGTGCTGCTGCCTGATATGCAGCGCTGTTCATTGTTCCAGTTAGTTATACATTAAAAACTGATTTGTCATTCTGGAATATCATTACTAATATGAGAAGTATACAGGAAGAGATGACTGTTGCAAATCCAATCCCCATCAGCCCATTTCACTGATGTACTGCTACACTGAAATTGTTCAGACATGACCCAGTGGCGCTGTATGAGCTATTGCTAATGTCTGAATCAGCTGGATCAGACATTAACAAACCTTTAGCCTCCCAGCTCCCTGATACAGTCTTATTGAGCCTATTTGTGATCTGCCAGTTATAAAACTATTAATTCCTACACACAAAAAAGCTCATGCATGACACACGCATACGAGCAGGTTGGAGCTGTGACATATCACAATGATACATGGAAAAATACTTTTTTTCGCCTGGCCTCGACAGACAGACCATTCCTGATAAACTGCCCCTTTGATGTGATTTATTTTAAATTAATATGCGTCAGATTTAAATCTTAATCTACAACAGAAGGCATAGAAGAGCAGGACATTTTTCGCTGAATTAAACAATTCAGCTTAATTTACACTGGTGTCGTTCACTATCAGATAAAGTCAACATATTTGTGCCCACAGGGTGGAAAAGCCAGTTCAAGCCATTGCCACTTCATGTCTACTGGAATGTGCCAGCAAAGGAAGTGAGGTTACAGTACAGCCATTGTTTCAATAGTTTATTTAGTCTCTAAAAAGGTGAAGATGATACAGTTTAAATCCTATGTAATGCATTTAACTGTACTTGAGTTTAGGTTATCACTTTAAGTCATTCAGAGAAATTTGGTTAATACAGGTAGATTTCCGATTGAAAAACCTTATTATTTGACCACAATTACCCGGAACCATGTTCCTTTAAAGTTTTATTTTCCCCTCAAGGATGTCCATTCACAACTCTGCTGTGTGAAACAGAATGTGATAGCTTTTATCCTTTTGTAAATATTCTCGACTGAAGGCAGTATAAACACAGCTATCAACTTTATAGATTTTTGTAATACAAACTTACTCTGAATTTGATGCCAGTAACAAGTTTTAAACAAGTTGAGACAGAGGCAACAAAAGACTGTGAATGTTGTTGAATGCTCAAAACGCGCCTGTTTGGAACAATCCGCAGGTAAACAGGTTCATTGGTAACAGGTGATAACATCGTATTTGATTTTTGGGCCTTTGCCTTACCTTGTTTTCACACTTGCGAAGCAACTTCTTTTTGCCCAGGTCATAGATTCTCAGCAGTTTCCCAACTCCCACCAGCACTCGTCCCTGGAAAGGAGCGATGGCCAAAGGGACGTCCTCGACCGGAGTCTGTCAAACAAAAGACAAAGAACTAAGAAGCTGCAGCCATTCAAATTCTTTTTGTCAGCTTTTAGGAGACTTTAGGTTGAGATCAGCAGTTTAGTTGGTTACAAAAAGAGTTCATATTCATGAAGAAGTAGAGGAATGGTCTGTTGTCTCACTCAACACAGCTCCAGATGCTCATTAGGTCATAACTTTGATTTAAGAAGATGTGAATGACAAACATCAATATGCGAAAACAAATACTGCAAGAGCCTGACCACTCTTTGGTCTTGTCACTATGTCCAATCCTGTTAGATATTTTGGCACAAAAAAAATACATTTATAATTTTATTTGGTTTCTAATTATTTGAATGAATTATAAATCAAAAAGTCATTACCTCTCAAGAGATGAGCAAGAATGTTGGTAAATTATATTTTTCAAACAAGATTACAGAGGCCACAAGTCAAAAAAGAGTATCTTGTGATTTCCTGCCTTTTTTCTTAAAGCGTTTAATGTCCAATAGGGCTGAGGTCTGGTAAGTGAGGATCGAAGAACTTCAAGTCAGCAGCCTTTCCTTCTTCCATGGCCTTAAAAACAGGTCAGTCATTACCTTGATGCCCCACTGAGGTTAATTGTTCTGCCAAAACCTAAAATCCTCAACATAAATTGTGCCTAACTACTTTAAGCCAGACAGTCTTTTAACAAAACAGGAGAAAGGTCATTAACTTGACTTAAGTTACTGTGCAGCTGGGGTTTTTTTACAACAAGCTCATTCCATACTGGAGTTTTATGAATGGCTTCATTAACCCTGAGGTAAGTTTGACCTTTAACTTGACCGTGAAGAAGACATTCTTGAGATTAAGGCTACAGTTTAAGGTCTTTCAGATGTACTTTTACAAGGTGCTCATCCTTCGTTAAACTGATACGCCAATCATTCTAAAGACTGATGTGAACCTTACTCAATCTGAGTGGCTGTGAGGATTTTAGGTTGCCTGCTTTTATAGAACATTTCTGCAGTCAATCTTTACTTACCTCTTACCAACATGCAACTTAGTGGCACTTTGACACTGATCATGTTGCAGCCCTCAGGTGAGCAATCAGCTAAACTGCTTTCCTGTTTTTTTGCTTATCTAACGTCTCAAATTGAGACAAGCACAGTAAAATATCAAATAAAGTAACAATATCACATAAATGGAAAGTCGATTTGCTCAAGTTCAATGTTATCAGAAAGTTGTGTTGACATTAAAATATCTGATATGGCAACAATTGAAGATACCCCTGTTAGCCAGATCAGCTCTTTTTTCCAAATGGTCGAAAGACACTGCATCAATACACTCCACATCCGTGAATCGTTCCACTTCCAAAACTGGTTGTTAATAATGGTTATAATCTATATAACATATAGGCAAATTAACCCACTGCAAATAGGAAACTTGCATTTAAACTTGCTAATGAGGGAAAAGTAGTTGGTTGCCTCACAGAGAAATTGGAGTTGTGCCCCCTGTTGCCTGCAGCTCTTCATCTAACAGTTCCTTCCTCTGCGGTCAACAAATGCTCAAGAGTGTTGTTTATTTCTGTAAACGCTTTTGGTTAGTGCTTAACTTAACACTCAAACTGAACACACTGCATTTCAAGAGCCTAGCCTACTTCAAAATTAAAAGCTGTGAGATAAGATAGTCGCTTTCAATATGAACCTGCAGCAGCAGGAAATGTTTAGTCTGTAAATTAATTAACACTGAGCTCAACAGATAGTGAGCAGCTTTTCCTTCTAAGAAGCTGGTGTATCAGCTAATAATGGTGCTGTTACAACCTTGTTGGTCATTGGGAAATATTGCCACCGCAGAAACCCTAAAAAGTACATAAACCATGATAGTGTATCATGACTATGTTGTGCATCAGTATCCAAGTTGTCATCTATCTGGGAAATACATGTGTATGTTGTGCATCGGTAAAAAGTATAAGTGTTTAGACCACCCTCATCTAAAATATCTGGTCTATCTGGTCTAGTGGTTGGGAATTTCCTCTAAAGTCAAAAGAAATGGCTGACACCACGGTGCAACACTCATGACTCACTTCCCTTGTTAATCCACATCAGGTAACAAACACATGTGGGCTGATTTACTCTGATGGCCTCCACCCTGCTCGAGTTTCTGGGGAATTGCCTCGGGCGGTGCTTGGCGCCAGGGGCAGTAGCATCTGCGTTTGGTGTCATTAAGACTTGACTGGAGGCTGTCGTGGATGGTGCACTTTAAAGACCTGTCTTTCAAATTAAATCCTAATCTTAGCCTCCATCTTAAACCATGACCTGCTAACACTTCAATTTCAATGACAAAAGGAGTTTTCCCAGACAATTAACACCCTCGGGCCCAAACTCTATGGTCATTTGATATCAGGTCCCCAAGAAGAAAATGTGATAGGTTTCAGGCATGGGCTTCATTTCATCTGCACTCTCTAGCAGTTAATCGGTTCAGTGTCAAACCAACCTTGTGCACAAACTCCAGCTTCTCCCCTCCACTGACGAGTCGATAGGTGTAGATAAAGCCACCACCCACTGATCTTGGGTTGAGAATCATATCCCTGGCAACTCCCACCAGAACATACCAATCATCTCCTGTGTTGGGGAAACGGCACACAGCGACACTGAAAAATAACAAAGGAAAAGAGAAAGAAAGGAGATATGAGCACTTAAACATCAGCACCATTAAACATACTACCATGATAACTCTGCAAGTTGCTTGCTCACTAACCACAGACAGAACACAGAGATTGCAACCTAAAACAATCCTCACCTTTGTTTTAGCTGCCCATTAAACATCTTTATGCCAGCTGCCTTTATATTCCGTCACTACTGAAACATACTTAGTATAATTTAAGAGATGCTGGGAGTTTTAGGGGCTGACTGAAAAGGCGTAACAAACAGAAAAAATGTCTGGGGTCAGAGTCTGGGCAGGATAACCTCATTTAACCCCACGACACCCACACACAGAGAACACTTATCCAATATCCAATCCAGAACACAATCTAATACAGAGTATAGTATCAGTCGAATATTGGTCAAAATCACTGGATGGGACATCTGAGAGGTGGATAGATTCAAGTTTTACTTTGTAAAAAGCAGTGCCGCATGCTAAGCAGTTTTGTGGCTCAAACATACAGGGGAAAACTGCAAATTGTTTTCGCTTGTCACTGAGGTACAGGCTACACTGCGTTATACCTCGAATCTTACACTGGGAACATATTTATCATAAATACTCAAAACAACACTCAAGTAATTCTGAATATTTGAAAATGCTAAAAGTTCTTGTGTAAAGTTGATATAACAAGAAGCAGCATTCTCAAAACTAATTCATGATGTTATGTTATGTATTTCTTTTTAAAGAGAAGTAGAATAGTTTTTCTACAGCTTACGCATGTTTTTGAATGGTTAACTTAAGCACAGTTCCATACATATGTATTATCTATAGCTGTATTGATTAAGAGAGGGGGAAAGGCTGAATCAGATCAATATCAGTATAAACAGTTACTCATAGTTGTCTTAGCGGTTACTCATTGTTGTCTTAACGTTATTGGACATGAGAAAGTGTCATCGACCCAGCCACACACCATGTCATGTTTCACACTTTAAACAGTTGTTTCATGTAACCTTGCCTCTTTGTAATTCTCATTCTTCCACTCTCTTTAATTCCCTTCCTGTTTAGAAATCATTTCCTAACACTTTAGTGTCACTACAACCATCTGTATACAAACACCCCTACTCATTAAACAAAAAGCTGAACTCAAGGCATTTTTTCCATTACATCTTCTGGTCTGGGTCATCTCGGTTTGACTCGACACATCAGGCCAGCTCCGCAGACATTTGCATTTCCATTATAACAGGGCTACCTGCTTTAAGATGTCTTTAAGTGATGACATGCATGGCCTGTGTAGTGATCAGAGGAGCAGCTGTGAACGCTCTTCCTCCCCACAGAACTATCTAAAAAGGCTGAGAATAAAGCTCCTTTAATTCAGTGGCAAACACAGTACATTTCCTGTAAATTCCTCACAATAAAACTCCATAATTTAGTTATTCAAAAGCTTTTATTATGAAGCTAGCAGTATCTTCACAACTCCTCAAACAGCTGAAAGGGATCACACTGAAACTGTAAAATACAGCAGATATCTGAAAGCAAGAACAGGGACGTTGGAGATAAACTGAACCTTTCTCTCAGGTCTCCTGCACGGACACAAGTTAAGTCTCAACACAGGCTCACTTGAAGGAGAGGAGGGGGTAGTCATGGTCATTTGCCATAAAACAGCCGACTTGGAGGCAGGGCGGGCGCATTTTGGACCTACTCCAGAGAAGGTCCATCCCGGGCGCGGCTTGGTTTAACCTTGTGTGGTAAAACTGGTAATGGAAATGCAAATCGGCGAGGCTCGGTCTGACTCGGGGCGGCCAAAAGTCCCCGGTGGGAAAGCCCCATCAGTGTCACTTTTATTACACCATTCCACCAACTCCCTTTTCATTCTTTTTTTAATCTCAAATGTTCCATTTTGGACATGATCTAAACTAAGGGTGGGAACTATTTGGGTTTTCAGTGATTCCTCTAGTCTTTTCAAAATGTTTCTTTTAGCTTTTAAGATTGGAATGTATTTAAAACATTTTAAATAACAAAATATTGTTTCTAGAGCAGCACAGGAGACTAAATAGTATCTCCATGCAAAAAAAATACTATGTGAACATCAAAGCATTGAAGGTTAAGAAGAAACCAGCCACATTCACTCATCCTGTCATCCTCTCTCTGCCAATTTAGATTCCCCTGCTGACAGGTGAGGCTGTTTGAGGGAGATTTTTCCAAATTTTAAAATGTGTGATAAATTAAAGTGCGCTGAACAGTTTTGTCTATGCTTGTTCCAAACAAATTAGCTGTTAGCCTAACAAGTACTGTACGGGTGTGATGGACGCCTTTCTTTTTCAGTCTGTCTGTTCACTCATTCCTCATCTGAATGTAGTTATCTACTCTTCTACTTGTGCAAAGCCAAGGAATTGAACCTGCTCACCTGAATGCAGCTTCGTTCTGTTCCAGCTGCACCTGGTCCAGTGTTGAACCCTGTATGGGGTTGACGAGACGCACCAGTGAGGCCCACTGTCCTGCCCCGGCTTTAGGTGCACCGAAAATGGCTTCTGGGAGATTCTCGTTCAGGAATGCGGCAGCCATCTCAGCAGCCAGCTCTCTTTCATCCTCACCAGCAGCCTCTACCATCTCCTGCAGAGGCAATGATGAGCAAAGCAGGTCAGCGGATGGGACAGCAGAGCATTCTGGCTATCAGCCATCTTTTCTCCATTACTAGGTAACTGACAAATTCACTGTGACATATTGAACCAAAGCACACTGCCAAAAACACAAAGTACATAGTGTTTTGACGGTTAGAAACAACTATTCTGCTAATTGGTTAATCAGTCCATTCATTTCTGAAGCTGAAAGTTTTTTAGTTCCAGCTTCTCAAATATTAGAATATGCAGAATTGAAGATTTTTGGATTTTTGACTGTCAATTCAACATAAAACAAGCTATTTGAAGATGAAGCTTGTATCTGAAAAGAATGTGATGAGCTTTATCTCACCCAATTTGATCTAAACTTTTAGTCCAACTCTAGCTTTAGTAATATATAACTAGTTTCAGTGAACCTTTATTTAATCTCACTGAGATTACTTTGTCTTTAGCAGGGGAGCTAACCCTCAGCAAAACACTGCTGCCGCTGGACTATACGCAATCAATCTCCATGACAGAAACAAAAAGCTACAGTAAGGCTTAAAGTACTGAGATGTTGGGGTGCACCAGTAGGTCAGTGGGTAGAGCACAGGCCCCATGTACAGAGGCAGAGTCCTCGCCGCAGAAGCCCTGCGTTCCCTGCAGCCCTTTGCTGCATGTCACCCCTTCTCCTCTAACCTGCAACTCTTCACTGTTTCATCAAATGAAGCCATGAAAAAGTCAAACAATAATAATAATAATAATAAAAAAGCCTGATGCTTGATGCCTAGCCCTTGTCATCTCTGCACTCCAAATGTTCTGCATGAAGGAGATGCAAAATAACTTTATTATTTATTGTCTTTTGGTGCACAAGGTCGGTATATTCTTAGTAAGCCTGCTCCACAGAAAACTCAAAGGAGATGCAGCAGAGTTTTAGCAAAGTGTCTGTTACAAGCGCATAACAGTTGGTCTTTTTAAACTCTAACCTGGAAAAATAATGAGAACCTAAAGATCCCTGACTAAATGTATTGTGTCAAAGGACCCCTTAGCGGGAGCATTACTCCATCTTCTCATTGATATTGCACTTCATACCTCGGCCATCTGTTGCTTTCTCTGAGCTTTGGTTGCCTCAGTGTAGGCATTGTGGTCCGTCTCGATCAAAATAAGGTTGTTCGTCTCTGGGTGGATTACAAATTTCCTGGGAGTGTACTGCAGAGGAAAGGCCACTTGATTGAAGACCGCTCCCAATTTCTCCAAAGCCAAGATTCTGCCCGACAGAAAAGGAGGATGAGGAGACGCAGTTAAAAAAAAATGCTTTCCTTGAGTGGTGCAGCAAGGCTCCAATGATGGATTTAAGCCTCTCACCACAGCTGTTTTGTAAGTCCTGCCACAAACTCATAATTTACAGTTCAGCCCAGGATTTCTGCTGAATGTTGGACCATTATCACAACAAAATTGATGTGTCATGGATTATCAGCCCATGTGGTCCATACCTCAAGTTTTTATTTGTTTTGTTTTTTAACTTATATTGCAAAGCGATTGAAACTAAACAGAGAAATTGCACTTTCAAATTCATTTGTGCGACTTTAATTTCTTGATAAAATGTAAAAATGTAGTTTGTGTCAGACGGATGCTTATCAGTGGCTGAGGAGTATAATTATAAATCACACAAATCTTCTTCAGAAACATCAAACATACAACCAACTGTCTCATGGGTGAACAGTGAAGCATTTTCATTCTACATGCCATACTTTTCCTGACCTTAAACTCTATGGAATTTTTTAACTAACATGACACATGAGGCTGCTAAAGCTAAACACTAACATATCCATCCTTTGCAATGTGTATCCATACCTCAGTGTGTTGGTGGAAATGGCCACGATGCCCTCAGGACATTGCTCGGAGGCAAAGCCAGAGGCGTATTCCAGGGTCTCATATGACAGAGGGGTCAGATGGAAGCGAGACTGGTATGAGTAGCTGAGCCAGGAGCGGCTGGACATTGCCAACACCTGAAAAGAGACACAGACATCAAAGATCCTCTCATTTAAGGCGACAAAAATGACAAGTCCTGCTTTTAGCCAAAAGACATTTACTTTCACATGTGTGTGAGTGTAAAAGAATGTATCACTTTGTAATCAAGTTACAGCACTGCAGTTATATAGGTACTGTTAGCATATTTTTTGTGTGTATTGATTTAATGCTAATGTTTGAGTCACATACAGCTTCCTGCCCCTGCATCCGGACTCTGAAGAGTTTGACAGGTCGTGACCCCAAGTAGCGCGTTCTGGTATCTGACAGGTCACCCGTCACTGGGTCGAGCACGGTCCTCAGCAACACACCATTCTGAGAGAGGGGATCAAACACACAGACACATTAATACGATTGTCATGTAAATAGGCGATAATGTTTTCATGTCAATTTCTATTAGTGCATGATTTGGGCTAAAATTCTGGACCTCTACTGTGATTTGTGGGTAAATGGTTGGTTAGACTTCTGATTAGAAATCACAGGTTGCTGCAGATGGTTTTAAAAGAATGATAGACAACTAACAAAACTGAATTCCTGAAAACTTAATATTGAGCCACAATATTCCTCCTGGATGACTGATAAGACTGATGTGCACTATATGTCTTTAGTTCATGATAATGGCAAAACATGAAGAGAATTGTCCTCTTGGGTTAACCACTAATCTGAGCCACTGCTAACATATACTGAAGATAAGACTTTTGACTCTTGTGTGCTTTCACAAGCGTTTAAAGAAACAACATTTCTGGAAACAGTCTGACAAATGAGAAGGAATACCTGAAGTCCTATGTTGAGGTAGAGGAAGCCGATGGTTCCCTTTTCTCCAAGTTCATCCTGTTTCTCGACCCCTCCCATCTCGACAATACACAGACTCTCTGGCTGGGCTGGAAGGGCCTGCATACTCAATGGCTGTAGGCAGTCCTGAACAGGATAAAGATTAAAGAGTGTTACGACCATTATAGCATACAAAGTCTCGCCAGAGTTTACGAAAACATTTAGCTGATGATGTGTTCTTCCATTAAAGCCTTAAGTAGTATGGACATTGGAAAAATCAAGCAATGAGTGACTTTTGGGAAAAGTCTATAAAATATTATATAATATATACTATATATATATTTATAAATAATCAAGGATGACATCACAATTACTGACCGATATGACCACTTGCTCTTTGAAAGTCAATTTTGATGGATTTTCAATTTTGATTGAAATGGTGACACCCCTTACCAGAAAACATTAATTTACATATGTGTATGTCTTTAGAAATATCGAAAACCCAGTAAGAGATCAGTAATCACTAAAGGATCATCTATCTCCAATGTAAGAACAGAGACAGCATTCTCTGGACATTTTGGAATTATCCCCCTGTGACTGGCCATGAAGGCAGCTGCCAGGATGTCAGCAAGTTCCCTGCTTCATATACCTCATCAGACTGTATCCATGAGGTTAAAACAAGTCTTAATGAAGCCTTAATAGATAAATTCTGCATCAGACACGTTGTTCATTCTGGAGCTGCTCATACAAGTAGCTCTGTTCAAGCGCTGCAGAAACGTTTCGTTCTAAACTTCAGTTTGCGACATAACATCATCATGTGCTAGAAAAGAGGCCAAGCTCAGCATGTCGAGCAACGTGAGTGCTCCGTAACTATCAGAGTCGATGAGAGCCGGAGCCGATTAACACTGGTAAGTAATGTAGATTAATTTGACCTTTGAACGAATGCTGACTGTAGCCTTTCTATTGCAGACAAATGCCAGATGTTAGTGGGTGCTAGGAGTGCTAGGGAGTGTTATGTCCAGTGTGAAAGAGGTATGATAGAGCATTCCTATCATAGTTAGCACATCATGTTGGATGATTGTGGGGCAGCTGAAAAGATGGTTAAAACAGTGAGGTTAAAATAGAGGCTCCATATACATTTCTTTAAAAAAGATCATCTCAGCTTCCTGCTGGCATTAGCCTGTTAAGACACCTAGCATTCTGTCTGATCCATCCAACTGTAACAATATCAACAACTGTTGTTTACGAACACCATCTAAATCATAAATTGCCTTGCATGGTATTTCAAATTTAGTAAGTCAAAAGAAATTGCATTGGAAATGTTTACTTTTCAGCTGAGCAACTGAGGACAGTAAGCAGTGTATGAGATGGAGGAGGTCACTGGACCTGCCTAAGGTAATTATTGATCAGCTCCGATGATATGTCAATTGTCTGAGAATGAGGCAGAACAGGTCAGTAGTGCTGCCATAGGCCACAGGTAATCAATTTCTCATCCTTTCCCATCACTCCATTCATGCATGCTGTCCACTACAGGCATATAGTGCAGATTAGTAAGGGCCTTTGTTCTCATTTGATTAGTAGTAATATGACGCAAAACACTTTGTTTCTAAAAATTTGTGCATGAAAGGATTCATCAATTATCATTTCACACCTCCATTTGTTTTCAAGAAAAATCTCTTGAGCCGTGGCTACCTTTCAGTATTCATCCCAACAAAGGTTTTCTCAAACCTCATCAAACATCAGGGTCTCAATGATTATCAGATATCTTTGTTCAACATTAACAATACTGGTTGACAATAACATGTGGCCCCTGATGATGTCTAATGAAGACAACATTCTGACTATTTTCAGGCTTGATAAGATCAAACAGGACATAACCCAAATCTTTAAATCTCTGCTGCAACTACGTAAGAATCAAGCTTGAGATCCTCCTACAGTCAATTTCTCTTTTTGATAGAAACTCTCTCTAATTCAGGCAGTTCTGACACCAGGACCACTCTGATAACCAAACAGAAACTTTGTTCCTCCTGTCACGTCATCAAGAGCTCTGATGGATCCACGGTGTATGCCTCTGCCAGCGATGGTTTAACAAAAATGTTTTGTGTTTTCAGAAAATAATTAACTCAGTAATTTTACAATTGAATGGACATAGAATATTCTCCTCATCTTTAGAATAATTTAACTCCATGTCAGCACCAAAAGCTCTGAAACAGAAAGTAGTACCTAACCTCAGCCAAGTGCGTGCACAATACCTGGTACATGTCAACAAATGGGAATCAAAGCATACTACACAATTTTTTGGCCACAACAGGCAAATAAATATACCCATATTTTTGCTGCCAATAAACATACTTTGGAAAGACAACACTAAAAGAGAAATATGGCATTATCCAGGGTGTCTTCTAGATGAGGGTAAGTTAGCCTCGAAAGTAATTACATAGGTGAAGATGTACAGAAAAACTACTTGTTTCTGACTCCGAACAAATTAGTTTTGCTAGAGGGATGTAGTGGACCCGCTTCAGCAGGACTGCATTCAACTTCGGTACATTCAAACAAGCTGGTCCTTCTCCACTTAGCAGCCATAAAACTACGATTAATGATGCAGAAGGGAGGCGTTTTTTCCCACAAAAAAAAGTACTTTTAACACTTAAAACTAATTTACAATAGGGGTCTGGTGGGATTACCAAGGCCAAAAGGACAAATAACATCCCAGTGATTGAGGGGGTCAACAGATATAAACAAGTTAAATTTAAGACATTTTGAGGACCAAGGGCCACCCTGAGTGAACTCCCACCTGGACTTTGAAGTCCCACTTGACTTACTCATATTTAAGTATTTCTTTGTTTCTTTTGCTGTCTGTTTATGTACTCCCAGTTCACATACTGCTTATCTTTGCCATTTTATTGGGCCATGGTGGATGACCTATGTGCGTTTTCAGCATGTTAATCGTTGTTTTAATCAACGTTCTACAAGTTACCGTCTCAAACAATGAAGGGAGTAGACTCCTGATTGACTGACCAACTGTAGCCCAGTCGTCTCCTCTTTTCATAAAACCAACAGTAAAAAACTTTTGCTTTGCTTCTTTAGCTGTCTGTTCTCTTGCTGTCCATTTTCTTCTAATCTTTGTCTTTCTTCCATCTTTTTGTTTACTTAATGTTACCTCTCTCCTTTCTATTCTAATTTGACAGCCAAGTTTAAACTCCAACTGAGTCTACTATAACTTTGGAACCAAACTTTTTCTTTCTAACACTTTAGATTGGGTTAGACAATAATACAGAACATATGATTTGAATGTGTCAGTGTGTTGTTTTCTCTGCTGAAGGGTCTATAATTTACAAACTAGTGTTTCTTCGTACCGAAGGGTCCAGGGAGATGATTCGGACAGTGTTGTCAACCAGTCCCACAGCCAGGAATCGCGAGCGTTGCTCACCAGGTGGAACATTAGCCAGGCTCATACAAACCACGTCTGCAGACATTTCCTTCCGCTCTGTGTACTCATTCAGCTGTCCAGACTACAGACAAAAAGAGAAACAGGATTATTACTCAGTCATCTCAGTCCTTTCCTCTGGTTGATGCACACGTTTTCTGTCTTCAATATTAGTTTTAGTCACACTGAAATCTTCAACTTTTGGTGAAGCTAATAGGGTTTGATTTTTGCTGTGCCATCATTTAAGTTTGAAATATAGCTAACATTGAGGTTTTCATGTCTTCCACTAAAGACTGTCAGGGACAAGCCAATGAGAATAGACCAACTGATATTAAAAAAGCCAATGTTGAGGTGTGCTTTAGTAAACATTCCCTAAAATCCTTTAATCCCCTCCTGCCCTGTGATAACTTCTGTTATGATTTGGCGCAATACAGATCAAATTGGCCTGACTTTAGACTCTATTGACATCGGTGACTTGTAATATACTAGGTCAAAGTAACACAGGACAAGAAACTCTGATGCACAAAACCTCAAATGCAAAATTTAGATATTAAAAGAATATACCCATTTCCTATGAAGATATTTAATTTGAATAAGGAAACACAATGTGCAAGTGCAGAGAAAAACATCATTTTTCTTACCGGGTCCATCTCAAAGTAGACCAGCTCCCCTCCTGTTAGTGCGATAACAACCTGTCTCTGATTCACAGCGCAGCGAACAATAGTTTTTTTGCCAGGAGTCTTCCACTCATTTACACGCTTGTCTGCTCGGATGTGACGGATACCGTCTGGGTACACCTGTGTGGAGAAAGAAAGTAAATAGTGGGCAGTTTTAACTATTAATTGTATTTACTGTTTTCTTATTCTAAGATATCGTACATATGGTTCTTCAGTTAACTATCACAGATAGCATGGTGAGCAGCATCACATTCAAACATTTAAACCTTTCTTATAGATAATTTTGTTTGGAGATTTGTAAATAGTTTGTGATGAAATTATAAAATAAAATGATCAAGACTGCTTGTATTACTTCATGCAATCCTGACATAGTTGTCTAGTATGAACACAGGTATGAATAAGGACGATCTAAAATGTACATTCCACTCACCTGAACCAGAGCGTCTTCTCCGAGCAGTGAGCAGGAGAGAGTGGGTGTCGTCCCAAGAAATCCAGAATCTGTCACTTCCTCTACAGTCTCCCCAATGGAAAGTACCAGAGTAGCGTTCACGAAAGACACAATGATGTAGGCATCAAACTCGTCTAAAAAAAAATGCAGACAAAAAGACAAAGGATTATTGATGAGGAAAGCAACGCAGATGGAATTGTGCTGTATGTACATGATCTAGACACATGGGAAGGATATAGCCACACAGCAGGGTCATGTTTTGGTTTTTCCATATTGATTCTCATGGCAGATCCCACTAAGATAACTGTAATTTCACATTTTTGTATTAAAAACTGCAGTTCCTAACCTGTACTTTATGCACACATGAGGGTAAAGGCTAAGGCGAAGATGTAGGGAGAAAAACTGGATGATTTAATAATGCACAGCTGTAATAAGATTTGTTTTTCCTCCTTTCTGAACCTTTGCAGAACAATTACAAGCATGTGGTCTTCTTCTAAAAACTGCATATATTTTGAATATTCATAT
>CAEMYA010000008.1:1244948-1314117 GCA_903131615.1 Diplodus sargus
AGACAGTCTGCAGAAAGCAAACAGTATCCGGAACTCACATTATCAAGAAAAAATCCAAAGGTTTACACATCACACTACTTTCATCTTCATCTTATGTCACTGACATTGACAAGACAACCCTACATTAAGACTGCTGTTTGTCAGCTGTGGACACACCATTTCAAACTGAAGCGAAAACACATAAACACCAAGATGCATGCAAACACTAAACATCTGCCTCTGCATTAAAGGGATAGTTCGGGTTTTTTGAAGTGGGATCATATAAAGTACATATCTATAGCCGGTCTACGGGATACGGGGGTTCTGCGGTTGAGAAAATTTATTGCCAAAAGAAAGCGCGGTCTGACGGCGATGTAAAGCAGTGTGAATTTTACCTAGAGAACGTACACTTGAACTGATATAGATTTTTTTTAGGTGAGCCTTGATTTAGGTGGTTTATTTCGCTTTTTCTCTGGACCCCGTTCACTGCAGTACAAAGCTGAGCGTCTGGCTGGAGCGGCTCTCTACTTCTCCAAACTGAGGCTGCGCTGATCGGTGATTACGGTAGGAAACAGACCGACTATAGATATGTACTTTATATGACCCCACTTCAAAAAACCCGAACTATCCCTTTAAGGCTCCTCACTTCCCTGTACCAAACACATTTTCAAAGGAGTGACAAGATATCAAAGGGCACAGACTTAAATCCAAATGTAAACATAAGGGTCGACTGCAAGTCGTTATAAATCCCCTGTTGACTTGTGTATGCTAGTAGATGAAAAAAGACTAAACAAAAAGTTTCACAATGCTGCCGTGAGTTTGTACACACAGCACTGAGAGACTTCTAAACGGGGACATTTGTTCATTCTAGCAGTCTTAAGATGAATCGTTGCCAATCAATCCCATTAACCCCAGTCTCTATTGATGTGACTATAGCCTGACATTTTACAATTGGAATGTAGATGCTTGAATAAGTAGGGTGTGAAGCTTATATACCTTCAACATGTCTGCGCACTGTCCACACAGCGTTGGGGTTACCGGGCAGCTCAGACACAGCCATCTCTGAGACCTGATTAGAGCCAGATAGGGAAGGAAGTTGAGAGAAAACAAAAGACAAAAAGGAGGCGAACAGGATTTAATTTTCATCAAATGTCACATATCATATATCAGTGATGTTGATAGGTACATGTCCTGCATCTCTGACACATTTATATCCTAAAGGATGCAATTAACTCACTATCCATGAGTCCAGGGGTCACACTATATTTTGTTCTTGATAATGCTACATTGTGAACAACAAGTCCATATTGAAATAATTATAAAAAGGTTTAGGTGCAGTATCTAAGGCAACTGGACTTGTTTAGTTTCTTGAAGACATTTCACCTCTCATCCATGAGACTTCTTCAGGTCTAACTAAAGGGGGAGTGGCAGGTTTTGAAACCCTGTGAGCTCTGAGACTCAGAGTCATTACGGCCACGTGTGGGACGTTTTTCAAATTTGGCCTTCATGTGGGTTTGTAGGGCTAGGTGAGCCTAGGTTTGATTGGTTGTTCAGCTGTCTGGGGAGAGAACTCAGTACTGCATTGTAGGTGATAAGTAACCTCCTCTGTTCAAAGACGGTCGTTCCAGTTTGACATAAAGTGTCAAACACAGTAGACAGTGTATCTCTCCTGTCAGGCTTAAGATGGATTCCTTTAGTCCTCTTTCAAAGCATCTTCTCTGGCCAAGATGTTTATATTGTTGGCCTCAAAAGAATTTTGAAAAGAAACCATGACAAACATGGGATTAGTGAATGAATAACTGAGCCACTGCCCAGAATAATCGGCTCTGTATTCAGTCGTGTAGACGATGACGGATGATGCTTTACAGTTCAGGAGATGCGCTGTGTTGAAACCGTAGAAGTGAACCACTAGTTTAGTTACTTTCAACTATGAAATGCATCAGTAAGATGTGATAGGTTTGTGGGCCAACCCAACTCAGGATTTTATCAGTCGAATCAGATTTTGTTGTTCAATAAAAAGTTTCAATAGTTCGTATAATTTCTTTATCAGCTTACATCAGTATGTTTAATCTGTAGCCCGATGTGAAAACATCAGATTTCCACGCTCAGCGAACAACCGGGAAAAGTGAGGTTAACTGTTGAATTATTTCCATTAAAGACTAGATGATCGAATGAATTGAGGTTTTGTCCAGAGTTGTTATTTGCAACTGAGGAATACAGAAACAATCCGGTTGTTTATGCAGCACACGTCAAATGTGCACGCGAACTTTGTGTGTATACGAGCTGTTTCATAATGAATCTTCACATCTGTTTCATACCTTCCCACATGTCCAACTACTCAGGACTAACTGAGCCAAACAAACATTCACATCCCATGTCAATCAACTTCTTGAGTTGATTCCAGATTATCGCATATTGTGTGTGTACACAGAACATTTGATAGTGTTGTCTGAAGTATGAAGACTGAAGTTTCTCTGTTGAGACACACTCACAACATTTACAGTATGAATGCAGGCACTGAGCAAAAAACACGTGTAACTGTAGATTACAATTGTTAGTGTGATGAAAACATGCGTCTTATATAAACACCAGATGCAGAACAGATTTATGCTGAAATCAGATCCAATTACAGACTCTTCAGTTTTTATTCAGAGAAGAGACATGAACAAACTCATCATTTTTCAGCCAGCAGTATGTGTGCTCCAGTTGTTCTCTGTGTGTGTGTGTGTGTGTGTGTTCATGTTGTTCTGTGTGTGTGTGCATGTACCTCCAGTCCGTGTCTGAGGACCCTCAAAGTAGATCGGGGTCCTCGTCCACAAGCGACATACAACTGTGGTGTATCTTCGTTGGCCAAATCAGCAATCTGTCAAGAACAAGAAGAGATTCATGATCCAACAAGGAAATGCACTTTTCAAAAGACTTTTTATGACCGCACTACAGCTCCAACGTATTTAGGAGGTTAAACAAACTCTTACCTGACAGGACATGATGGGCGATAAGTTTTCCTGTTCATCCACCAACACGAGGTTCTTAAGGGGCCGGGGTTGGAAGAAGAACGTGTCTCCCTCTTCAAGCGGCATTGCAGAGGAGAACTCGGGCTCTTCGTCATCGTCACCCAAGTGCGCAATCTGGTAAAGGTAACTGAGGGAAAACGGAAGATAGAACAACATGAGTAAAAGAGTTTTGAGAGTGGAAAATCTGAAATAAAACAAAAGATAAACAGTCAAGAATGATGTACATGAGCAGAGATTAATGATGGGTTTTTTTTAACAACAATCTGAAGGGAGAAATGTAGAAGTTGGTTGAAAGTTGTAGTGTGTTTGGTTAATAAAAACAAATGACTTACTGGTTTCCAAACTCTGAAGACACAAACAAGAAGCCAGTCTTCAGGACACACATGGCTGTTGCCACAGGGATGGTGTCAAAGTATTTCAGACGGATTTCTGTGACCTGAGAAAGAAGCCAGACTCCTTTTTAAACATGCATTTCTGTGCATCAACATCTAGCAAATAAATCAATCAATTTACTCAATAACAATTTATTGCTTTCCTCTGTTTCACATTAGAGGTGAGTGATATTCCAAGTATGCAGCACCTTCATGAAGGTGGATTTGACTAGGATACATGTTCCTTTGTAGAACTGATTTGATCCTTCATTCAGCTTTGCTCACCATTTCCTCATCTGTTTCCAGAGTAACCTTAAAGATGTCGCCCTGCTCAGTCTGGGCCAGGAAGAAGAACATGGACTTGGTCTTGTGGGTGGCTGAGCAGACAAATATCATACCACGCTCTGGGTCATCCAGGTCGTTCTGTAGGACGGGCCAGACAAAGAGAAGGAAGCAAAGTAAAAATAAATGTGCACACAGTGGCTAAAAACTGACCTGACACAGAGGAATATAAAAAAACTGGAGTGGGTGAGAATACATGAATTGTATCACAGCCTCCAAATAAACAAATCAAACCAACACCTCCTTCCATTTGAAATCACAGTAATGGGCAACAACAGTCATTAAATCATTAAATTATAGCTTAAATCCTCAAAGTCAAGAAAAATGTCACATTATGATGCATGCTTCTTTTTAGTGTATTTCTGTATTTATGACTCACCCTGCGTCGCGGGATGGGACAGCGGATGTCAGGTTGGTCTCCAAAATTCTTATAAGTGATGTAGTTTTCCGAGCAGATCAGAACTCCACTGGGCCCGTCTGAACCACCAGGGACTGGACAGAAAGGAGCGTTTAGTGGAATGTGTTTCACATTAAGATAAAAATGAAAGCAGCTGGAATTCAGGAGCAGTGTGGGCTCTGGTATCCAATCCGTTTGTTTCCTTTTACTACTTCAATGTGTGATGTTGTGTGGGTAAACTGGTGCTGAGATCAGAGAAGTTAAATCTTTCTCCAGTGGTAGTCAGAGAAGAGACATGACAAACTCATCATATCTACAACAACTTTATCATGATTTTTTTTGTAATCTAACAAACCAACGTGTGCCATCTTACAGCCATACCACTCTTTAGGTTTTACTGACACAAATTTATGGCTGCAACTATCGAATATTTTTAAAATCGAGTATTCTACTGATTATCTCTTCGATTAATCGAGTAATCTAATAAAAACATTTAATCTTTTTTAAACAACAATATCAAATAATGCATAACGAAAAGGCCTGTTAAACAGTCCAAGCAACTGGCTTTTATTCCTGAAAAAACACACAAGTATTTATTACAACTATTCCCAACACCGGGAGTAAAGGTGTGTGTTTGTTTGTGTGCGTGAGGGAGAGAGAGACGAGATGAGTGTGTGTGTGTCTGTGTGTGTGTGTATGTGTGGAAAGGAGTTATTTGGTGTAGGCTATTACTCTCTTGCAATTTAACACAAATTACTTTCCACATCTTAACATGATATCAAGTCATACTTGATGATAGGCTATGTTATATTAGCTAACATCAATGTTTACGTTAGCTTGTGTCGGCGGCGCTTGGTGAGCTGGTGTTAACAACTGGATGCTTTCGGTTCAGATGTTGAATCACTGTCGACGTGCTGTTGTGGTACGCCAGTTCTGCTTTGCAGTAGACACGTTGCACTTTGTTACCTTCTTTTTTAAGTGTGAAATGATCCCAAACTTTGGACATTCTCTTTGTTTTATGCCGTCGCACCTACTGAATGTAGCGGTGTGTGTCCACAATAACAGTTCGTGTGGAAAAATGAGCTAAGCAGGCCACATAACACGGGTGATAGGAATTTAACGAAACCTCGAGGCAGAGACTTTGCTTCGACCATTTTTTGTAATCGAATTATTCGAGTTACTCAAGTAATCGTTTCAGCTTTACACAAACTCCAACAAATTGGACATTACAAAGATATTTCTGACTAAACTGCATTTCCCCTGTCCCTGTTTGATTTAATTTTTTAACAACATCTTTGCTTCCCTTTTAGCCTCCAACCATTTCCTAGTATTGCTTCCCTGCTATGTGTAACTAGTGCATGTCCAAATGCTTACCAGTGATAAGGAAATTTCCATGCTCTTCCAAAGCTTCGCTGTACTTGCGGACCACGTGATTCAAGCCCAGGTCCAGCTCGTAAAAGGTGAGCGTCTGTTGCGTGTTAGCAGCAGCTTCTCCGGTCGGGTCATTGTCAGCTTCCTGAGAAGAGTAAATATCAACATGTAAGATCAGAGGTGTCGAAAATGAGTCCATGATTAGGCTCAGTTTGGCTGATGATACTAAGGGAGCAGTGGCAACTTTAAAGGGGGTAAAAAAAGGTTACTTAGTTGAAAATGGCTCTGGAAATGTGTGCAGAGATCAGAGGTGTTTAATCTTTCTCCAGTGATAGTCAGAGAAGAGACATGAAGAACTCATCACATCTAGAACACAAGCCATTATTATCTTTAAGGTTTAGTCTGAGTTTACAGGACGTTACCTCGTAGTCCATTTCGAGGCAGGCGAACATGGGATTTTCAAAGCCGACATCGACTCCGACGACATGATAGACCAGTGTGTTTGCTTTATGGGCTTCCAGTGGAGAGGAGATGGTCAGCCTTGCAGCTGCATCTCTGTTCAGGATGTAAACCAGCTTCTGTTTCTCGATCGCTCCTGGACAGGGGAAGGACAAAGGACACCCAAAGTGCTCAATTAGGCTCAACTTGCTGTCATGTGGTTTTTATATAGATGGCTGTCCTCGAAGACTAAGATTCTAAGTGTAACACGCAGAATGCATGTTAGTAATATGCATTTGCAAATTGTCAGGAGTCCAGTTGTCAGTTTATCAGGAGCAGCTAGCTAAAATCAATGCAGTCTAATACAGCAGACCTGTGATAAATCCTGCCCTCAAAATATTCAAATGTACCCCCATTGATTTTATAAGCTAATGCTAGCTCATCAAAGTGGGCTGCGATGTTAAAAAGAACATCTTCAATCTATTTTGATGAACACATGAATACAATATACATATTCTGCTGACTTCCTGTTTTTGTGCAGGGAAAAAAGATTCACACTTTTCCTCCCAGCTTGATTCATCCAGACATTATAAGTCATTGTAATCACTCCTCACCGATCATAACAGCTCTGCCTTTTGGGTCGACAGCCAGGAACTGTCCGGGGACAATGCGCCGGCAGCCGCTCTTCCCAAACGTTTCCTGGTGGATCTTCTCAAACATGTTTTTGGATGGATGGTATTCCAGGATGACGATCCGACCACTGTCACTTCCAACAACAATGTAGTCTACAAGCACACATGAACATGTATAAATACTAGGGTAGTACATGGAGCAAGAGAACAAAGCGTTTAACTCTGACACTGCACATTTCTGTGAGGTCTTTCAATTGAGGCAACATGTGTGTCCCAGCGCATGCTCCCTTGAATACATACCTTTGGTTCCTCCAGTGAGTCTGAAGGCCATCAGGGACCTAACGATGCCAAAGACCTCCACTGTGAGCAGAGTGTGCACCTTTCCTGTATTGGCATCTGGCCGCAATAATTCCAAGATCTTTCCCCTGGAAACGACAATCTCCTGCATCTTGGTTCCTACCGAGACACAAACATCTTTTTTCAGCATCCAGCTTGTGAACTGAAAACATCATTTACGCACAAACATCTGGTGAAATATCTGTTATCTACTAAAGAACACTTCTGATAACCCACCACAAAATCTATGATTAATCGATGTCAAGCTCGGACACCTGAGTTAACAGAGGACCACCTGATTCACAGATGGAGGTCTTAAGCCATCCCCCACCGGTTTCATAGAGGAAGTGTGTGTGACTGAAAAGGTGGGGAAATGGCAAGACAGACCACAGATAACCCAACCACACAGGAAAAAGGCCGGGCAGCAGTCTCACCTGAGAAGTTCCCATGGATGGCATGAGTGATGCCAGTGGCTCGCTGCAGGGTGATGTTGTACAGAAACATGGCTCCCTTTTTTCTGTGGCTTCGACACAAAGGTTCTTCAAGGGCTGCAAAAGGAGCACTACGCCCGTCTCAAAACTGTAGAGAAACAATAAGAGACAGGGGTTTATGTACGGACGGTGGTATTGCTGTTCATACTTTGACCGTGACGTTGTTCTGGATAAAGAGGGCTATTCAAAACTGAACCGAGCAGCACTGTTGAGGAAGGAGCATTGTGGTATAATAAGCTACCTTCCAAAAAACCACCACACACTTCACAATAAAGCCATTCGGAGTTAGTCGAGGGGTTCTCTAAATGCTTGCTAGACACACAGGATGAACTCGTGAGGTTAATGTTTACATGCCAGTAGCCAGCGAGCACTGCTAACGCTAGCTTAGCAAATACGACACGAACTTTATGCTCAGCAATATTCCATTTATATACTTTCGTTCGCCTAACCTTTCTTCTCTGTTGCAAAACAAATGTGGCACAACGCAACCCTTTCTGCCTCGCCAACTTTAGTCGGCAAACTGTGCACACATTTAGCGTGTACAGCTCTCATCAACTTGTATCCACTGTGTGAGCGCCCATTCATTGAAGGCGCCACTTCTGCCTGCCGCTATTTTCCCCATTTCTCGCTGTATCGCTCAAGACCCTGCATCCTTAACATGCATACAATGTCCATTTGATTGCGGACAAACTGTAGATTTGAAGGATGAAATATTTACCGGCGTGTTTGATAAGATGATTCAGATTATAGATGGATTTCGTTTCATTTACAAAAGCAATTTCCCCGTCACTCAGGGAAGCCAACGATCAGCCGCCGTTTCGGGGTCCTTCGTCAGCCAAACGCCGTCGCGTGAGGTGGCCCACACACTGCCTGGCGGAAATCTGAGACAGGCGATAGTAGCGCCGAATATCCAGCAGATGTCGCCAAAGACCGTAAGACCAATGCAGAGAAACACGAGGGGAGCATGGAGGGTATTAAGCCTCCGTGAAAACGATTTCTGATGACATTTCTTGTAATGTTTCTACAAAGGAAAATATAGTGAGCCACTCTAACACCTATGGTGTTTGCAATTATTTCACATAAGTAAATCATATCCATGTTTTTTCTTTAATACGATTCCTGCTGAGTAGTAATGACACTCTCTTTAATGGGCTACACTACACACTCTCTATGGCACTGCACACAATATGCTGGCTTCATCTATACAAACTCATGTCGTGGAGCCAAACAATGTAAAATCTTGCTCACCAGTAGTTATGGCAATACATCTGTCAAACTTAAATCTGCCCAAAAATCCATGCAGTATCAATACAGTGTTTTTCATTTAATCATAAAAGAAGAAATATAAGACAATAATGAAGTTCTCCAGGGGTTAATACACTCGTAGTGCTGCACTGAAGCTGTTTAAGTGTGTTGGAATGACTACTTGAAGCTGAAATGCATCGAGTCAGTAGCCAGGTAGCATGATTTATGATTTACATCAGAGCAGAAGTGTGTGCATTCACTTTCACACACACACACACACACACACACACACACACACACACACACACACACACACACACACACACACACACACACACACACACACACCACCTACACCAAATCATAACCAAGTCTTCATACTCACTCAAACAACCCTTTACAGTAGGGGTGGGCAATACTGCAAATTTTGGTATCAAACTGATACAAAGTATTTACAGGGCCAGTATTGCCGATACTAATACTGATACTGATACTGATACTAACCCTTTTTACTTGAAAATTCCTGATCATTGAATGATTTTTGTACTTTTGCCTTTAATTAGCTGATCATGATTTTGTGAAGAAATACAAGTCATTTGCTGAACTTATAGAAGAGAAACTACAACAAAATATCGATCTGATCGCACTAGTATCGATCCGATACCAATACTCACCTTGGTATCGATACTATCGATATTTGGATGGATCCACCCACCCCTACTTTACAGAAGTGTGGCCCAAAATGTTCTCACTTCTCACTCACTCACATCAATTTCTTGGAGTCTTATCCTAACCGCAACCACTTCTTGAATAATCAGAACACACACACACACTCTTCATTTGCACTTTTTGCACACGCTCCTCCTATTGCACAGATACCAATACAGCATCATTAATTCTATTGCACTGATTATTTTATTGCACTCCTATTGTTCTATTGCACTTACCTATACCATCGTTTTTATTGCACAGTCCCTTTATGAATCTCTCACTCACATACACACACACTGGCTCACGCACACTATCTTGCACAATTTAATAATTTAATAGAGGTAGGTATGAAGGACAGTTTATATCTATTTAACTTGCAGTTTGGTACCCTATACCCTTTTCCTGAAGGCAACAACTCGTATTTGCTGGAAAGAACATGATTTGGATCACCAGATTCGGATTTGAATTCTGCGGCCTTGCCTCCTCACCGTCTCCTCAAAGATTTCCTGGAGAGAGGATGGGGGTTTGCATAACGATTATTTCTCCCGCCCGTCCAATCTGATTCTGCAGTTGCGCTTTTTGTTTTACAGCCAAGTTACCAAACCAAGTTGTTGTTCCGTATCTTATAATCTTTGCACTTCATGTCCCCTCGTCTGGAAGCATTTGGGTTTTTTGAATGGGTTTTTGGTTCAATGCTTTGAAATATGGTCTGTGATTAACACAAGTTTAAGATATTTTCACTTTTTGTTCCATGAAATACCATCAGACAGTTTGTTTAGCTAACAAGTGAGAATACAGTCAGAATGCAGAGGTTTTCAGGGACATTAAAGGTCATCACAACAAATGTGGAGACTCATCTACTCACTAGTCCGTCTTTACAGGTGGATTTTAGTTGACTTTAGTTTAGGTGGACTCTATTCTTACCCTAACTTTGCAGCTTGTTGATTAATATGAAATTGTGTATAGTAAAGTGTAAGCGGCAATGCCAGTGAAGCCAAGCGGACATAATGTAATTTGTTTATAGCCGTTAACTTTAATTCAGAGTAAACATTTTGCTTCTGCCGATTGCATTTATGCGTCAAAAATCATAAAAGTGGGGTTATTAATGCGTGAACACAAGCTTATGTGTGTGTGATATTTGGAGAAAAGCATTTTTCACCCATCACTTTCTCCAGTATGATTTGCGAAAGGAAATGTGAGCGAAACTGTTTTTTTTAACCTTGTCAGCTTGACTCATGATAAAGAAGCCTACAATATGTGTAAAAACTACAAACTCCCAAATGCTTTGCACAACATGGCCCAAAGAATCAGTGAGGATAAAGGGAGTTCAAGTGGGTTCATACCCTCATGATTGCTGTCGGTCACGCAGTAGTGCTTAGTCTTTCAGCCAAGCCTGTGCAGCCCATAATGAGTGGATCTGCTGAAAGGATGGGTTAGCAAAAAAACACAACTGCGAATGATTTATAGTCATTTACATTTTCAGAGGTGAGTTTTCAGCTGTGGACTTTAAATACAGGGACAGCAGACCCAGGACTCTGTCACTGTTGTGGTTGGGCTCCTCTGAATAGCTTCTGTGAGGGGCTCACACAGTTGTTACTGTAAAGCTGCAGAGTTCACTTCATTAGGGACTACCTGTTTGCTTTCAAAGTAAAATCAGCAAAGACGTGAAAAGCAAATGTGCCAAAAAAGTCTTCAGCTGTCCTATCAATAAACGCAAAAAAACAAACAAAAAATCTTTTAAAAAAAGGCTTCAGCCGATATAGTACTAACACAGGAAAATATGGCAAAATCTAAAATATTTGTGCATGTTCCTGCATGTATATGCATGTATGTTGCTATCGCCTGTATGTGTGTATGCATGTTACAGGTAAGTATATGCTTTATATGTGCATGCGCATCAATAAAAATGTACACACACACACACACACACACACACACACTTCATGAATTTGGTATTTGTCAATGCAGCTAAATTTACAGAATGTATATCTTAAAAAGTCAAGGTAAAAGAGGCAACAACGGCTAGATTAGAGACCGAAAACATTCTCATTAAGTCCTTAATTTCCCTAAGCAACATAATGTTATCGGTGTAAAACCAGCACAGCAGTTTAATTGTGAAAAGGTGGGACAGGAAGTTGTAGATTGACGCCAGTTAGCGTGACAGCAGCGACCACCGGGGTCTGCCGAGGACCGTCCCTCCCAGGAAGACACCAACCGACGCCGCCTCCTGCTCCTCCTTCTCCTCCTGCTCCTCCTTCTCCTCCTGCTCCTCCTTCTCCTCCTGCTCCTCCTGCCTGGTGGTTGAGGGCCGACCCGGAGAGCACAGTCCCCGGTCTGCTCCTTGTGTCGGACGCTGGCTCTCGTTCTCATTCAGCGAGCGGGTTAGCAGGTTTTAGCCTCCCCATCATCTGGTACCCGTCGGCTTTGCATAGCTAGGCTGAAACCGCTAATGCCGTTTTTTTTTGTGGTTTGTTATCAGAGGTCCATTTACATTCCCGTGCGCGTCTGGCTTCGCACGCACGGAGAGTGAGGGGAGAGAGCACTTCGTTAAACCTCAGACAACGTGACTGAGCGCCCGGAGCGAGATCCGCTGGATGCCCGAGAGCAGCAGCAGCAGCGGCGGCGCCGGGCACGGCTGAACAGGACCGGCTGTGGAGAGCGACACTGATTTGGGATTTCACCCAGAGATCACAACTGAAACAGCAAGGTGAGCATGTGGGTTATTTAATTTCTATGCAGCTCGGAGACACAGTGCTGGTGAGGAGGAAGAGGCAGGCATCCTCTTCTTCCTCCTCCTCCTCCAGCGTCTGCTGCTGGTGTCGGAGGCCACGGGCTCTGCTCATCCCCCTCTGCCCGGCCGGGGATGCATTGTTGTCGTTGACCTGCCCGACAATGTCTGCCTCTTGTGTCGCCATGGCCATCGGTATAGGAGCTCAGGCAAACTGCCAGCCTGATTTGACAGCTGTATTTAATCTTGCAGGGTTTTATTGTCAATGTAAAAAAAAAGAAAAGAAAAAAAAAAAGAAAGAAAGTTACAGTAAAGTGTCCGACATCAGATCTTATTCAGTGAGCACACTGGGAAAGTGAACCATCTGTGTATTTTATGGCCAAACTCTTTTTAAAGTGCTTTCCTAGAAATGCAGTCACTGTGCAACAAAAAAAAAAAAACTGCCAGCAGGCAACCCCTAAAAATGTAGCCTCCTTTATCGTTTTGACATTTTGCTCCCAGATGACATTAAATACTGTGACTTAGCTAGAGCTTGACATTTAAACGCATCCTTCCCTAGCTTCCTTCTCTTTCTCCCCGTCTCCCTCCAGTCACCTTTCCACCCCTCTCCTCCCTCCCCACGTCTCCAGCTACTCCTCCTTTCCCTCCGTCTCCTTTTTCCTTTATACACTTGACACCCATTTGCCCATCTCCCCACTTCTCCCTCCCCCTCGGTCCTCTCACCCCCTATTCATCTGTCTGTCGCTCTCCTTTTCCCCTCCATCGATTTGCCTGGAGGTGTTGCTAAGAGACAACAGCAGTCGGAGTGCCGTGAAGGATAGAGAAGATGTAAGGGCAGCTTGGCCTGCTGGGGAAAAGAGTTTTGAGATTATGAGTGATTCTCTTCTCTTCTTTTCTCTTCTCTTCTCTTCTCTTCTCTTCTCTTCCACCTTCTTCTCACCCATCTTATTTGGTAGACAAATCAGAATTGTGTGAATATGCTAAATATGCAGCCAGTTGGGCATCCCTCCAGAGTCACATGTCATGCCTGTGCCCGGGCCTGGATGTCAAACAATGCTGGTTGGTTGTGCAGTGTTACAGTTTTACTATATGAATTAAGAAAAAAGGAGGACAATGACGATAACCACAGTTTCCCAGAGCCCAAGTTGTAGACTTCGAAGGTAAAAAATTATGATCAGTTTGATTTTCATTACATTTTACAGCCCTGCTCCAGCGTCAAGCACTAATGTAAAGGAGGTGCATGCCAATCTGAATTGTCTGGGGTCTTCATATGAGGAGGTCCAATATCCAGTTGCAGACCATAGTAATATGTCTTCCAATCAGCTTCATGGGTGAGATTGTATTGAATGCTGGGCTGAAATCAACAAAGCGCATTCTGAGGTAGCTGCTCTTGTTCTCGAGGTATGAGGAGACTGTGTGGAGGGCAGTGGATATGTTACCGTCTGTGGATCTGTTGGTCCTGAAAGCATACTGGTGACCAGTAACCAGACATGTGGTTACCCTCTACTTTTATCTGAGATCTGAAGCAGCATTATACAACTCTTCTTCATTGTTGTTTGTTAAACTTTGAACTCCCCACTCGATTTTACGGCGGTGTACTTGTGCGCTCAAATAAAGTAATGTCCAAAACCAGTGACAGTAGGTCAGAAGATTCAGGGCAGTGAGATAGGTGCTGGAATACAAATACAGAAATGTACAGTGCAATCTGAGCTCCTTTAAAGAAACTGTAAACCCAGCATCAAATCTCAAGCATTTCTCTACAGTATTGTGAATGAATGACAAAATAACCAAATATGTAAGTTGAAAAACATCAAAAACTGTCATTACTTACATTTTTAAAAGACAGTCTGTCCATTTCAAACCAGTAGAAATACAGAAATCTCTCAAGTGAACATTCCTCTAAATAAACGCTGTCTTCATGTAGGATGTGATCACTCGTGAAGCTGATTGAGGAAGTAAGTGCTCAGTGCCTGTGAGGGAAACATTTCTATTGTATTTCTGATAACCTGTAAATTATGCTGACTGATCTAAAACTAAATGTCAGTGTATTAGTTAAGACCTCCCTCATCTGTTTTCTCATCTCATGTCATCATATTTTAAAAGGAGCATAAAGAAACCTTTATCCTCTGAAGAAACCCAGAGGCTTACATGTGTCAGGTCAGTCTCACAATAGCTTGGCAATCCATGTCAGAGGCTTCATAACCTTCAACCTGGCCTCCTGGTGCCTGTGTACAAGAAGGATTTGGGGTTAGCTCCAGAGCAGGCTATGTTCAAGATAACAGAGCAACACATGTTAATGCACCGCCTTCTAAGTTCTCTGGAAAATAGCATCATCATTCACAGAAGATCCAGAAGATTATAACTATTCCCTCTCTACATGTATTAGTGTGCTCTACTTTGTTACATATTCCGCTCTGCTGCCAGTAGACTTGCCTATGTTTGCGATTGGGCAAGAAACAGGAAAAACTCCCCTTTTATGTGAATGTGTTCATGGCTCAATGTGGAACACCTGGGTTGACTTACGGAGTTGATAACCACCTTTGTATAACTACTTAGTATGATTATGACTATTGGGGTTAGTTAAGCCTGACAACAGAAACATACCCTGGGTATGTTGAACTCTGGCCTCTGGTTTAATAATTCCCAGCAGGCCATCATCAAGGATCATCAAGAACCCTCAATGCTTCAGCACTCCAGTGTCATGCTCAGTGGCAGAGAAGCTCCTGTAGGACCAATCCACTGTTTCTATAAACGGCCTCCACCAGGCTGCAGGCTTCAAGTCCCACAAGCTTAAAAAAAAAAACTGCTTACATCTCACACACCTTTTTACATAACTTCACCCGTGGGACCCAGTTTTAAAAGACATTTTGTCTGATTAGGTCCTGTGGTAATGAGTGCAGGAGGAACCACACACCACGTGTATCCAACGCATTGAGCACAATGCTCAAATTTCTATTCTGGATTTTTCCTGGCTTTGAAAGAGGCTTTGATGCTGCAGCAACAAAGCATGCCTGGCTTTGTAATCATGGCCAATATAACACCCAAACCCATCTATTCTAATTTTATGCTTGTATAAACACTGTGTTTTGGCAAAGACTAACACAACTTTCTCTCAGTGGAGACAGTCCACGGCTTCTAGATCCATTTAAGTTGCATTTACATTACCAACAGGACCAGAACAGAACCATCAATTTGTAAGATTCATTTGCTTGAATCTACTCACTAAAATGTTATTTTAGCATGAAACCTTAAATCTGGCTCGTTGGTCCTCATCCTTTGGCAACGTGTGACTTCTATCTAATACTGTTAACAGTTGAGCTTAAAATGCTTGACCTGTGAGTTACACCCCCGACAACTGCTTAGAATTGCCTCATAGCTTAGTGACCAATATAAAACTGTGGTCAACTCAATTTCCTACCAGCGCTACACTAATTTATGATTCTACTGCTGTTTAGATATACACAAACTTACAAAAATATATAAATCAGCAAAAATATTTGAACACAGATATACAAAACTAGGTGTAAACAAAACCTCATGAGCTAAGTAGGCTCATTTATAATTCTCTATGTTTATCATTTTACACTTTTCATATGCACAAACGCATCAAGAGTTTGTATAAATAATGTACGTGGGAGCAGAAAAACACAGATTAAATAAACCATTAATGTGTTGAGATAAATAGGGTTGTCTACCATGGTTTTGAAAATACCCCAAAAAGTTGCAGTATACGATGGTAACATTCTTTATAAATGAGAATTGTATTTTCTCTGTAGTTCAATACATGAAATGAAATACACATACTTTGTGAAGGGCAACGATAGCTAGAACACAAAGGACACACGAGGAGCAAACGCAGACGAACCAACACTAGGAGGAAAATAGACAAACCGAAAAAGAGTGAGGGCAAAACACAGGTGGAAAGAAGACAAAGATGGGAAGTGTAAAACAAATATCGCACATGAGGAGAGAACTTAGGAAATAAACAACATGATAACCCCAAACCATGACGGAATCAATGACATTCATTTTCATAAAACTGAAAAAAGGGACCGTGACCTTGGAGATCTGAGAGCGTGCCATTTAATGACATGTGTATGAGGCAAAACCTACTTCATGTGCTTCAGACATGTTATGTGTTTAGGATCAACTTCAACTTGAAGTTAGAATCTGTGCTCCACTGACATCTAGCTGTGTTCAGTGGTAAACAGTCCAATCAGCATTAATTCCCAGATCAAATTAATCTGGAGTTGTCACAGGTGATTATCAGCTCCAGCTCTGATCGGCAGTGATGGAAACATGACGCCTGAAGGGGTGGTGCACATTCTCACCCCCCTTTCTGGAGAGATGGTATGATGTTTGGGAAAGTAACAGATGTTGGCCTGTAAACGTTATTCCATCCGTCCTGTGGAAGCAGTGCTCCAACACTGTTCAGGTGGCAGTCAGGTTTAGAGAAAGATATAAAACAGGTAACCACTGGTTGTCACTCCATGCTGCTTTCTACTGTTGCCTGTATTCCCTTGAACGTGACACACCAGAGAGGATAAACAGGCCATTACAGTTGGAACATATATGCCGGAAGATGAATTGTAAAAACTTTTATAATCCCCCCATTTTTCACCAAGGACTATCGTCAGGTCAAAATATTTATAGTAAATCATTTTACAATATTTTGTTTTCTGACCAAATACAATATAAATAATGATTCAGGCAAAAGAACACCACTTGCGTTAATCAAGATGTAGCTCGAACTTCACTACAGCAAGGAGTTTAAAGTACTCAAAGTTCACTGCCTATGCACATGGAAATGGTATTTTAAAATAAATTGTAGTGCATAGTTTGGCGTAACTATGAAGTTTCTATGAAGCTGAGACAGATTATTCTGTTTGCGTTCAGAGGCTGCTGGTTGTTAGAGGCTGTTAGAGGCTGTTAGCCTCTGGTAATAGCCTAGCAATGTTACATATAGTTATAGCGTCACTCACAGTTAACTTCAGTAGAACTTCAAACATTGCACAGTGTGCATATATTAAGCCAGTACATTGGGTTAAATATAGAAAAATCCCAGTGGGGCTGTTAATCTGGGGCGCTTTGTGTTTCTTAATTACAGTAAGCTTTTGGTGGGTGTTTCCCACAACAGCACTCACACACAGCTGTTGCATATGTTTTAAGAGGGTAAACTATAGGCATACATATTTTGTAAATATATTTCAATATGTTGTAAATTAGGTATTTTCCCCCAATTTTCAGCGATCATGTTTCTTGGGAAATGGGAAAATATTCTTATGAGTATTCCAGAAAATTCCATTTCCCAGGATTAGATCCTAATCCAAACTGTACAGAAGTCAGCTGCCAGGCTTTTAGAAAGAACCAGGAGAGGTCATCTCATCACACAAGTTTAAGTATAGATTTTAAGATTTTACGGATTACTTTTAAGGCTCTTCATGGCCTCTCTCCCTGCTTTGACCTCTTAGCACCGAACGTACATTGAGGTCCTTGGGCAGATGTCCTCTGTCTGTTTAAGAGACCGGATGAAAACTAAAGGTGATGGAGTGTTTGCAGTCAGGGCCCCCAAGGCTTTGGAACAATATGCCTGAGGACATCACTTACGTCCTTTTAAAGGCACGACATGCAGGGATTTCCTTAAAAAACTGTCTCATACGAAAGTAATCCCTCTCAATGATCACTTCTCACCCTCTCAAAGTGTGCGGCAGTGTCTGTATCTGCAGAGACCCTGCCCTGTGCCTGGCTTTTCTTAGCTGTGTAGTATTTTGCTCTGTTTATGATGTTTCTGGGCGGGATACACATGCCCAGCCGGTAACAGCACAAGGATGGGACCATAAAAACCTCTACCTCCTCCCTCTGTGCGAGCTGCAGTTTGGACAGAATGAAGTGCACGCACTGAATCCACTCAAATTCCATCTTTAGAAACAAGAATCGCACTCAGTAGAGTGCATACCTCCACTAATGCCCAACAGTTATCCAATATCAAAATCTGTAGCCCTGTATCAATCTAAATTTCAAACCACACATTGCTGCTCAGCCACTTAAACACACTGATTTATTTCAACACGATCCATGCATTATTTCCTGAGAAATTAATAAAACTGTTGAAAAACGCATTCTCTCGCAATGATAATGAAATTGAAAGAAAATTCCAGGCTTCATCCCTTTAACCTGGTTCTGCCCCAAAAGTTAATGCGGGCTATTCCGGGCCATCTTCCATCCAAGTTGCGTTGAAATCCGTTAAGTAGTTTTTGTGTAATCCTGCTGACCATCCATACAACAAACATCACAGGCAACAAACCTAACCTTGCTGGGGGTAACAAACCCTTTTTCTCCGGACCAGTGTCAGCAGGGACCAGCTCCAGCCCCACGCACTCCTAGAAAGGATAAGCAGCTAGAGATGAGGATGGATGCATGGATGGATTGATGAATATACATTAACTGTCTGACAGATTCAAAAATCTAATAAAACCTTCAGATCTGTCCTATGCTCAAGCCTATCATGTATCTCAGGACACGAGACACCAGCTGACAGACTAAGCACTGAGCCAAGAGGTTGCTAATAGGATTCTTACCTTTAAACCATGTCTACACACACACAAACACACACACACCTCATTATACTCCACTTACATTCTGAGAGTACTGAGAAAAGATTTGAAATGTAAATCCCTTCCGTTGAATGCAGTGAGTGTACTCAGGATCTGTGACTGGTGAACGCAAGTAGTCAAAACAATACTCAGCAATCTCAAAATTGTTTACATTTTTAAAATGTTTACATTTTATTTTATTTCTGAGCACAGATGCTGGTAGATTCACACATATACAGATCCCAGATTAGGTGCTGCTGCTCAGTGCTGAATTGTGGTAACATTACTGCAATTGCTTACAATGGCAGATTGAATACTTGCAAGACATCATAAGGCTATTAGAGAATAGGATCTGGCTTCTGTAATGTCCTGCATTTCCTCCAGTTGGTGTGTGTACCCTCACCAACGAGGCATTCTTAAATAATAGTCAGTTCAGGCCAGCTCCAGTAAAAGCAGTGACATACTTGTCATTAATATGGGTGTTACAGAACGCAGAGGTCATGGTTCAGTTGATACCCCCATTTGGGAGTCACGGTTTGACGCAGGTTTGGTACAGCAGGGGAAATTAACAGGAATGCATCTTGTCATATGGGTGAAAATGTGAATGTGGTTTAGCATGTTTAATGTGTTGTACCTATAACAGTGGAGCAACGCAGACATAACGTCTTATCATCTCATGCCATGACGTCTTATCCACAACTGACTGGGAACCTAAATTCTTCTCAAACAAGGAGTTTAAAGGACACAAGTGGGTCTTCCAGCTCTGGTGTTTCATTTGTGTTCGCCATTGTGTGACTGACTTGCACACTATCAGCTTATTTTGCTAACCTGAGCACATGTTGCTAACAGCATGTGGCTTAAAGTTTCTTCTTGGAACTTGGGCTTATGAACTTTGGCTCTGCATTACATGCATTAGTCTACATACTGTGAAGGTTGGACCATGACGCCTACACAGTGACATTGGTGCACAAATACACAAATCGTTAAAGCTCTAGTGAATAAGATTCTCTGCAAAATATTTGACTGCAATGAAACTTTTGTGCCAAAACTGGTGTGGTTGGTCATCATGGTTACAATCATTGTTGGGAGTTTAAAAATCATAAACCCATTTGGAACTTCCAAACTTCTCCATGAAAGCTTTCTCAGGGTGCTGTATGTGTGCAAATTTGGCTGTGACAGCAAATGGAGCGTTTAATGAGCTGAAGAAACTGTATAATGTGCATCCAGTTTAAACACTGCCTTGAGGTAAATGGCCTCCAGTGAAGTTGAGTTTATGTGCCTTCATGAAAGAAGGCATCATTTCACATTGTGATGGGCACAATGTGAAACCCCTTCAGGTTGGTAAAGCACGAACAGGAGCAGGGAGGGAAATGAAAAGGACATTACATAATGCAGAGTACATGGTGGACGTAAAACCTAGTCTTCCCCACATGTGCACACACAGGCAGGCACAAGGACAAACTCACACGTAATCCTATCATTTTAAACTGCTTACAGTAACTGCATTTTTTTTCTCTCTCTCTCCCAGAGACATACGCGCACACACTCTATCCTATCACTGTAAACTACTTAACTTTCTCACACCCATTAAACTCCTTTATTTACACTGGTGTTTGAACCAATGCTAAAAACCACTTAGTGTAAAACCAAAGAAAGCCTTGAAAGCACTTTGTGTCGTACTGCACTGTTGTTTATTTCAATTATTGGAAATCAATTCAGTTGCTGTTGATGGTTATCTGGTATTGTTGTTTATCGCTAATTATTTCTCCAATAATAATCACTGAGCTTACACGAAACCATCAGATTAGATAACACAGGCAATGTTGGTCCATTTATCTCCACATTGTTTGTCTACTTACTGATCAATGGTTTCTGTTACCGCTGATAAAAGCCCACACAATCACCAATGGACGACAGGGGAATTTTGTACCACTTTGTGCTCATGGAGCAGAGAGAGGCAAACACCATTTAACACAAATCACTGTCAAAAATGTAACTGACTAAATGTTTTGCAGTAATTGAAACAAGCTCATACTGTTTTAGGTGCCTTTTCAACCAAGCTCATTTATCTAGCAAGTAAACCAATTACCTTTCCAGACAACCGTGTCTGTCTACATTTATAGAGTGGTTGCTAATTGCTTTAAAGAGGTCAGATTATGCTAATTTTCAGGTTTGTAGTTTTATTTGGGAGGTCAACAGGTTTACATATTTTAATTTTTCGTTCAGGAATTTGATTAATTTTTTTCAATTTCAATATCAAAGCTACATAAAAAGCAAAAAAATACACGTACAAAAGCAATAGAACATGTTTTGGTCATAGGAAAGTCCATTTAATTGTGTAACTACAATGTGTAATTGTGCACTGCATTCAGCAGCATATCTTCTATCACATGAACAGATCATTTGCTGGCTCCCCATTAAATAGGAATTCAGTTGAATTACTACCCTCTGCAAGCACAGTGCATTCTACCATCACATATGCAGCCCACACTGCTGCCAACACTGCTGCACTGTCCGAGTCAAAGGACTGCATGCTTTATATATAAGGAGTCCTGAGAGGAAATTTGATTTCTGCAGAGAAGTCTTCTTTTGCAGACAAGGAGCGTTTTGGGGGGGATTGTTCCATGAAAGTTAAAAGTCAACCAATTAACAAAGTTCAACCCAAATAAATTGTACTGAGTACTCGTGTTGTAAGGCAGTAATGACTACTGAGTAGTCAAGAACGAGAACATGTCGTCAGGCATCGCCTGATGTAATGCAATTGCGAGATTGTAATGCCCGTTATTTCAAGTTTATTCCCAATAATTCCCAAGGAAAGTTCAAACTTTAAATATTCCAGGAATTTTACAACGCTACCCTACCAATATGGCTGGAGCCTGTTCTGTTCGCTTAGCATATTGACTTGGAATGGGGAAAACGGCTATCTCTGTCAGTGGGTTAAAAAATCAGGACCTCTAACACACACTAATTTACATTTGTTTTGACTTTATTTTTTAACTTTGGATACAGCCTGCCTTATCTTTTTGGTGTCCATTGTTTCGTCTGGACTTTGAGGTAGTTCATAACACTGTCGCCCCTTGCTTTCAGTCTTTATGCAAAGCTAACTTCCTGCTGGCTGTAGCTCACATTTAACAACCATACCTTTAACATACTGTTCTGAACCAAAACAACAAGGTTTCTCTAACATGAAGTAAGTGCTCTGCCCATATCCAGAATAAAAGATATCAATCATGCTTTACTGAGTCAGTTGCTTAGTTTAGAAACCGATATTGTGGGGGGAGAAGGGCAGATTGTGTGTTAAATCTAAATGTTTTGTTATCTTATTATGGCCAGGTCATACCATAAAATAGGACAGCAAAATGAATCTGTTCCAGTCTGCCAAACATTTGGTTCTAAAGTGATTTTTGCAGTGCTGGTTGGTGAACTACGTCACCTGCGAGTCAAGTGCTGACATGATTATGATCCCGGAACATGTTTGTGCAAGTCAGTCATCACAGCCCCCAGAGCATCATTTTGTTTTCTTTGTACTGTGCTGTATACTCCCCCGATGCATTTGTTCAAATAACCATAATTTCCATGCAATAAAGAGTTTAGTTTAAAAGCTAATAAACTATGGAAGAGAGCTTCCTCCATCTGAGACTCTCCAGTCCTCTGGACACTGTCTAGACGGCTTGCTATTGGTCAGTGGAGCAGTGGAGCTTCAGACTCTAGCAATGCCATGGAAATGTATTTAATTTCCTTGTTTTTAATGCTGGTGTGAACAGGTTCATAGTACTGTAGTTTTCCAAATGGATTGCTTTTGTGCAGTCATTTGTAATTGAACTGTACTGAACAGTTTTCTTCACTCTCTGCTCTCGTCTGCTCTCTCTCCGTGCCTTTTAAAAGCAGACTTAAGTGGTTACACTCTGGTGTATTTTATGAAGGTGTCAAAGCAAGTGGACCTAAACACCAGTAAATACCATTAAAATTCAGTTTACAGCTGCCCCCCGAAGACCAAACAACAGTGACACATCAGCAAAACACAGTGAGCATTCCAGCGTTTCCAGCTTGATGAAATCGATGCCCAAACACCAGATTAGATTTCTGGGCAGTCACATGCTTTGCATTGGAGAGGTACTTTGAACACAGCTGAATAATATAATTATAGATCACCGTTCTGCTCACACAGCCAATCTTGGGGCTGGAGCCATTGATGTTCAACATATCATTAGAAATCTACAGTGCCGGGACTTAGAAGCCCTTTCCAATCTGTCTAATTAACTCAGCAGGAAAAGCTTCAACTAGGTTAATCTGATACCTAGGGAGTTGAGTTTTAATAGAGCAACGCACAGCTAACTGGGTTAGCCTGTTTTTCTCCTCACCTCTTTTCTCCTCTCCTCTGTATCTTTCCTCTCTGAATTTTTTTTGATGATGCATTCCTCTTCACTTTTGGTTCATAAGGATTTCAAAGTGGGCTAACGCACGGGTCATCCTATTGATACAGTCTTAAAAAGGTTGCTTTCTCTCTGTCTCTGTCTGCACCTCTCCACATGCATTATTTGCAACAGGAAATAGCTCAATTACACAGGATCCTCACAAGCAACATTCACTGAATAAATAAGGAGACACAAAGCATTGAGGTGCCAGACTGATGTTCGCTTTACTGACAGGAGAGCTTTGGTGACAGACGTGGCGGGTATTAGACACACAGTTTTCAGTGGAGAATAAGGCATTCATAGATGGAAATAGACAAACAAAACAAAATGGCAATGCTGATGGATAACCAGGTGTGGTCTACCAGGTGAATGTTGATCCATATCTGGATGGATGGGTCCAAAATGTACAGAATGTCCTCAGGGGCCTATTTTTATTGTGTTTTACCTTTCCTCGAGGAAAGTATCTCTGCACAGCACTCAGTCTAAATGATGTGTGCTTCAGCCTGATTAGGATGCGCGGGGAATGGAGTAACTATTTTAGAGGCAAAGTCTTGCTGTGGGACGGTAACTAGATGGTCCAGTTGGGTCTTTACTGGGTTTAAAAAATGCGGACGATGATTGCTGTGTTCACGGTAGAGAGGCTTCAATTAACAATCATTTTCATTGTTGACTAATTTGCAGATTATTGTTGGGAAGCAATTAAGACAATCAAGAAAATCTGTGCTTGAAAAATGACTGAAGCAATTAATTGATTATCAGAATAGGTGGTGATTTAATTATTTTCGACCAATCGATTAATCATTGTAGTTTATAGTCAAGTTCAGCAGCACTGCAGTCAACCACCTCATTGACAGATTTATAGTTTAATTAACACCTCTCTGACAGTGTCAGTCTTCATAAAGGTGGAACTCATGGCTGAGTTGTTGTTTTGAATTACATTAAATCCTAATAATGAAGGCACTATGAATAATGTCATGGGTTTGAGTTTATTAATAAATGATTGACTATTCACTGCTGCCAAAAATTCATAATGTCATCTGTCATGGCAGATGACAGTGTGATATGTCAGGGTTTTTTGTTTTTTTTTGCTCTTTCTCTCTGATCTTATCTGTGCTTTGTTATACCCGGTGGTGCGGCATTGTGGGAAGGAGAAAATGCCACTTGTCAGCATGATTAGGACTGCCTGCAGGTCGCTGTGTGAGTCACAGGTGGTGACAGCCTCGGATTCCCCTGAGAAGCCCCTGAGCAAGAGTAACTACCAATTGTGTACCGAGCTGTTGCAAAGAAGCTCGCTACTTCATGTAACACGGTGCAATGTGTCAGTGTGGTTCTATAACATAGTGATTCTTCCGTTAGTTTGGGAGATGAATGACAGGGCGCAGTCAGTCTGTCCAGTGTGAGAGGCTTCGTCAGGTAAAATGTGACTGAATCTTCTTGAGAATGCTGCTCCAGTGTTGCTTTCGTAGGCTGTTATGAATGAATGAATGAATGAATGGATCAGCCATGTCTTTGAGCGCAGGTCATACCTGTCAAAGCCTCCCTTTTTGTTCCAGATGGTTGGCAGGAAGGTCGAAAGAGCCATCCATCACATCAGCTTACTGAGGGCTTTGTTCTGTCAGGATTATCGGACCTTCTCTACATGCCCCGTCCTCTCCTGTGCACACCCATGTACCGACAGCCATTATGACACATTCACTACACCGTTGATCAGATTTAAAGCTTTGAAAATGCTGGAGCTCCAGGTAGCGAGCAGCTGTTGCTATTTTAGTAGCGGCTCTACAGTCACAGTCATTACTGGTACTGTGAACTCAGTGATCAGAGTCTTGTGACAGGATCACTCTGGTGGAACACATTGTAAATAGATGTGCTCATGTCACCGATCTTCATGCCCTCCTCTACAGTATTTTTCAGTTAATTCGACTCTCACGGAAAAAGCTGCGGGGTCTGTTCCTCAAGATGAGAAAACGCGAGTTCCTTTTCTTTTTCCGTCTGTCTGTCTCATGTACGGCAACACAGACGTGAGCGCTTCCCAGGGCTGCTGTCTGTCAAGTGCTCACTTCATCTCCTCTGACTCTCAGAAACCTTCTCATCTCTTTGTCTCTTCTAACGCTCTCATCTCTCTACGGAGCAGGGAAGAGCACACATGGGAGACAGAGTGGGGAGGAGCAAAGGGATCCCTCCTGCTCTCTTTTCAAGAAACATGTAGGGCCGAGGCCTAGTTAATCGAACTCCCCCGAAAACCAGACTTTGCTCGCTCTGAACCACAACCTGACTTGAATTTAAGATGGCCTCATTAGTTGACTGCATGCATGACACAAAAGCTGAATTGATTTCACCCATGTTTTATGTGAGCGGAGACGGGAAGGATTAAACAAACACTCTCTATCAGATGTTGCGTTAGACTCTGTCGTTTTCATTTTGACCGACAGGGTCATAAAAATGTCATCATAATCTATTAGTCCCTGTCTGTTTTACTTTCATTTTTAATGATAATGAGACATAGCCTAATTAATAGCATTTAGTTCTCAAAACAAGCCGATCACAAGCGCAATTAATATACAAATTTACAGATTATGCAAGAGATGAACCGAGACCCAGACTGTTCGATCACTGTTAATGTCAACACCACCAGAAGCAGATGAATGATTTGGGTTTTTTCTGCAGTGACAGTAGAGGGCATAAAAACACAACTATGCATGGCCTTTTTAATTCACTTCTGAACGCTACATCTGGGTTCTTGAAATTTCACTCCAGCCCGTCGGAGAACATTTCTCCCAAGTGATCAGAAGTCGGGAGGAAGTCCTGCAGCACCCGTTCCCTCCGCACCGGAGGGGGCTGCACCCATCTGTAACCCCAAGTGGTCACGCGTATGAGATCAAAGACAAGATGAGACAAAAGCTATTAATATGCACACTTGCCACCAGCTGGACAGAGGAGTCTATGCATGGGGTCCACATATGGCTGGCAGTGTTGCGTATGAATTACTAATGTCGCCCTCAGTATTCTAGCCCCAACAGCCTTTAGATTTTTTTCCCCATTGTTAAAAAAACTCAGTCAGATACAATGGAAATATTCAGATAACCAGTGGTAGCCGCCCTCATAACACTCTGTAGCAGTTTTTAACTGGTAACTTGCTTCAGTCACTTCCCCCTTCCCCTAAAATATATATTTTTGTAGAGGTCAAAGAGGTTCTTTTGACTACTTTTGGTAAATCTTTGGCCTACATATTGTTATGGCAAAATATCTGCATTATGATTGAAAAAATGAAATACAGGGCAAATTAAATCATCCATTTATTGCTTCATTAGTAGCCTGTGCTGGTTGCAGTGTGGCTGATTTTAATCACGACGTGTTGCTTTTGTACATCAAACCCCTTTTATGCACTAAATCTGAGTTCCTCTCTCTATTCCTAATTTTTCATCAAACACATTTGTCGCTAGAAACGTTTTGCCTGGTGGGACATTTTTGTTTTCTTCTTTGATTAAGCTTTTACAAAATAATGTAAGACACGGCTTATTATAAACTCTCCTCTGTTGACACTTGCCTTTGAAAACCACCCCACTGTTCAGTCTGTGAAACCGCACCGCGAAATGTTCTCATGTTAGGTTTAACCCTCGCCTCTCACTAGCTGACACTGCGTCCGGCTCACAGAGCTCATTCTTTGTTATTACGGTTGTTAATCTAAGTCTGCCTTTGACCTTCTGTTGTCCAGTTCTTTGTCAACTTGTGCAGACTTTAAGTTGTGTCTCGCGAACAAGCTGCTACTCAGATATTTTAGTCTTTTTAGGATGAAAGGATGTCCGACAGGATATATGCTCCGTTTCGCTGTTGTTCGGACAAGATTAACCATGTTGTCTACCTAATAGACACATTTATGCACACAGTTGTGCTTATGCAGGTGGTGTCATTGTGATAAATGTGACACAAACAACAGCTGTGCCGATGACTCAAGTTTATCTCGTCGTTGTAGCAGAGGTACAAGAATTACTGAGGCTTCACAGTATAATGACAAAAAGAATTTATCATGTACTATATGGAGGTATGGGAACTAAGCAATGTAGTTACAATCTTCCACAGTAACAGTTCAGTGAACATACAGCATCTGTCCATACTAAGAAGGGTTAAAGGGCCATTCTACCCCTGATATCCCTCATGATTTGCTTTTGCCATTTTGGGTCAAAAAAATGTAACATTATAACTGAACAGCGACTGCGGACATGGAGTTTGAAATTCTAGTGAATATACCAGGCAGGAACAAAACAGACATGTGCAGTGTAATGGGTGAGATTGTAGTGAATACTGAGAAGAAGTCAACAAACAGCATTCTGATGTAGTTGTTGTTCTTCTCGAGGTGTGTGAGGACTGAGTGGAGAGCGGTGGATATGGCATCCGCTGTGGATCTGTTGGTTCTGAATGCGTACTTGCGAGGGCATAGGCTGGCAGGGATGTTGACGTTGATGTGCTAAAAAACAAGTTTGTCAAAGCACTTCATAGGGATTGCGGGTGAGTGCCATAGGGCGGTTATCATTAAGACAAGACACTGTAGACTTTTTAGATACAGAGATGATGGTGGCTGTCTTGAAGCAGAAGGGAAGAGGCTTCTGTGAGACTCAACACAGTTTTGATAAGCATTGGTGAACACTTATTTGTTGTTTGTGTGTGTGTGTGTGTGTGTGTGTGTGTGTGTGTGTGTGTGTTATACATCTACCATACACAGTGATATGGTTGAATGGAAGAATGATGTGAACACTGTACCATCTGTGTACGTGGCAGATGAGCAATGGTCCAACGTGTAATGGTATCATTGTTTTGTAGAGCAAAGACTTGGGTAACTTCTGCATTCACCATCACATATCACCCAGAGAGCCCAGGGGTTTATGAAGGCAGGCTTACCCACTGAGTTTGCATCAGGGCTGAATTCCAAAGCAGCGTCATCCCTGCTTGCCTGTGCTTGGATGGATAGTCTCTGCAGCAGCAGCAGCTGGCACTGGGCCTCAGGACGAAGGACTCTCATCCTCGTCTTCCCTTCTGTATTCCTCTCGCCTCTCTGAGGGCTGAAATCTAATGGAAAGGAAAGGAAGGGGGGAGCAAAGGAAAAGCCCAGAGACACTTGCAGGGCTGGCAGGGAGACAAGAAGGAAGAGAGACAAGTGGTTGGTTCATGCTTTCTGTGTGGCCAAACATGAAGGGGCACAGTGCTAATGCAGACATGCCATCCTTGTTCATTCGCAGTCTTGTTTCTTGCACAGCCTAGGACTGAAAACATGAAAACTTAATAAAGCCCAGCCCCAAGTAACTTCAGTCCGACTTGTTTACCAGCAAATAAAAAAATCTTTCAGAAACTGACCATTCACTCAGCCCCAGCCACCGTCAATTGTGGATGAAAGACCTGTCAAGACGTATTCTCACACACACAATTTTTTTTTGTTGTGGACCGAAAGCAGACCACTCATTTTTAGCCGGCAACTGTCGTTTTTTGCTGTCTGAGAGGGCAGGATTTTATCAGCTCTGTTAGTTGGTTTAAAATGTTGTCTCAGGGGGAGTTGGTAATGTGTACACCTGACTCATTTCAAAACAGTAACCATGAAAGAAGGGTCTTAAATATGTGCCTTACTTAAGTTGGTATTAAGCCCCAGGCAAAAAGTCAACCTCATCAAGTGTTACAGGAAAAAAAAAGTCAGACTGTTGTTACTTATCCAGAGCACTCACCTGAATGCAAATTGCACGGAAAATCACAGCATGTAGCCAGCATTCAAAAGGGAGAGTGGAGGGAGTGTGAGAAAAATGTGTGTGTGACAGCAGGGGTTCGAATGATAAGAGGCTATTGCGAGGAATTGTTGAGTTATTGAAGTGCGGGGAGTACTTGAGACGTAAATGGTAGGCAGGATGGCAGATATTAAAAAATGAAAAATCTGAATCGGCATGTATGTCAAAACAATATTTGCCAAAGCATCATGAATCAATGCACAAATGATATTTACATTTCCTAAATGAATAATTACAAATGATTATCCAAATTATCAACACCTTTTGGCTAAAAGTGAATACATGGAAAATTCAATCATTAAGTTATTTTAAGTCAGCAAAATGTCACTGCTGTAAAATATCATATTAGATAAGCAGCGCCTACTGAAATGTGCCCAATGTAATAATACAAATCTTATAAAACAGTATTGTCACACTCACAGTCAGTATCCTGGATCACAGTAGATTAAACTGTGAGGGCTTGCACGACCTACTGCCAGTAAACATGCTAGCAGACTAGCTCGCTAGGTGGCTGTAACCCTTTCTGTAATTCTTCCAGGCTCAGATAGTGGGCTTCACAATCTCTCATGGAACACAGCAAGTGTGTGCGCGGTTTCCATTTTAAATTTTCAGCTATTTTCTGTTGGATATCAAGGATGTTAAGCACTAAATGCCTCATTTGCTGAACAGTCATCACATCTCCAACTGGGATTTCACACTGACAGTGAAATAAAGTTTCTGCCAAATATAAAAGAACGAGTCTTTGACGGCACAAAAGCTGTGAACAGGTAGTTTGAAATATGAAAATGATCAGTCTTCTTCTATGGTGCATATAGGTCACACAGACACCACCTACCTCGAAATAAAAATGACAGAGAAAATTACAGCATGTAGCAAAGACTTCCAAAGAAGCACGGAGGAGGGTGAGAAAAATCTGGGTGTGACGGCAGGGGTTTAAAAGACAAGAGGCTGGAAGAGAAGGTGAAATGGAGGGAATAATGAAGACTTTAAGGCTGTTTGGCAGATATTTAGATTTGAGCGTCACAACAGCAGTATAGCCAAAGCGTTAGGAATAAGTGTGAATGTGAGAGTATGTGTGTGTGCGTGTGAGTTTTAAAAATGTCAATCAAGTTACCAGTTAGAGAAGATATATTTGCACATCTAACTGCATCACATGCAGGTGTGTTGGTAAGTGTCATTTCAGTTTTGAAAAAATAAGATTGCGGCTCTTGCTCCGCATCACGATTTATTCATTTTACTGACATTTCAGTCTGGTTTTTCTCCCTCTGGACTTCCTCAGGAGTGTTTGAAACACTCAGTAAAATCAATAAATTGCACTTCCGAGCAAGAGCAATTTGTAGGATGTTCTTTTCCAAATTGTCAAGTTATTGTAAATCAGTACGCTTGAGTGAGCAATCAAACAAACAACAAAGTGTTTTCATATTACCACTGCTTGTTGGGGGTCGTGAGGTTTGCTGCAGTCATTTCACATTTGGGGATTTCTACCAGTAAAAAGTGAGCGTGACAGTGTGTGAGAGAAAGCGCTGGCACTAGACTTTTATGTGACAGCAGGGTGTGAATGTGAGCAGTGTCAAAAATAAATAAATCATTAGGATCTGCGGAAATGTGACGGACGTGAAAGTGCTGTCGAGAGGCAATAGGTGCTAGGGAAGAAAGGAAAAGAAGGATGGGACTCCCTGTCTATTAACGTTCTGTACGGAAGCATACTCTAAAACAATAACCCATTTTAAAATAATGCGATGCATGGCTGAGTTTTATCTCCATACAGCGCTTATGAAAATCCCATTTTAGGAGGGATTTATATAGAAAAGCCCTTCCAAGAGGGGCACATTTAGAAAATGAATGGGAAGAAAAGGAACAGGGAGTAAATATCATGCAGGGAGATGAAAGTGAGAAAAAAGAGGTGATTGTTTTTTGGTGGTAGGCAACTTCACGGCTACCTTTATTCAGCTGTCAGGGAAGACATACTGTAAGTGCTCTTTAAGTGCGACCTTTTTCCGTCAGTGATAGCACAAATGCGAAGCTATCTAATTCAGATACAGGATGTAACGACTCATAAATCCAAAATACGAAAGTTGAGTGAACAACCGAAGAGAGAAAGCCAAATCCCTTTACTCTAAAGTAATGACTCGGCGGTCGCGTATATATCAGTGCTATCAGATTAAGACGGTGAAGAGGCGTTGAGAGCGAGGAGGGGAGAATGAAAATGAATCAATTGATAAATACAAAGGGGAGGACCAGGATGAGAAAGAGGAGGAGGAGGAGGAGAGGCAGCCTGATGAATTACAGTTGCATGGAAACTGTTAGAATAGAAAGAAGGATGGTTCTTTTATTTATGATTGATTATTGGTGTAGAGAGAAGGCAGGCTGTGGAATACGGAGAGCGAGGGAGGATGTGAGAGTGGAACAGTAAAAAACGGAGTGATTTTTAGTGTGGAAAAAAAGCAAAAAATATTATAACAATGTACTTCTAATTTAGCACATCCACACAGTCAGTCACATAATTTTTGTTTGACTTAATCTGTTTCTAAGGGCTCGGTACATCACCATTGCTTCGCAAATGAATTAAAACGTATAAGTGTTAGCTCATCAAAAGTAACAGGATTTCTGTTCATTTGGCCTCAACTGAACTGTGCCACATTTCTCTGCTTCGCTTCTCCTCTTTGTTTCAGTGCTGCCTCACACTCCCACTATTCAGGGGCTGGGTTTGTTTCACAATGAGAGCACACAGGCTTTCATTACACAGTTAGCTTGTGAACTCTGCTTAACACCAAAAAGTTGAGGTGAGGTCGCAGAGCAGAATGCTGCTGGACAGCGGCCTTTTAACCACAGTTTGCAGAACATACTGCAAATGTGGATCATTTTTATTTGTATTCATCCCTGACTGTAGTCAAGGCATCACTGCATGTGTGTTAACAACACAATCTCTACAAATGGAAGCCTCACATTTTAGCAGCATTGCTCGACACAGTACACGACCAGTAGCAGACAGAGATGTTGAATGTGTTGTTGACAACATTCAGCCACTAAATGTGGGATTCCATCTCCTCCTTCCTCTGTGTTCACGTTACCACACTGCTGTTGTTCAAATCTGCCCCCGCAAGTGGTTGCCATTCTGTTGCACTATATAGTGTTGCTAGTTCTAGCCAGCTAATGTTAGCATTTCACCCTAGGGAAAAGGACTCACGCTGTTGTGTCAGTTAACTTTACTGCAGGTGAAGTGGACTGTGTGCGCGAGTCCGTTTCCCAGATTTCGTCGGCCTTCGGTCTTCTCCCACGCACCTGTCGACCCTAGGGTGTGCAAAAACTGCACTCTCATTTCTCTCTAAAAACTGGTGTCTACCAGTTTTGATGATGACGACACACAGATCCGCACAATGCCGACGTTTTTACATTCTTGGCTCGCAAACCTTGTTGTAAGCCGGAACCAGCAGTCAGAATTCTTATGCAGAGTTAAACAAAACAAAAATGTTCTGTAATTTAAAATTGTAAAATCACAATTATATTAATGTTTTTAAGGAAAAGGTCTTGCACCTTTTCTACAAGCTCAGTTTTTGTCATTTTTAAAAATGATTTGTCTACCTGAAAATGTTATCAGTATGACTTTTAAGCAGTCGTACTCATGAGGAACCCGATACTTGGTATTTGTAAGTGTGTCCGTGATTTGCATTTTGCATGTGCACAAGCCTGCCAGTGACACGACACACAATCCTGCCACCAATACAGACTGTTTGTTAATGCACAGAAGGCTGCCGGTTACATATCTAGCTCTTGCTAGGATCATCAGTTTACATTGTTCCTGCAACTAACCTTTGCATAAGGTCTAGGAGATAATGGCCTTAAAATTACATCGCAAACTTTTTAGGCTATATTGCTATTTAAGATATATATCTCATTATTTGGAAATCTCCACAAAAGTGCCATCCAATTAAATTAACAGCAACAAGTATATTTGGTGAGTCATTTATACATTTTACAGGCTACATTTTCTGTCAAGGAGAACGACACCATCCACAATCAAATAACTTGTTGATAATCAGTCTTCGTCTCTTGGCTCTTCTGAAGAAAGTTGACTAAGAGGTGTCATTCTCAGGTCGTCAAAGATATCCCCAGTAAGTAACCCCTGGGTCCTGGAAAACTACTATACAAACCAGGTGGTGAGCCATGGTTAAGCCTGGTTATGCCTGGTAATCCTCCCTTTGATTATACAATAATGTGTTGAGTGTCAAATCATTTAAAAAGGTCTATTGCACCTGGCTGACTGGCTATACTGGTTATGTTTGTAAGATGCCACTCTTGTACTTAAAGGCTGCTGCCTTGTTTGCTCACACAGTGTACAATGTGTTGCCATTGTCAGCCAGTGCCTCTATTGTCACCTTTAAAAGAAGCTACACTTTATCCCCACTTTGTACAAAAGGGACTTTAACTTTATGCAAAGATTTTATGCACAGCAACCTCAGTATCACTTCATTTTCATATGGCCTTAGAATAAATGCAAAAGAGGTTCCTCATGTTTTAAGGCTTGATCCACTCCACAGCAGCCTGGGTCCCACCAGTCTCCTTAAATGCCTCTCCTGTCCCTCGTTAGCCATCACTATCTCAATAAAACATCTTTAAAAAGTATGTTTCTAATACATAAAACAGTCAGAACAGAAAGAGACAGATGATGGAAGACAGGCGTTAAGACCTTTAAACAGTACTCAATCTGCTTTCTTCCCATTAGCTCTGTAGCTTTCAGCCACCCACTCATTATTATTTTGGTAATAGTGTAACTGTGTAATATTGCCAGCATAATGGAAATTGATGAGTTGCAAAATAAGGAAGGGTCCATTAGTGGCTGTTTCGGTTCTCATTAGGCTCATTTATTTGTTGTGTTTCTTCACCTGTGTTTCTTCTCCATGAGGCAAACCGAATCAGTCACGACCCAACCATTTATAATACAACAAATCAACACAACAAGTCATTTCAAAGCAATACTTCACTTTCCAAAGCGTGGATGATTAACCGTGTTACTGTACTCTAATGAGCAGATAATGGTTTGACAATTAAACGAGATAAAAGCTACCAAAGGCATGCAACTGCTGTAGGATGCCGTGCCACATACGTATACCGCACAGGTCTGGAACTGCCATGGCTGTAAATATGACTTGTTTCATAGATTTACAGGGATGTTCACAGATAACCACACACAAAAATCAAACAATCACCACCACCATTGCTGAGGCAGATGGACTGATATTTGAGATGGTCAGACTCAGCTGTGGTGTGATAGGGTCAGCCAATGAAATTCCAGTGAACATTTGTACCTGCAAATACTACAAGACAGAACATCTTCTTTTGAGCTATCTCAGGTTGATAACTAATCTTGCAGTGTTCCTGCTGTTCTCATATGAAGGTCTGAATTATGTGCGGGGAATTGGAACCATCTCAAAGTCAGCATGAAGTTTGTTGTGGCTGAAAAGGAAAGCTTAGCGAGTTAATGGCTTCTTCTTTTTCAGCCAATGCATGTGTGACTGTAGAATTGGCTTCAGGCAGGCAGCCACAGGCTAGTCTCAGTACAACATATTTCCTGACTGATAACATAGTTGTAAGCCAGACGTTCCCTTGTTTGTATTAATTGCAATTTCATAACCATTTCCTAATCAACACTTTTCAGGGCAGTCATTGCAGGTGGAATGTCTAACATAACTAATGGCTGCGTTCCATATAGATGTGCTAGTTTCAGAGCCCTGGTATTGTGCATGCTCAGTCCCTGACATGGCTTAATGGAGTGGACTGTCCCTAACGTTATTGGTCATACCTGTGCTTTTCCTGCTATGACAAGTCAAAATGTCTGCCTTGGAAAGGGCCTATTGGCTTAGATAAGATACATTATTGTCCGAGAGGGAAATTTCTTCTCGACTCCATTCTGCACTTCCACAGAGCATACAAATAAACTGGACATACTCATATTGCAAGTGAACAGATCAACATCTCAACAACACACACTGATTTGAGTGTCAGCATTGATACATTGATACATGTACACTGTTTAGAGCCCTCCAACAGCAGAATGAAAATGGCTTGTCCTTGGCATGTATGCTACTCCATGCTAACACTTTAGTCTTGAGTCGGTCTTGTTAGGGACCAAAATAGAGCGAGAAGAATAGACTATACTGATTTTATATGGATATGTCAAATGACCGGATGCTTGGGTGGGTAAATTGGCAACTGCTTGCTGGCTTATTCGGCACTATAACTTTATAAGATGAGATTTATAAGATCATTCACTTCTCACCTTATTATAGACATGCGATGACACTTTTTAATGAGCCGTAAAAACAGAGATCTATTTGTCATCTTCATTTTGCATCAACACAGACAGTTGGGGAGTCACTGCTTTCTGCCTGGAGCCTCAGGGAGTTGCAAAGTCCTGTGGGGACTGTTTTTTTTTTTATTTAATTTGATTGATATTTTACTGTTTCTCCCTAAAGTATAGTGTATAACCTTTTAATAAACCCACCGTCATGGGCAGTAGTCCCATGGAGTTCAAAGTGGATGTTCTGCAGCTGTCTTCTCCAGCTGTGAGAGAACATGCTGTTGATTATGCGACACACTGCCAGGACACGGTCCATGCTCACTTCCGTCTTGTCAATAGTTTTGGACACAGTGAGATTTAGGTCATGCCCAAAGCAGCTTAACCATGGCCGGCAGCATAGGTAATGAATAGCCACTTTTTCTATGTGGCACCCAGTGACAATTTACCCCCTTTCTAATTTCCATTCATTCAAAACTTCCTGCAAGGTATCAGCCAAGTGGCAGCAGTGGTGTGGTCTTCTGGCAAAAATCTTGTTTGCTGGCATTTGGATACCAGGGTCCATTCTGTGTTGATGAAATGTGAAGTCAGTGACACGTATGGTTCCCCTTTTGTGCCTGACCACGTGTCCTTTGTGAGGGAAAAGCGTTGTCCAGGTGAGATGGCTCACTGCAGCTCAACTCAACTCGCCTTCCTCTCGTTATGAGCAGCTACTTACTGCTGCGCCACCACAAATTCACGTTTTTTTAAATTGATGAATGCGAGCTCTGCTCCGAGTCCAGCAGGACAAAAAACACCCTGTTCTTATCAATGCACTGCTCAGCACCACTGTTGAAATACTTGAAATATGGCTGTAAATCCTAAATTCACTGGTACAATAAAAGAAAAGTAGGGTTAATAGAGTTTTGTCACATTAAAGCTGCTCTGAACAGTTCATTGCTCGGTCCAGGAATCGGCCTCTTGCCAACGTATTTGTGACCTCTGGCACCTCCTAGCAGCTCAGCAGGGGAGGAGTGTTCATCACTCTCAGTCTCTTCAATAGTCAGATCACACATATGCTGCCTGTCTCTCTCAGAGCAGTCTTATATGACACACAGACTCAGTCTCACAACATCAGAGACACACAAACAGCCACGCATTATTCATTTGAATTCCTTAGGCAGAAAGATGTTTGATGTGTTTAATTGGCCACTAGGGAGCTATTGGCCAGAGCGCTCTCTCTTTCCATCTTTTCTATCTCTCTCTATCTCTGTTTCATTCTCCTCTCCCTCCCCTCACATGTAGCGTTCAGTCTGCCCCTTCCCTTCTCTTTGACTGCTGATTGAACCCCAATCTCGCTGAAAAACAAAGAGTCTTAATTCAGACTCACCACTGACGATACTGTCTCAACAGAAAACAATGAATTTCAATCACTAGATTTAAATGCTTGACATCACAAATTAATTTCCTGAGGGTATTTCTCTTTGACTTCCAAATTTGAATATGTCACTCGCAAAATGTTGGAACTGTTCCAATGTTTTAATCTGCAAAGTAATTTTGCAGTTGCAGCCTGACATCCACTGACACATGAACACATTAGACTGCTGTTGCTTCAAGGTGTTTTCATGTTAGATGAGGTAAATTGAATTTCTCTCTCCAATATCTGAGCAGATCCTTTGACAGAGGGCAGGGTTGCTCTTGGGGATTTTTAAAGGCTTTGCTCGATTATGCCTGGGCACTGTACACACAAAACTAAAACCAATTGCCTGCTTGTGAGAGTCACTGTTTGTGATGCTCAGGATGGCTCCAGAAACATAATGGACAATAATAAGGAAATAGTGCCTCTGTGCCAAGTAATTACTAACAGTAATTACTTAATGTCAGCAAAGGGCAGCACTATTTTAGCTGACTTTAATCTTGGTGAACAAAATTCTACCTAATGAACCGCAATGTGTGTTCCTTTGACCCCCCGTAAGAAAATGTCATTGACTGTGTTGCTGCTGTGTGTCCTTGCCACTTTTAATGTCTCATGGTGGGAACAAGCTGCTCCTGCGAACCTCTTAAGTTGTTCCTCAATATGCAAATTCCCAGCTGGCGTGATTATCTCTGTGAGTCTTTGTCAGCTTCTGAGACCTCTGGGAAAACTGTCATCCATGTTTTCATCTCCAGTGCAAAAAAAAGTTTCAGAAAACTTTTTTAAAAACCTCTATAGACTCAAATTAAGCAACTCTACTGAACTGTTGAATACATTCTGATTATAAAGTATCCATTAAAAGTTTCAGAATTCAGAATGTGTCAGGATGAATTTTAAGGGAACGTGCTTAAAATAAAGCAAATAACGACGAGAATATTTATCTAAACTGTTGAGTTAAGTATAAGGAAGGTTATTGAAGTTGACTGAACTAAAGCTAAAAAAAAATAAATACATTTCAAGTTCTTCTGCGCAATTTAAGCTTACATTAGGTTTATTTCTGAGATTGTTGTTTTAGACTGCTTTACTTTTAGCTTTGTTTAACTAATAAACTGGCGACTGTGTATGCAACAGAAATAACGTGACATTTGTCTGAGGATAAGACATCCAGTCATACAGAGGCACTTGTGTTGATTTTTTTCAGATCAGGAGACTTTAATATGAGTGACCTTTTTAGGCCCCTGGCTAATTATAGCCATGCTGACAGTTCCAATCTAAGAAATAGCACTCAGCTATTGCAAAGCTTTAAATCATTTAAAATCATGTTGCCAGGAATTTGGCAACGACAAAAATAAGGGACGACATACAACCATCACCCATCCTATCTGACTTAAACAGGGTTGTGTGACATAGAGTTTATTTAAAGAGGGCAAATTATACTCAATTTCAGGTTCATACTTTTATTTGGGCGTCCTAGTAGAACAGGTTTACATACTTACATTTACAACACATTATTTTTGCCTAATGGTGCATTACTTCAGCACCCTTTTCACATTGTCTTGAACACTCTTATCTGCAGAGCACTTTCATCAACAGAGTGAGACATCTTGCATCTGTTCAGTCTTTTACTCAACAGGATGTAGCCATTCAGAGGCAGAGTGGGGCTGGACATGCTGAGCAAGGTAGTGTGATCCAAGGACCAAGGACACGCACAAAGACGATACATTACACAGTAAAGGAGAGGCAAAAATCATAATATGACCTCTTAATTTAAAAGCTCTGTATTTTAATGGAATAGTTCATTTAAGATTTCTGACTCCATTTAGGTCTCCCACTGATTATACCTTACTTTGAATGTAAAACCGACACAATATGGAAAAAGACACTACCAGGCATCATAGAGAGGCTGCAGTTTCCTCTTAAATCAGTTGAAGAACCTTTTGTACCTCCCTTCTAATCTTGCTTGAATTTCTGTTGGTAATTATGTATTCACTTCTTTTTTTGTTTTGTACAATTGTAAGTGTATTTATTTGGAGTTGTAGAATAATATAATCTCAGATAAACTCATGAACAGGGTTTTGGTTTTGAGAGCTAGCTCGTTTTTATTCAAACATCCCCATACCCAGCCGACTGAATAGGTCGACTGCCAGTCACTCGCCAAAACATCATAAATCACAGTTCCCAGAAACAATGTGACCTTTGCAGCGTACCAGTGACATTGGACATCAGACTTTTATTATAGCTTGCGGTCTGGTTGTGTTTAGGCACTGAAGTTAGATGTTACTTATGTAACTTAAGCGATGAGCGTACCCACGTTAAGCACATAATTGCAGTTACATAACTCGGTGGTGTAACTTTACTACGATAGTAAGTTAAAAAAACTCATGATTGATTTTTGGTTTCACACTTGGCAAGAGCAGCAATCTCCTGGCTAATTGTCCTGTGCTTGTTTAATCCAACCATCAATCCTCAGCCTCCTCTTTATGTGGTCTTGCTGCCTATTCCACCTGACTTCTTCCTTTGCTGCTCTAATGATTACTACAGCCACTAGAGTTCTTCCCCTAACAGGAAACAATAATTGTAATAAGAAGCTTCCGCACTGCTTTTTTTTTACCACAAGTATGTTTAAAAAAAAACACCAATAAAAAGTAGTGCTTATATTTTCTTAAAGTTGTAAGGACCCTTTTTAGATTTTTTGAAATAGTTGAAAGCTATCATATTACTGCTTTGAGAGCAATACAAAGAATACACAGCTTACCTTTGGCTTAATTAGGCAATTGTGTCTAAAGTAGAAAGCGCTGGAACAATTGGTCGAGTCATTGTCTGAGCAAAATAGATTTAAATTTGATGGTTCCATTGTGTACCATATGAAGATGCGCTGCTCTTTTCATTTTATGATATTGTTAACTGAAGATGGAGTTGTGGTCACAAAAAAATGTGGATATCTCAAGACATCACTTTTTTTCTGACTTTTCTTAATACACAAAAACTTCATCTTAAAATGAATTTGCAGTTCAACCAATCATGAAACTAACCAGATATTATTGGTGAATTTCCTGATCTTAAATTCATATTTGTGTCATATCTAGCTTTTCCATACAGGCTATCCTTTTGTCACAAAGCTGTTGAATTTCATTTTGGATCTTAAGAACTAGGGAATAATTACAGTCCACTCTGCAATCAAATTAGACGACTGCATATTCGAGATCAGTGCTTATCACACTTAGTCTGTCAGGCCTCCTTTTTGAAGCCCCCCAGAATTAGTGCCCTCAACCAGTAAATGAATGTGCAATTAAAATTAAAAGTAAGCTTAACTGTCAGACACCGTCAATGTTTTTGGACTCAAAGGCAAATCTCTCGCACTTTATTAATTAGAAACACCAGACCAAGAAGGATGTTGTCGTATTTGGGATGTGACTGACATGTTTGCTAAATTGGCATATTCACCAGTTTTTCTTTCTCCTCGCTGTTGGTAACCTGTCCGTCTCGCACAGGCCCTTCTGTCTGAACAATGAAAATCTTTCAAACCTGAATCTTAATTGCCTTGCAAGCATCAGATTGTTACTCAGTGAATCAATCCTTTCAACTCTCTACGTCCTGTATCATAAATATAGTTTTAAAAAATGAATCTACGGGGCGCAGTTTGGCTCAGTTGGTAGAGTGAGCTACCCGTGTACAAAGGCTTTGTCCTCGCTGCAGTTCGACTCCCGGCCTGGGTCCCTTTGCTGCGTGTCTGTTCCCCTCTCTCTCATCCTGTCAATTCTTCAGCTGATCTGTCAGTAAAGCCATATAAAGGCAAAAAAAATAAATAATGAATCTACAGTCAAAAACAACAGGTGTGTTTTCCTTTGTTATAAATCTTACACGCTAATTTGACCAGATAGAGAGATAGAGATGTTTGCTTGCAGCAGGTGGGATCACTCAGTCCCATGATCAGAGTGTGAGTTGATACACTTTAGCCTGCAGCCTGCCCTGGAAACTGTGATGAAGTTAAAAGAAAATAATGTCTCTTAAATGCAAATATTTTACCCACGAAACAGTTCATCAGGACATACAGTATGCAGAGATGTATCAGTAGGAGGAAGATGAATACTGAGACTGTATAATGCCATTTTTGCCAATTAAACGTTAAGGGCAAGATTTTTACAGTAATTTTGTGCAATGTGACAATTACCTGAAAGCAGAAATGAACGAGTAATAGGATACAGACAGCGGGTTTCCATGGCTACAGCCAAGGTGCAGACTGAGTCTCTCTGCTTGCAGTTTACAAAAATGAAGACAATTAAATTCAGTGATAAAAAGCACATTATCTTCTTTTCAAATGTGCTGCTCTTTGACTGTGTCTGGGGTTATTGTCTGAGCATGCTATATTTCATTTCATGTTTGTATTTTCTCTCTTTTCTGTGTCACTATATGCTGGTCATGACTTTCTCTCAGTGTTTCCAGGTAGAGAGTAGAATCAAAGCTAGGGGTGTTTGTCTCAGATGCATCCAAACATGGACGTGAAATCTGAGCTGCTGATGAGGGTGCCTCTTTTAGTGGTTTTCTTTAAAACGATCCAGAGAGGTCTTCTGGTCGAGACTCAAATGTAGACATGTTTTCAGCCAGGAGACCAATTTCACCTACAGTATCAAAGACAGAGAGTGTGACTGTAAGTAAAGCTCCCACTTAAAATAATCCCACCATATAAAACTTTAAAAAAGAGCATCAACAAGTGAAGAGATTGGCAATGTGCAAATGCATTAAATCTGCATTTGTGTTATTTAAATTTGGTTCGTGCAAACATGCAAATGACACGCTGTATCATCTGAGTGTCACGGAAACATAAAATGGCGTCATTATCAAAATCATGTCCCGTGAGGGATCAAGCTGATAAGCCTGCTAACTGGCATTAAGCAAGCCTTTAGTGAGATAGCTACCTCAGTTGATACCTTGTTGCTTCTTTTTCCTGCTTTAATGAAACTTTATTGAATTTAATGTTTGAAGAGCAAAATGCAGATGAGAAAGAGAAAATAGATGCTTACGAAGCTTTTGTGTTTAATCAGAGCGAGCATGTTCTTTGCTGACCGGTAAGTTCACAGTTAGTTTGCCATCTAAATACCACATAATACAATACAAAGTATATTATTAATCCCACAGGGTGGGATACTTAGTGTAACCATACATATAAGTCAACAACAAGTAGGACAATAATAAAAAAAAAAACATACACATCTCAGGGCAGTTAGAAAAAAGGGGAGAGCACAACACTGTGAATGATGGTGTAAACATCAGAATGACTACACCCCAACATATTCAACATTTTTGTTTCTAGCAACACTCCACAGTACTAAAATTGGTCACAGTCCAAGTCATCGACATCAATTAACATTGACAGTCAGCAACAATGTTTATTAAAAAAAGCGTCACTGCAGCCGGTACAAAAGACGTCCTGGATCTCTCTGAAGAGAATCTCTGAATAACAAGCCCGTCACTGAAAGAGCTCTTCAGCTCACTTAAAACACTGTACGTTGGATGGCCCTCATTTTGCATGATGCCCTTGAGCTTCCCATCCACTCTTGGTCTCACATCAAGTGAGTCAGGAGTCACACCAATAATAGATCCTGCCTTCCTGATCAGTTTATTGATCGTATTCCTCTCCTCTGACACACCCCCAGCAAACAACAGCATAAAACAAGAAGCTAGCCGAAATACTCTAGTAGAACACACGCAAGGGTGACCTGCTGACATTAGAGGACCTGAGCTTCCTAAGGAAAAGTTCACCAAATATCCCACAAGTTTTTAGAACCAAATCTTTCGCGTAGGCACATGGAAGAATTTTTCTGTGCCACTATTTGGTAGGAACCAGGCAGGACTGCCCATGAGGGGGAAACTCTCAGGGACCCAGCCCCTAGGGGGACTCATGGAGGCTGGCAATCATTTTCTTCATCCTGAAAATAAATTACTTAATAACAAAAAATAATGACCATTACTTATTAAAACAACAAAAATAAGCATTTAATTTATTGTTGCCTTTGTAAAACAGCCCATTTCTCCTGAAAGTGGTATGAGTCGTGATATCTGCATGAAGCATAAAGTTCAGTCAGTCACATGACATGAGAATTTGATTGATCTAAACTAACTCTAGTTATTGTGGGAGTTATTGTACTTGCAAGGCCAGGACCTGCACACGGGGGGATGCCAGAAAAGAAAGGAGAAGAAAAAGAGGGAGCTGGCTGTAGCTTCAGACCGAAATTGTCATTCTATGACGATCTTTTTTTCAGCCAGCTAAGCAAGCTGCTCCCGGCCAGGATGAAGAGGCAAATGATAGCCGGGAGGCTATCGTGACTGAAAACGTTAGTATGCAAGAGGTAGCCGGAGGCAGCGGAGTAGCAACCTCCACCTGTGTTTGAGCGGATGGTGTGGATAATAGAGAAGATGCTGTGCAAGTTACCAAGTATGAGAGAGAAAGAGAGCACACACATTTTGTTTATGCCATATGACATCATATGTGATTCGGTGGGCTGACCTGTGACCAGGGGATAGAGTGATACAGCCAGCGCAAATATGGTGCAGTGACATTTCTCCAGCAAACATACATGAGACCAAATTTACCAGAGAGAAATATTATCCATAGAAGACCAAGGTCAAGAGTTTGTTTGTGCTTATGCGCTTTCATCAAGCGTTTAAAGCCAATTGTGGCAATATTCTTATTTTTTTTTAACACATTTGAATTCGACTCTTGTTTTGGATTGTCAGCCCAGCAGTCTGTCTGTCTTATCATTCAGGCTTAGTTTTTCATAGCTGCAGGGCACGTGTCTGTGCACCATCGTCAGAAAAAACAGGAGAAGTGGGTGTTGCATTACAGAAGCGTCGGACAGCAGCAGCCAGGGTATCAGCCCTTTACTGTTTCTGATTTTAGCAACAGTAACGATGAGAATACACACAAGTGTGCAGATAAAAAGGAAACAGAGAGAGAGAGAAGGTGGTGGTGGTGGCAGACTGAGACTCTAGACTGCAGGCAGGCTGAAGGAAAGAACCTTGTGTAACAAAAATATAGATCTTGTTATACAAAGACCATCAATTGAAACCTACATCTATTATTTATGTTGAAGTGAGGGACAGTGGAGTAAGGTGAGACACAGCAGGAGGAGGGGAAGGTCAGAGGTAAAATCTTGATTGAAATGGAAAGAGAGAGGGTCGATGGGGCGGAACAGGAAAAAGAAAAATGAGGCAGCAAGATTAGGAGAAAAAATTGGAAGAATACAAGAAGAGATAAATGATGGGTATTTATTATAACCTGTTTGAACCTTTTTAAAAAATCAATGAGACCATGTGCTTTTAAGAGATGCCTCCACTGCGAGGATGCTCGGCAGAGAGGGAACGAGATTGGAGAGACGTGTGCGGTGCACCTGTAATGTCGGCTTCAGTCATTCATCGTCAATAACACACTCGCGATCAGAGGAGATGGGGATGAATGAGGAGACTTGGAAATAATCAGAATCAAATGGTAACTGTAGGAGATGGAGGGAAAAGGTGGGTGGAGGTGGTGGTGGGGGGGAGTAGATTATGAGACGATGATGAGGAAAAGTAATTGAAAATGGTCGGCACCGTGATAACAGCTGCTAATAGCAGATGCTTCTCCCGCAGAATTGTGCTGACGCCTTATTTTAAACTGTGATAATGAGAGGAAAAGACAGGAGATGGAGAAAAACAAGACGTGAGCCGACTGAGAAGATTTGAGTCGTATAGGCAGGCTAATGGCAGGCCGGCGACAACATGCTCGGTGACAGCAACAGTTGTGTAGAGTAATTAAAGTAATGAAATATGGTAATTAAACTTGGAAGGTGAGTAACACAGATACAGTGATGTTTATATGCATCCAGAAATACAGGCTAGCATAAGCAGCTAATTGCTTCACTGGTCATCTTGCATCTCCAGAGAAATAAGAACAGGAACCAGTGACGTGCAGTCACGTGGTGTCGGAGCAATCACAAAAGTGGGGGCGGGGAAATTGACGTTAATGCCCATTCTTTGGTACACAACTAGACAATTTTGTTGTGTTATAAACAGAGACATGGCAGACTGGATTCAATGTTTGGTTGCTTGATTTCATGGCTTTAGTAATAGTACAGACGAAGAATGACAGGAAACTGGGTGAGAGAGAGGATGTGATGACATGGGCCATATGTCAGATTCAAATAGGGTTGGGCAACTGTGTTGTGTATCGGCGATAGGCTCAAGCCATCGGCGGTTGGTTTGTTGTAGCCAATATTGTGTTCTGTTTTTGTCATTTCATTTTGCTAAATTAATGGTGCGCCTCATTGAACATTTTACTCAATAAATTGATAGATGAACTTCTAACTACCAAAATTGGAACAGGCAAAAAAAAATGTGGTTTTCTTAATGTGATGAGAAATGAGTCGAGGAGGAGCAGAACTAACCAGTGAAAACAAATGCCAGCAGACCGCCTGAGGAGCGGGGCTCTTTGTGCAAGTGACCAGAGCAGGCTGATGAGCAGCGCAACTTACTCAGACTTGGGAAAAGCTTTAACCTGTACGTGATTTTAAGACAGTTAGAAAAACGAAATGTGCAGCATTTCATATTCCTATTTTTTCAGGCACAAATGGCGCTGATGAGCACAGGAATTAAGCACTTGTCTGGTGAGATCCGAGTTTCTCTCGGTGTCAGAATAGCGTACTAAGCAGTATGGTGTATTCACAAATGCTCGCGCAAATTGATAGTGTTATCGAGTCCTTTGCCGCTACCATATGTTTGCAGAGACAGCAAACTGCTTCAGTTATTGCCTTTGGCTCCCCATTTGTGTACTGTATAAAACCCAAAAAACTGGTGATTGTTTTAATTTTTGCAGTTAGCTCCTTCCATAATTGCATTCGCTGAAAATGTTCTTTCTGAACAAAATCTAGCTAGCCTCTGTTCAGAATATAGGACGATCTGAGGAGCTTGTGACTGCACTATTAGTCAAGGTCATGTCAGTGCTTGTCTAAAGGTCAGCAGTCAGCCTTGCGTTTAAAAAAGGGGCGGTGGTGGGGGGCTGTTGCCTCAGTTACCCGCACGCTGCACAGCCACTTCTAATATTCAAGACAAGATTTATGGAGTTACCATCGCTATGCGTTATGTCAGGCCCTGACAACATGGGCCCTGCATTTCTGTAGGGGTCATAGGGTGTGGTCTTTCAGGGGATTTGTTGACATTAAGGAATATAGAGTATCTTGTCAGACTCATTGTTGAAAGGCAAAATACCTATTCTTCATGAATGTGTTGCCAATTTGTGAATGCGACACCCCTCTCTGAAAGGTTTTCTAATGTATCAGAAATTAGGATAATTAACACTTCTATTTTTACATCTTTTAGATGCAGACCTGGGGGAGGGCAGGTTTCCAATGTCAATGATAATGAAGCTGGTGCTCGCTGTTCTGCAGCAGTGCACAGAAGTGCAGAGTTGTGCCAGAACCACATACATTTATCCACTTTTGGGCATATGGTCTGGGCTGTGGACCAACGAGTGCCTAAAAGCCACTTGCATGCGGATGGACTCGTACTCAAGTTTGTCATTGTTCTGTTATCACACACTCTTACCTACAGGATAAAGAGAGGAGGTGACTGAGGGTGTCATTTACAGGAACACTCAACAGGAGGCAGGGTAAGAGAAAAGACTGAACACTTTCAAGACTTGGTAAGAGCCATTGTTACAGAAAAGCAGCTGGCAGAAGGGAATTGGGCGATAATTGCTGGTTGTAAAAAAAAAAAGGGATGGTGGAAAACGGCAGGACAATAGGTATGACTGAAGCAGCAGATGCAGAGAGCGACGGTAGAGGAACGTGGGGGTAGATGATTGACAGTTGCCATTCAGAAGACAAAGCGTCGCCAAAAACTGGACAGAATACAAAACACAGAAGCCGTTAACCTACTGTATACTGCTTCTAAGGTATGTACGCCTGGATATGTGATGTCACCAAGCATGAGTCCACGTGTCAGACTTGCATCAGTCTGATCTACATTCTCCTTTTGTTTGCATTTCTTCAGCAAAAACCTGATGTGATGCGTCCTTTAACAGAAGATTTCAATGACAGCCATGTGGACATTATGGATAACAGCTGCTCCCATTAACAGCTGCCATAGTCAACAATCGTCTCCATTTGTCCTTGGCTTTCTCAAAAAAGAAAAATGAATTCAATAAAGACTGCTCTCAGTTGCATTGGCTGCATTTCTTATTAAGACCAAAGGGGCAGAGGCAAGCTTTATACTCAAATTAATTGTTTCCCTCGGCATCAGTGACATTGACAGAATACACAACCTGAAAAGTGAACATTTTTCTGCCAGTTACACTGGAGGAAAAAGCCATCCAAGCTGAAGTTCATATTGTATTCTGCAGCTTGTTAGGACTCAGAAGACAGCTGTAGTGATGTCACAAGCTCTGCCAGCTCTTCTTGCATGTGTGTGTGTGTGCGTCTGTCTGACACACACACACTCCACTTTTATGCCCGGGGGACGACGGTAAAGTTATGAAAAACAACCAGGACTGAAATGGAACACAAAAGAAAGAAATAGATCTTTGTTTTCGAGCACTGACCAACAGGTCAAGGTTGGGGGCTTGTGGTTTGTGTTGCCGTAACAACCCTGCATTTTTTTTGCTGGCTGCCATGGTGATGCCTCAGAAATAGAGTAGTGGAAAATGATCGTCGTGACCAAAAAGGAGATGCAGACAGTGTTGCAGACAGTCGTCATGATGTAAATAGTAATCACATCTAATCCAAATGAACTCCAGTGCACAGCTATGTCGTATGTGATTGAGAGCAACTTACAGGGGGATTTCTCCTTAGAATGAAAGTCAACAAGTCAATGTTGTGACAAAGATTGTATCATTTTTTTTTATTTTCATAATCAGTGATTCTGCCGATTAATAAATGCTACATTTAGAGTATATTAAATTTTAGTTAATACTTATCGGACTGGTAACAAACTATTACATTGTACATAACAATTAAGTAATTGTCATTATTAATAAACACCGATTACAATTTTACAATAAAAATAAATGGTTTAAAGCAATTGTTCTGTTTTAAGGCACAGATCACCATATATGGATAATTTGTGTTTTAGCAGCGCGAACAAAGACCTTACACTGGTGCTAAGCAGATGTAAACAAAACGACACACACGCAAAACAACAATGGGTGCGTGCGAATTGACATGATGATGTCATTGTTTCCCAAAATGCACAATTTTGTACACATTGCCACTCAAAAAAATCAGTTTTTTGAAAACCTTCATTTTGAAAAATCTGTTTATTCGTATTTACTCCATTGTATTAACCTAAAAAGTACTGTACGTGTGAACGAGAGGCCAAAGCATAATGCACGCACATACACATACACATGCACGAACACATACAACTCGCTCAGATGAGACGCTGAATTCATTTTCTGTTGGTCGATCAATCCACTGACCAGTATTCTCAGCTCTACCTAATAATTTAGACAAAAGAAATAAAGCAGTAAAGACTGTTGCAGCCCGCGTGAAGGGGGGCTGAGTTGTGCTGGCGGCCGGTCATTCAGTCATGTTAGTGGACTCTAATGGTAGCCACTGTTGCTCTCCGTTAGTGGAGTGGAGAGAGGCACTTAAGAATGTGTATGTCGTATGTGGTTTATAAAAAGTAAATTGCAAACAAATTGCTACATAGAGCTCCTTTAAAGATGTATTATATATTGACATCACAGTAACACACTATCCCACAGCCCACAGTTAGCTTTTTTCCCCCACATGATTTAGGCTGCCTTACTGTTCCCCTCAGTGTGTCTTCTTGAATTTGTATTTTGTTTAGTACCACATCCAGTGTTCCATGATATAAGGAAGCCCCTACTAGCAAAGTCAGCCAATCAAAGGAGTCTAAAAGTTTGCCAAAGAATCTCCACATTGAATTTTTACATCTTATTCAATCACTGACCTTTTCCTTGGGCTGATGATATTCAGCTCGGTGAGTCATATTTCCTCACATACAACCATTTACTTTTCGGATGAAAACACAATTTTTTTCTTCAACTTGTAATTGAAGTGTGGTATTTTTTCTAGATGTGTGCATCATGCCTCAAAACAGCATCAAATCTTAATAAGTCAGAAAGAAGATTAACTTCGGCTGAGCTCATTTACATCTGTAGTCTGTAATAAATACCTAGATACCTGGAGGCAGTTTGATGCATGATCATCTTGCACAGCTGCAGAAAACACAGCAGCTACCGGATCTTAAAGGAGTTTGTACGGGAGGTCTGTTCATTTGCTTCCCTTTTCTGCCCCGACTCCTTCAATCTGTAAACTGTCAGTCAGCTTCAACATTTCCAATTCAGCTTGGTGACATTTTGAAATGTGTTCAGTAGTTTCTTTTTCCCCGAAAAACTAACTGAGTAGGGGGGGGAGTACAAATGAAAGGAAGACTGAAACAGGACAAATGCAATTGATGCAGCTGAAAGAGAAGGAAAAAAAAGGCTGCTGGAGACAAATAGAGCAGGAAAAAAATTAATGTTTGCGGTGAGCCAGGTTGGACTGAGGGGAGAGGAGAGGAAATTAGATTAAAAAAAGTGGGGGAGAGGATCAAAGGGGAAAAGGACATCAGGATTAAAGTTGTCGATACGGCCAATGAGGCTAATGGCAGTAAATGACATTCTGTCTTTTATCTCTTTCTTTTTATGTCTCTACAGGTTTTTCCACGGAAACAGGACGCCGAGCTCCAGGCTGGACGTGTCAGTCGTTTCCCTGAACAGCACACAAACACACACAGACATTTGATCATGAAATAAAAGAGTGGGTGCAGTGGTTTGTGCCTCAGGGGTCCAGGTTGCACAGAGACACACACACACACACACACACACCAGAACTAGTCCTTATTGCCGCTGAAAGACAAAAGTATAACTGGGATCAGTGTGTGTGTGTAGGTGAGGTAAGCAGGTGTTTAGAGGGCATCAGGCGAACATGGGCAGGGCCGACAGCTGGCATAAAGTGGGCACTGCTTGAGTCTTACCCTCGGATTACAGTTTGGCAGATTAGAACTAAGCAGCAGTCACCTCGAGCTCACCAGCCTCATGAAACGTACGCTGGCGGCCAACAGGGCACACACAAACAAACACACACACACAGCAGCACAGCTGTAGAACACAATTAAATTAGTGCAGCTGGCAGACTGTGTGCAACCCTGGCTTAACACCATACCCACATTAAATCACAGGCACAAAGACGTGCGCGCGCACACACACACACACACTCGCTCTGGGTGCAGGACAGCCGCCGCCCCCACCCTCCCTCCCATCGTCCTCACGAAGCCAGCTGGAGAGAAGATGAGATTTGGGGCTGATTGGTTTTGTCTTTTTTTCCCATCACACCCTCATCACCCTTACAACCCTCCATCCACCACTTTCGCCGTTCCTTGGTGCAGCTTCGGCTCAAGATGAACCATCATCATAAAAATCTCGTCACCGGGAGAACATCAGACAATCCGCTTGCGTTGCTTTGATTATTTCTCCCAAAGGACTTTTGGTTTTATCTTTTGAGTATTTTTTTGTTGTTGTTTTCATCTCCATGGCCGCAGAGTGGAGCCGAGAAAGGACTTCTTAACAAGTTGTTGGACTATTTTGTGGATTGTTGGAACAAAATCAATCCGACTTGGCAGAAGCCCTCGACTGCAGAGCTGACATCTAGAAGGTGCAGCGTCCCGAAATCTTCTGCTACTCTTCGTAGTGTTTGATTTTTTTCATCTCATTAAGATTTCATCACTCAAAGAGTTTGAACTTTTTTCTCCCATCTTTTTGGAAACTTTGTGTCTGCGAGGGACGCCAACAAAAGGGCACTTTCAAACTTGACACTGCTGCTATTCTCCGAGTAGCTCTCATAGCCTCGGTGACACCGGCAGACACAGACAATGGACTGAAAGGGGGTGAGAGAGAAAAGGAGAGACCTTGAGAAGGAGAGAGAGAGTAGGTGAGATCAACCTCTGGAGAAAAGCGAAAGAAACAGAGGGGAGAATACTGAGCTGCTGACAGAGAAGCCGAGCCGAGACGAAGAGAAGAGAGGGAACAAAACAGGTATTTTTTTGGTGTAGGATTGCTCGGGACGTGATGGAACACCCTTCAGGCCAGACCTCCCCCCTTCTACCGCTCCTCCTCCCTCTCCTCCTCCTCCCTTCTTCCCTCCCTCTCTCCGCTGCTCTCAACTAGTCTGCCAGCTTTCCTTGGCTACGTCGCCTCAGAGCCACGAGAGAGACAGAGAGAGAGAGAGAAAGAGAGAGAAAGCGGAGCGCTGGAGCACAGCTCAACATTCACACAGATGGCAGAGGAGGCGAGGAGGACCTGCTGCATGCGTCCACGCCGTGCGCTGGATTCCACTGAGGATGAACGCTGCGATTAATGCAAGAAAAGAGGGAGGGAAAAGAGAAAGGTGGACATAAAGACAGTGGAAGCCAGAGAAAGGGCAAGTCAGAAAGCAAAGAAGGAGGGAAATGAACAAAGGGTAGAAAGGTGGAAAAAAACAGAGAAAGGATCGAGGCTGAAGGAGAGATCACCTCTCACTGATAGCAAAGGACTTTCGGAGCGGCCAGGCTGCAGCTGTGTGTAAATCAGCCGCAACTCCTAGCCTGTGTGTGCGCGTGTGTGTGTGTGTGGAGAGATTTCCGTCAGGAGAACACAAAGCTGTAAAGGAGAGAAAGATAGAATCCAGCGGGAGACGGGGAGAAAGCGTAGGAGCATCGCTGGCGCACAGCTTGACTGTGAGACAAATTGACTCTGACACATTGACTCCTGCCTGTGTGTGCGTGTGCATGTTTTTACTAGTCTGATACAGTGGGTGATCTTGCACTAGACCGGGAGTCGTCCCAGTCACATTGACCGGGCCTCTGGGGTTGCTGCGTGAAGGTGACAGCGGCGGGGGGAGGCGGTGGTAGAGGTGGGCTAGGGACAGTGGCAGGCTTAGGGGTGGGGGCATGGCCATGGGGGGGCCGCATCCCCTCCTCCACCCTACACCGGGACAGGAGGTGGGGCTGGGGGTCCTGGGGCGGGGGTCCATTCAGAGGAGCTCCCAGACTCTCCGAGCTCAGGCCCTGGCTGAGCGGAGGGTCGGCGGGGACAGCAGGAGGTGGAGGTAGTGCCGGTGGAGGAGGCGGGGCGGAGAAAGGAGGCAGGGTGAGGTGTTCCCGCAGAGTCTGGGTTCTCCTCGGGTCGCTGACTCTCATCTTCCTCACCTCGCTCTTCTTCTCCGTCTCGCTCCGTGGGGGCGTCGGCTTCAACTACTTGGAGCCACCGGGGTGGGAGGAGTCGAGGCGGGTGAAGCTAGTGCCCAGCTACGTCGGTGCACACAGGTTATCAACACCTGACAGCCAACAGCAAAAGACATGTGCCTGTCCACGCTGTGTCGGAGACCCCGGTGTCTCTGATTGGTTCGATGAGAACTACGACCCGGATATCTCACCTGTGTGGACCAGAGACAATGTGCAGCTGCCTTCTGATGTCTACTACTGGTGGGTGGTAAGTAACCATATATTTACACTTTCAAGCCTAAAAACGGTGGGACCTGCTAGCCATGTTGTTTTTGCCATTAATGCATTATGTCACTCCAAAGTTGACAGAGTTTTAGTGGGTTTACCTCGCAATTTGAACAACTTCGAGACATTGGTTATTAACTGGGAATTCGATGGAACAACTCTTGAATGTCTTGGAAGGGTCTTGGAAAATTGCACACTTGCATTTGAAATCTGGAAAGGACCCAGATTTCATTACCATCGTAAAGGGAAATTCCAGTATATTTAAAACAAAAGTTTTGGATTCTGTCAGGTAAGCCACAACATGGCAGCCATGGCATCCTTTGGGGCAACTGCAACAGTCAAAGTTATAATCACTAAGAGTTTTTGTTTTTGCCACACCTGACCTTTCTGTAAAAGAGTAAGATCCTTTTTGCCTGCAACCACACACATTTCCCAATTTGCAAAGCTAGCCTTCATGTTGTTGCACTTTTTTGTTTTCGCACAAATAAAGCAAATGTACATTATACTAGTCTTGATTAGCTCAAGACAGAGCCAAGCTGGCTGCCTCCCCCTACTTTGCGCTAAGCTAACTGAGTCCTTTCTCGATTAACTTGACATCCAAACATCTTCTCTCATTGTATTATTTGTATTTAGCCAACATCTTAAACATACATGTTTTTTAACACGACATTGTTATGATGTAATGAGTTTTGTTTGTAGTGTGGATTCTACACATTAGCTTTAACCAACATTAAATATTGTAGAATTTAATACTTTTTTAAATTGACATTCACATTCCATTAAAAACACACAGCTACCACTAGTACCACAGGATTATTAATGTTCTGCAACAGTCAAAACATCACCAAAAAAACAGCTTTGCCACATTTAGTTTTTACCGTGCATGCAGCACCATCACATACTTTCCATTTGTGTGTATGGCACAGAGGGCGACAGTGAGTTGCATGGGAGTTTACTAAGACATCAACATATGGGGAGTAATACAACATAATCACGGATGTGTCTACATCTTCCTCATCCTCCCCTGTCATTGGGCCAACCAATCCCCTCTTACAAGCAGTACATGCTCCTCTTGCATCCCTGCCAGTCATGTGTCATGGCTGAACAACATGGATGGTCGCTGAGCTTTTCTTAAACCACCACTGACTAATGTCTGAAAAACTGAAATGAACTGTAGCTGGTCTCGAGTCCTGGTTCAGAGCTGCAGCCTCAGTCCAGCTCTAAAATGGCAGAAAACTGCAAACACAGGCCAACAGCTGCCAAGTCATTAGGTCACACTGCAACAGGGAGGTGATGAACTAGTGGGGAGACAGAAGGTAAAAATAAATGATGGGAAGAAAAGAGAGACGGGGGCTGGATAGGAAAGACATAAAGGTGATCACATAGAGCAAAGCAAAGAAAGGGGAAACATGAACAGAAGGAAAATGGGAGTGGTGAAATTACAGAAGAGGGGAGTAAGGAATGAAAGAGATTTGCAAATAAATCAGAGAAATGGAGAGGGGAAGGAGGACAGAAAAAAGGAGACAGGGAGAAAGGAAGAATATTGAACATCTGGAAGAAAACAATGAAATAAATGAGAGAATAAACAAGTAGTTACAAATATATACAAGTACATGCACAAACCAAGTATATTTTATTTTTGATGTTTTTCTGTTATTCTGCACCACACAGAACATCAGACACAGCAGACTGGAGTAGTGTGGCACACACAAGTTGCCTTGCTTTCAAATATACTGAGCACAACTCTCAGCCAGATTTCAGACTTTATTTCTGTTGGGTTTTTTGTGCCTTTAGAGTTAAAATTAAATAGAAGGCCGCATGCATCAGAGCAACCACTAAATGCTGCTAATTTGTAGCTGCCATTAGCTAATTAGCTCATTTAGCAGTGAAGTTAGCAGTTACATCACTGGCGCTTTCGACTGGGACAGGGTTTAATCCGTGGTCTAACACACCGTGACAACGAGTAAGACCCCCCCTTGAGAGATCAAGTTTGCAGTCGGCTAGCTTACGTAATTTTAGCAACCTCAGAAAAGACCGCACGATGATAATACATTACAGTATACGCCTCCAACAAGAAACCGCCATCAAAAAGCCACAAATAATGCTCAGAACAGCACCAAACTTCAGCAACAGTACAATAGGGTCCCAGCACATAGTTTGAGGCATCAAACATCCACTAGCTTAGCCGGATTTCTATTGTAAAGTGAACACAACTCACCACTCTCCTGCCACAGCTTCCTGTTGTGGGGAAGCCCTGCGAATCGATTACTGAGTGTTGACGGATGGCTAGGTAGAGGTGAAAAGAGAACAGAAAGAGGAGTGGTTGTAAACCTCAGGAGGGACAACGAAGTGGCCTCTACATGTGTTTCTAACCATCGTACACTTTGATGTAAAAGTGCATCAGAAATCAGAAGACGGAATTAAAGGTTGTTTCCTGGTGAGAAGTTAGCCGTGTAAGTGCTCGCAAATTACTTGCTTTTCTCTCCTCTGAGGCAAATTCTGGTTTTATATTGAGAGCGGATGTAACCAGACAAAATGGTGAAATAACCTCGCTGCTTTGACATTTTTTCCCATCACTCACTACTTGCTTCTAACCCTGCATCCAATCAACCATTGTTAGGAGGGAAGGAAAACAAAAAATGATTGCTTGTATGCATGATTGGAGTATATGCTCTTCAATCAATTCTAATATGTTATTATGCACTCCTGCCTCAGGAGGGGAAGGACTAAATGAATGAATTGAATGAAAGGAACATTTTGAAGAATGATTTGCTGCACAGGACTTAAATTATTTAGTTCTGTGAGCCTCTTTTTAGATTTAGGATTATAAACACGGCATGCATCTTGGTTGATTAAGGGTCTTGATGTGTTACTCGTCTTTTTGATTCACTCGGCAAAATCCCTGTTGGTGATTTTTGATGAATAATTTGTATGATGTGCAGAGCTGGAACAGAAAACAGGCTTAAATGGAGGTTTGGTTATGTGTTTGGAAAGACGGCTGACATTAGGGTACAGGGGCCACATTTATAAGATAGACTTATGATCAGTTTTGACTTAAGTATGTCTCAAGCAGAAAACCACGTGTGTACCGATTTGTAAAGCCTCTCTCTGATGTTGAAATGATCTGACCTGTAAGCAAAGTCTAGTCTTGACGTAAGTGATTGTCCTGCTGGTTACATAGGAGTAATGCCGTTTGGGACACATAAGGTCCAAGCCTGGGGTGAACTTTTTATGAGCTTTATTAACAATGTGCAGCTGCTTCACACTCCCAAGCTGCATGTTTGACTTTGTGTTTTAACCCATTATTTAGGCCAGTGGTCCTCAATAGGCGGCCCCCGAACTGTTATTCCTTCACTATGTGTTTTAGTTGGGCACATGTATACCGGGAATTGTTTCCATGCCAACGATACGCAGACAGCTGAGCGCAATTTTTAACTTTCACTGTGTTTTTGGAGCAGTTTGCACAGGTCTTATTTTGCAAACCCGCACCCGCCCGTACCCACCATAATTAAAACCGCATCTGACCGGTTTTCCGACAGTAGCACAAATTACATTCCGCACCCGAGCCGACCCGCTATAAATTGATACCGACGCCCGACCCGCATGTCGGCCCACATGGACAGCTTCAGGCTCCTCTGCATAGCGGTGATCTCATCTTTGGCTAAATCTCTATTTCTGACTTAACCCTCGTTTGTGCTGGATTTACATCAGGGGAAATCCCAAAGCACATCATGGTCTAACACACCGTGACACAAAGTAAAGACCCCCCCCCTCGAGAGATCAAGTTTTCCGACCGCTAGCTTATGTAGTTTAGCAACCTCAGAAAAGACCTCACGATAACAATACACTGCAGTCTATTCCTCCAACCAAGACGCCGCCATCAAAAAGCCACTCATAGCCACAAATAATGCTCAGAACAGCACCAAACTTCAGCAACAGTACAAATAGGGTCCCAGCACAAAGTTCGGGGCATCAAACATCCACAAGCTTTGCCGGATTTCTATTGTAAAGTGAACACAACTCACCACTCTCCTGCAGGAGCGTGCTCGTTGTGGGGAAACCAGACTCAATAAAAGTATGAGTCTGGTTCGTTTATACACACTTTCATGAAGAAATGTGTGTCAGCTGAAGAAGGAGAGACAAATACCCGGTTAATCAAATTTGAACCTAATGGATGTTTTTTTGGTCCGTTATGTTACTGGAATAATGTTTTGTACTGTTTTGTACAGCGTTTTGATCAGTTGTTGACCACATTATCTCTGTTGATCTTCAGTCTCATTAGCAAGCTAATGATGGTGTTGTGATTTGGCTCATTTAGCTCGGCGGCAGTTACGCCTCTTTAAATATTTAGTGGCAGCTAATCTCGATACTAGAAAGTATTGTGTGATGCAACTCTCGTCGGCTGAGTGAGGCGCGAATCTCTGCTTGGTTAACGCTTCTCTTGTAATTAGAGGCTGAGTTTGAACTTCACACAGCTGCTGCAAAATTAGTTTAAGTGAATAAGATAAGTTGCGCTCATTCTTAAAAGTATGTGTCAGGAAGCTTATACTTTAGGAGTCAGTAGACAGCTGAGAGGAAGGAAGCAAGACTGCATTTGGCATGGCCGCAACAAACATCTGCCAAAAATGAGTGGCCCCTGAACAACAGTGGTGCGGGCGAGCCAAGCTGGCTCTGGCATCACGCAGGGAGTCAGACACAGAAGAAGCCCATGGATGGAGGGATCAAGGAGAATGGAAAAGCAGAGGAGTGAGAGAGAGGTAACGGCATGAGAAACAAAGCCGGGGAGCGTAAAAGACAGATTTAGTGGTCTCTGATCAGCGCTGATGAGCTGCGTGGTGCTCGGGCGTCCCAGAGAGAGAGGAAGAGATGAAGAAAGACAAGAGGAGGAGGAGAAACAAAGAGGGAGCAGGGGAAATTAAAGAGGTGGAATTAGACATGAAGGCAAGGAGACCACTGGAGAGGACGTGTGAATGAAATTGTAAGTGAAAGAGATCGGTGTTGGGGAAAAGAGAATTAAGGCCAATGGTGGGTGAAAAAGGAAGTGGTGACAAAGGCGTGTGAAAATGAGCATTGCTGTGTGGGAGAGGAGAAGAAAGAGGAAGGAGGGATGGCTATGGAGAGGAACATCCATGTTGTGGCTGTCAGTATCCACACAGGACTTTAATGTGTGTGGGGGTGATATCACTTGCTCCTTTTATACGTCAATGCACATCTGCCTGCGTGTTTTTTCGACAGATGCTGACAGAATCTTTTAAGTCGACTGCTACTTCTGTTTTGTCAGCTGCTGCTAGTATGTGTCATCTTTCTCTTAACATCCCACTAAGGAGGCATTTCAGAACCATAATCCATGAACAATAACTCCACTCTTCACATTTAACTGAACAGACACGGCAGGGATATATTTTTATTCTTGACTGTGAAAGGTTCACGCTTGTAAGAACTCAAGCGCTCCGTCAGTCTACAGTGACGGCAGACCGCCTCAGAAAGGACCGAAAGATGTTTTGCTTCCTTGTTCACGCTGACCATGAAAAGATTCCTTCTTAATGAAGTTCTGGTGTAAATGATGCACGACTGACTTCATAATGTGCAGATATATATGCCAGAGTTGATCTGAAGCAAATATGAAGCTTCAACTCTCTGATTTAATCAAATCTGACGGGTTTCTTCAGCCTTTTGAGTCTCAATGTCCCTCTCATCAATGTCCCAATCTTTATAATTTTTTCTAGCTTGTTAATAAATGTGTGGTTGAAAAGTCAAATAGAAAAATCATTGACCCGCAATAAGCTGCCAGGGAAATGACCAGTAAAACCAGACTAAGATACCACAGCATACCATGCTGATATAGATACATATACAGATTCTCAGATGGTATAATGTTCCCCATGTTTAACATCATTGTTCAGTGTAAACATGCTACTATTTGCTAAATACCAATAAACACAGGTTTGGGAATGTCATCAGTTCATCAGGTACAAACCAAAATACTGAGCAATGTAAAATCAGGTCAGTGCCTCCAGACTTTACACCAGCAGGCTACATATCTGTGAACACAATAACTATAGGAGGCCAGCTCTGTACAGCCATATCCCAGTTTTATTGTTGTATTCTAACTGAAAAAGCAAAAAAAAGAAAGAAACAGAACTGTCATGCTGATGGCAAGTCAGATGAGGATTGTAGTCCACAGAACACTGTGGAGCTTCACAGTGAAACCGTATCGTCAGGTGTATTCCAAGTCTCCAGAAGCCCCGAGGTCTACAGTGAAGACTTAGGCTTTCAAAAAGGTGTTAATGACGTCTTTTCTGTTAGAATTTCGGGGGCTCTGGAGACTTGGATTACGCCATACAAGCTGAATGCTGTTATAATTTTCCTTCAGTTGTGTATATTGTATATACAATATAAGTATTGTAGATTAAACGTTGTTTTTTTTACTTGGAAACCTAAAAGCATCCCATTCACTGTGTTCCTTAACCTTCACGTCTTTGACAGTCTGGTAGTAAAAGACTAACTCATCTCCAGTTCCTTCTTCTTCCACTGCTCACATTTCCTTCAACTTTCATTCACATCTTGCATTCTTTGAACTGCCCTGCGTCGTTCTGCCTCCTTCTTATCTTTTACTTTTTCTGTCCTTTATTCATCTGGTGACAGATGGTGTAAAAGAAAAACTCGCCTAGAAAGACACGTTAAAAAAAAAAAAACCTGCAGCACACTCCCATGTTTAGGTGTGCCGTTGATGTGCAGACAACCAGATCCAAGCAGTCTGTTAAGAGCAGAACCGTTTGGTGGGAGTGAGAAGTTTACTAGGTGTCTGGATTCTCCTGCACTTTTTGCTTTCTGTTTGACATTTTCCATCCCTTCTTCCACTGCCATCTGTTATTTTTTTATTATTATTCAGCTTTTTTTGACATGTGGACAGCAATGTCTCTGCTCCTTTGAACCACAGCTTGCCCGGTCTGACTGCGTCCTGTCAGTCTGACACATGGCCGTTACCTAGGAGCACACACACACACACACACACACACACACACCCCGGCGCAAGCACCTGCCTGCTTTCACATGAATGCTGACAGGTGCATGCGTACACACGAACATCGGCACACAGAAAATAACTAAATATAAAGTCTGTTGTCACATCCAGTTTGCCTACAGAGGAGAAAGTGCGCATCCTAACCATACTTTACCGTTCTCTCTTCCTGTCTCCCTCCAGATGCTGCAGCCCCAGTTTAAACCCCACAGCATCCAGCAGGTGCTGCTGAGGCTGTTCCAGGTATTTTTGTATTATTGATTTATCTTTCCATTACCCTACTACTTTCAAATCAGCCAAGTCATTACTTTGCACTCTTGAGCAAAACCCAGAGAGGAACAGATAGTCTTTGTTAGACGCGAGGGTCAATCAGTGACTCAGCTCACCCCTTTTTAACGTATCTGTACGTATTTTCACTCTCTCGATGCATTCACATCAGGCTGTGAGTTTACATATCTCAGTCTGGCTTCCCGAGGGCAGAAGGGCTCATGTATTTTTCATGAATAGTCTCATGAAGAATTCACCCCAGTATGGAGAGCAGGATGCTTTTTTACTATCACGTCAGAGATGCAGGTCTTATGCCTCTTGCTGTTCTAGTGCTCGAATCTTATTCGATGTTCTGTGTAGCTCCGATCTGGTTAGCTTGATTCAATAATGGCTGTCTATCGCAGGTAATTCCCGGAAGGTCGCCGTACGGCTCTTGGGATCCTGGACGCTGCCTGCGCTGCGCCGTCGTCGGGAACTCCGGGAACCTCCGCGGGGCCGGGTACGGGGCGACCATTGACGGACACAACTACATCATGAGGTGAGAGGGGTGGATGTAACAGATGGATGAGACCAAGGATGCATCAGAAGGAGCAAGAGTGAAAGATGTGGAGATGAAGAAAGTAGGAGGAGGAGCGAGACAGCTGGAGAGAATAAGGGAAGAGAGAGAGTTCAAATGAGGAGCGCATTTTACCCTCACCATGCATACTATATGTCATTGAAGTTAAGTCACACAAGATTGTGTGTGACCAAATGGAGAAGTACTTCTAAAGAAAAAGACAGCAGATGTGTCTTTCTAATTTCATATTTAATCTCGCTGTCAATTTATGTCCTGTGTTCAACCAAGAGGTCATCTGACTCCTATGAGGTCACGACAGAAGCTCAAACACACAGATTGTGTCCCTCACACAGATTGTGTCCCTCACATGCTCACAAATCCTTTTGTCTCCATATATTTCCCTGGTTGTCTTCGTGCAGCAGCGAGTGATGACAGAGCCTGATTGTTGTGAGCTGGCATGGACACAGCTATATGTTGTTTCCAGCTGTGTGTGTGTGTGTGTGTGTGTGTGTGTGTGTTGTGGCCACATGCTTGTTGCACGAAAGCCTCTGCAGGAAACGACTTGTCATTTTTGTTTTTGTTTTTCCGTGCGCTCTAAAGGCATTAGCATCCATTAGCATGACTCTCTCAGAGGACCTGTGTGGGCAGCCTCCAACTTCCCTCTCCCGTAATGCCATCTCATTGCTGCATTTTTTTATTCTCATTTGTTTTAAAGATCAGCTTCGACTGCAACAGTGCTGCTCACCCCCACCCACCCACCTCCTGTCTGTCGGTTCTCCAACCACCGCTATCTGAGCCAACATCTGTTTCACTGACATATGGGCAGGCGCACTCGTGGCCAATTTTTTATTTTTATTTTTTCAGGCGCACCTCCATGTTTACATAAACACCCTTCCAGACAGTGACTCACATCTACTGTAAATACAGCACAAGTCTGGAGCACACAGACAGAGCTGAATGCTTCACTGACTGAAGGACATTGGACCCAATCATCTTATTGTATCATATTATTTAATGTGCTGCTGGAAAGTGCATGTCATCAGACTTGTTACAGCTATGAGGCCAACCACAGGTAGGCAAACAACGACTCAGAACAATTTTGTGCATGTAAAGACAAACATTCTCATCCGATTCAAGATTAGATGAGCAGGTTTGTCTTTACGTGCACGTAATTGTTCGGAGTCTTCAGCAGAAAGGTCAGGATCAGTTTCAGGAGTCTTTCTAACAACAGTTCGTCCTTTTATCTCGCACTTTTGAGCAGCATCTCCAGATATAGTGTGGTTTGCCAGATATGGTCAGGACATATAAATTCAGGTTTGGGTCTTTTTAGTGACACAATGGTGCCAAACCTGGCAACTGCAATGTGATGACAAGAATTGGGGAAGCCCAGTCCTTGCTCCTGGCCATTTTTTGTTGGAAAATAGAAGCAGATATCAGGCTGCAGTTTGTTGTTTTTACATTTCTTTAAGAACATTTTCATATTAACAATGACTCAAGTCTAATGGTGTTGCTCGTGTGTAGTGAGAAACCCATAGAGAATGATCACCTCTACTTTGCAATTCCCATCTGCTCTGTGGAGTACTTTATCACCTCTCAGCTCATTGTTTTGGTTTTACAGCCCCTTCCTTTTCTGTTTTCATTGCTCTGCTCTGTTTCAGTAAAAACGCTGTGATACACTCATTGTATTCTACCTGTCAAGCACTTAATGGCAAACAGACACAGTTAGTGACCTGATTGGGGGAGCGTAATGGAGCATTTAACAGCCGAGACAATAATGTCAGCTTTGTGTTTACAGCTTGTTGGGCTGCCACAGATGGCCAAAACACCAATTAATGCAGGTTTAATGGAGTCATATTATGCTCATTTTCAGGCTCTTTATTTTATTTTGGGTTATTACTAGAAGAGGTTTACATGCTTTAATGACATGAATACCCCAGAATACCCAGTCTCTTCTGATTGGTCAGCTCACACACGCCTGAGCTATGAACAACAGAGCAGCTGTTCTAAATCAATTCTTACATACCAAACTAGCCACTAGTGATAAATTATTCAGGTACTGTGATGTCACGAAGTCACAAAATTAAAGGCGGGACTACTGATGAGGCGTTCAGGAGCCGTGTTTAATGTGGGAGAGAGGAGCTTCTGTTGGTGCAGACTTTAATCTTTTTAAACTTTCAAGGTCTTTTACATAAACGGAGAAAAAATCTATACAGGTCCCCTTTAAAACATTGAAATTAAACTAGAGACCCTCTAATTTCCTAAAATGTGTAACTGCTTCTCTAACGTGTCCTTTAAAAGCCCTCAAGTTGGTTCCAAAAATATTCCAGGAAATCTATTAAGTCAGCATGAAATGAGATCCCTGTGAAAACTTTTTGGCACCTATGGCACCTCACACGCTGTCAGCCAACAAACTGTGACCTAAGGACACAAAGTGAATCTCTTCTGTTGTTCCTGTCTTGCTCGTAGGATTAACCTGGCCCCCACGGTGGGCTACGAAGAAGACGCCGGCAGCCACACCACTCACCACTTCATGTACCCGGAGAGCGCCAAGAACCTGGCGGCCAACGTCAGCTTTGTCTTGGTTCCCTTCAAAACATTGGATCTCGTCTGGATCACCAGCGCTTTGTCCACCGGCCAGATTCGATTGTAAGAGCGCACACGCGAGCACACACACACACACACACACACACACACACACACACAAACACACACTTTTGAGTTATGCAAAAGCACGTATGTGACTGCATAGAAACATTAAATTAATTCTGGAAACACTGAGCACAAAATGTTGGCACCCAGCAATTACATTTCAGGCACACAAATACACTCAAGTGTAGTTTTGGGGTCAAACATTCACTTAAATTTACACACACACACACACACACACAGTAGAACTGTGACCATCCAGAGAGTTGCTGGACTGGAACAATCTGTCAGCCGTCAGTCATCCAGGATTCATAGCTGCAGCAATCACATAAAGTGCTGATTGAATGTGTTTAATCAATTTCTCTCTCTCTCAGTACGTACGCTCCAGTGAAGCAGTTCCTCCGTGTAGATAAAGACAAGGTGTGTATTTTCAACCGTCATTGCAATTACTTTTGGCCGCTCTCACGCTCACAGTAATGTGCCAACACAGAGTGACCCCGCTATGCTGCAATTATATCATCCCCCTCCCCTTTGTTGATGAAGGATTACAGTTAGATTATAAACCTTTCCATTGTTTTAAATAATCTTCCGCTCGCTCTTTAATCCCTGAGAATAAATAAAACATAAACTAATCCCCTCTCTGTGAAGACTGTGAATATCTTCGCCTGGTCAGAGACTCAGTTTTTTACAGTGTCTTTGGAGCCGGCCCAGAAATATAGATTTAAAAGATTTACTCCTCCTCAACTGCGGAGCTGTGATCAGCCTCAAGCCCTGTTTGTTGGGACCCAGCATCGCCCAGAGGTGGATGATAAGTGTGTAATTACTATTCATTTGGATAACAGTGCTTTTAATCTTTCACAGCAATCGCAACCTCGGGGGGTATTAATATGTAACTCTGCCAAATCTTGTTCGGTCGGACCTTTTGAATATGCATCTGCTGTGATTTGCATGAGGTTATCTGTGCTGTTACTGTCTGAATCACCTGAGCGAACGTTTCGGTTCTGAATTGTGAGGCAGTTGGACTGAACTAAACATAAAATAGGAATGTTTTTCAAAAATAAATCCATGTTTTTGTGGCTCCTCGTATCTTCTCTGCCTACTTTCCATGTAGGGGTTTAGTTTTGTTTTCGCTTTCTGTTAAATGTGCGCTGTGTAGTTTTGGAAAAAGAAATTCAAGTTCTTAAAAATGAACAGTTCAGTATGAATAACTGATGCGATCTTTGAGTAGTAAAGCATCTAAATCTATTCCAGTCGTAACCCAGAATAAAATGATGAACCTGAAAACAAAAATGAATTACATGTCTCCCCCTTGAATATCTCTGTCCACCACGCAGGTCCAGGTCTTCAACCCAGCCTTCTTTAAATACATCCACGACCACTGGACCAGACATCATGGGCGCTACCCCTCCACTGGCATGCTGGTCCTGTTCTTCGCCCTGCATGTCTGTGATGAGGTCAGTTTCCCTTTTCTCTGTTTTTTTTATTTTTTTTACTTAAGTGCATCCTGTAGATTCTTGGATCATGCTGAACAACTCTACAACTCTCCTCCAGGTGAATGTGTTTGGATTCGGGGCCGACAGTCGGGGAAACTGGCACCACTACTGGGAGCAGAACCGCTACTCCGGAGAGTTCAGGAAGACCGGCGTCCACGATGCGGACTATGAAGCCCAGATCATCCAACGGCTGGCAAAGGCCGGCAAAATCACTGTATTCCCCGGGAAATAAGCAGCATATCACCCTGTGTGTGTAATGTTCCTACACTGGTACGGCAACAGACCCTGAAGAAGCTGCTTACGATGTGTTAGATACGACCTCTCACCTACCCGCACCACTTTGGGTTCCCGGCTTTCAGAAGGTGAAATGGTAGCAAATAATGCCTTTCCATTCACTTTCTGTCATATTTGAGCAGTTTGTAAGCCAGTTGAGGCTCTGATTTGTGAACACAGTGTAGACTCTTAGAAAACCAGGAACAAAGTACATCCAGATCCAACTGTAGTTCAGCTCATTTAGGACTAAAAGTGGGAGATGAGCCTTAGATTTGAGGACTCTTTTTGAGTTTTTTGGACGTTGCAGGATTGGAAGACAAGTCAACATATCTTTTCCAAGGGGAGCTCAAAATAAAACAGAGGGCTGGACTGCAGGAAATCTCAACAAATCAACGTGAACACCAACTTGGAGCCGGAACAGAGGAAGATATCAGATGCGCGTCCCACTACTGGACTCAATCCAGTGGAAATGTCCAGTTCAGATGAGAATCTAATCCTCATACAGATGCTACGTACTGAAAGTGCCACTGAAACAGCACCGTCAGCATCTAGACTGTTGTCACAGTCAGTGACGCTACATACAGCGAGTATGTAAACTTGGACACTGGACACTGTACTATTTACACTATGGACAGAATCTGTGGGGCTATCAGACGCCATTGCGCTGTTCTTCAGTCTGAGATTGGAGGACTTATGTTCCATCTCTTACAGAACCCCGGGCCATGTCTACCTGGGGAATAAATTGATCTTCTCAGATCTTATATGAGGCAAAAACCTCACGTGCCACTTTCCACTCTCATGACTCCACTTTGTGAGTTCTGCCACACAAGACGGTGTTACGAGCACCTAGTCCGACTGTGACGGGCTGTGAAACGGTTGGTAAAAAAAGGCGGGAGGTGATTGCAATGAGTTTGTGTCGCATGACTTTCCTCTAAAACCCCCCCCCGGGTCTTTAACAGGCTTAGCAAGGCCTCAACACCTTGCAGCAGACTCACAGAAACACGATCCAGACGTTCGCCTCTTGGCCATTCTGACTCAGAACCATCAGTGCAGCACAAGCATGAGCTTCAGCTTCTGCAGAGCCAGTCAGCCGGCTTTTAAACACCACAGCGACCACAGGGCGCGCCACCGTCTTTGTTCACATCCACACACTGCGAGAAATGTTCTGGGGGAGCGTTGGTTTGATTGCATGAGACTCTAATGAGGCCAAAAGTCCATCTCCTGGGATTTCATGTTTGGATGGAGGCACGCTGGTTTCTGGACCGGAGTTTAATCCCCATGTGGTCTGTCAGGGTCTATTTTGGGAGGGGAGAACTCGAGACAGAGAGCTTTGGGGTTTTCGAACCAGTCTGACAAAGCCAGTGTGAGAAACATATAGTTTGCCCCAGAATTGTGAAGGCAGAAAAAGAAAACGTTGTTTTACTATTGTTGATATGCAGCAAACCGGCTCTTCTGTACAAACCGTACTGGGTCGACCACTCTGGTTTTTGAAAGGACTGAGACACAAAGGGAACCTCGCTCTGCTTCTTTTCCCTTTCACAGAGCCGACAGCTACAACCTGACACCTGCATCCCAGCGGGGTTACAGACTGTCAGGAGCATTTTGCCCCTTATTATGAAAGAAAGCCCCACTGGATCAGCAGCTCGGCTTCATTAACCACTCGCCCCGCTCGGCCAATTCAGACTTCAGCTACGTCTGGAGGTGGTGGAGCCACCGAACGCCTTAGACTTTACCTCCATAAAATGCACTTCCTGTTTCTGATTTTCATGATGATGGAGTTTCCCCACTGCAGACTGCGGATTTCATTTGTTAGTTTTATGTACTGTTTATCTTTAAGTTTACACTGTGGCTGGATTTATGCTATTGACTCAGATTAGATTTTCTTTTCCACCCAGGTGGCACAGTAATGTTTTATATCGTGAAGTAATACACACATACACATTTATAGCCTCCAAACAAATACGAGTCATGGAAATGCTGCGAGGCTGTATTGGAAAACATAAACACCAGTGGAAAAACAGAATATGTGTGCCACAGAGAGGAAGGAAAATAGAAGTATTTAGTTTGAGCCGAGGCTGTAAATCCATCCAGAGATGTGTTTATCAAGAAGCAGCCGGTGGCTGACGTGGAAGTTTGCTCAAGGTTCCTATGCAGATCTGAAAAATGCGGAGCGGTGGAGATTCAAGGAATCCTCAAGGTGTGATGAGTATTTGTTATTAATGTGACATCAGAGGAGAAAGCCACGACGTCACTTTTTTTAACTAACTGACCCCGCCCACTTCAACCGAGACTGAAGAGGACATTTCTCAATTGTTAAAAACAAAACTTCCGGAACGTCGTCAGCAAACTGTGTTTCATGTGGGATCCTCTGACTCACAGGAGGCAGCAGAGAGTTTGAAACTATTAGGAGGATGCTGCTTACAGCTGAAAGTTTAGTTTTTCTCCTTAGAGGGAAGTTGGTGTATCGTTTGTGACTCATAATGTGCTATACAGTGAGCTAAAATTTTTAAAAAATAAAAGAACTCCGCCACCTTCAAAACAGTAAAGAAAGATGAATTTGTGCAAAGAGGCTGTGTAGGAACCGTGAGTGCAGGCTGCTGCAGCAGATGGCACCTTTATATGAAATAACACCTGTGTACTGTGAGAGCAGAACCTCAGTCTGCTGTTTAAAGTTGAGGGATTTAACCACATGACATTATGAAGTGTTTTATTTTTTGTACTTGCTGAGAACAGTTTGAGGTAGACAGACACACACACGTGTACACACACACACAAAGCAAAGAAGGTCGGGGGTGTCATATCGCCCTCAGCAGGCAATGTAAAGAACTGTGCCTCCTTTCCTTATATCACTTCTGTTGGTGTATTGTTGTGTTATCTTTGGATGATATCGTGTAACTCGCTCATTGTACTTTCTCTGCTGTCAATGTTTTTACCCCACTTTGCACATAACAGTTTTATTGGACGCTTTAGTGTTGAGCTGGGCTCATGTGAAGGGTCAGTGCAGCTGAATTTGGACATATTGTTTGTGTTTCCTCTGGCTTTGTCACACACACGCACACACACACACACACACACACACACACACACACACACACACACATTCATGCTTTCGTGCCTTGTCCTGCTGCTGGACTTCTCTCGCCTACAGCTGCTCCATCGGCAACTCGCACCTGCTACCTTTGCATTTTTTTCAGCCTCACACACACACACACACACACATAAACACACTTCTTCTGGCTGAGAGCTGTGCCTTCTGAGCTGTGCATTCACACACACGCGCGCACACACACACACGCCCATGAAAACACACACTCTGCCTTCTGCTCGGGTTACAGGCGCCTCACGCTCTTCTCTTCTTCATGCTTTGTACACTGATATTGTTTTTTAAAGATCGCTGGAGGCTAAAGCTGATGATGTGATGCAGGATGTGATGAGGAACTGATGCAGTGCGACTCGCCGTGAATTCATATAAGGCCACTTGCTACTTTTTTTTTCTTGTTTTTTTTTTTTTTTTTTTTTTTTTTTATTTTTTTTAGGCAAGATAACGTAGAGTGAGGAGCGGCAGCAGAGAGGGTCACCTGCTGGATTCAAGCCCACGTAGCTGCAGGCACCTGTTTCATCTTACCCAGATAGTGAGGATGACGTAGCAGCATAAGATTCGGACGTGTCAGCTACAGTTCCCCTGTTGCTGTCAATGTTTTGTTTCCATCCAACTTCAAAATGAATGTGTAAACTGTTTTGGAGATAAACTCGGGAAACGTCTCTGCGCTCTCTGACAGGAGAATAACACATTCCTATGACATTCTCACACCTGCAGCGAGTACAGGAGTCTTTTACAGTCTGCTGTGCCGCCCCTGCGCCCGTGTGGAAACTCTTATCAGCTTCTGCAATTTCTCACAGTTGTAAACCAGAACATTGAGATCAGATAGACGGGAGGAGCAGGGTGATCCCTCTCTGCTGTGCCAGCCGAAATTAGAATTGAGATGGGTTTTTTTTTTCCCAGCCTACAGTACATGACACAGATCTGAGAGTGTTCCCTGTAGCATTTCTAGCCCTAAAGTAGGTCTTTTCTCCCGCCGCTGACCCAATACACCGGTTTGTTTGTTCCTCTGGAGTCGATTCTTGAAATAACTGAAAGAAGCAGCAGTTTTTCAGGCCGCGCCGGTCGAGAGCATTTCTTTGCAACAACGTGGTTGATTGCCCGGGGAGCAGGGTGTTTTTCTCAGGTGAAATCTGAATGTGTGAGAACGGTGACGGCAAAAGGTCAAGTGAAGCGCCGTCGCAACTCAAACTGGACTGACTTCTGTTGATTTATTGAAATTCCAGGCCAAACTCTCCAAAAACATCCCTTGGGTCTTCTTTGCTGTCCAGGTTGCCCTCTCATCTACGACTATTTTTACACCGTTTTTTGTTTTTTTTGGGTTTTTTTTTGTCTCACACATGATGTGCTGAGGCACATTTCAATAAAAGCCACACACAGACACCCAATTACTGTTTGCCTGAATATGTGTTACGGCTGTACAAAGCAGCAGACACAAACAACTGGATAGAAAAAGAGACACATTAGGTTCATCATATTTAATTCTTGCGGGGTAATTACACAGAATGAGCATGGAAACGAGCACAGTCTGAAAGCACACCTGTTCAGCTCAGACAGAGTCCACGTGTTTGTGTCAGAGAGAGAATATGCGTCGGCTTTAAAGGAATCATTTGACAGTAAGATGAATACAGTAGCTCAGTTGTAGTTGATCAGAGTAAGACAGGACGAGATTGACACCACACATGCACTCATATCTGTGTTTCAGATGCAAGTTCACAAAGACCAAAAATTGGGGGGGAAGCAGCCAGCCGGCTAATCTGTCCAAGGCTAATTGCTCT
>CAEMYA010000008.1:1314714-1341319 GCA_903131615.1 Diplodus sargus
CGCTCCAAGGCGATGGAGAATAAGCTTTCTGTAGCAGGGACAGAAATATCACTGACTGTTAGAGAGAGGGAGCTCTGAGGAACAAATACATCCTGATCAAAACACTGGCTGAACAGGCGGCTGGCATGGTGACATCGCCCGCGACTATTGCCAGCTCGCTGTGGTGTTTGAGGCTGAGGTGAGGACAGCCTCGGGCAGCTCGCCTCTCATCAGTTCAACGGGCTGCAGTGAACAGAAACAGCTCTTTAGCAGCAGACACTGAGCCGCAGACCGAACATATCAGACTGTCTCTGTGGTTTGTAACACTAACGCTCATACCTCTGTCAGCTGGTGTGCTAGCATCCTGCAATCAAGTGTGAAGTATCAAGTAGGATTAAAGGCTGCCTCCTGAATGCATCTGCCGCAACGGCAAACATACAGGTGGCTCACATGGAGCATACCGCAGGAAGTTAGAGTTTCATGACTCGGTGAGGAAAGGTGAATCTTTGCATATGGCCACGTTTCCTGCTGTGTGTTGTCATCTAGTCACACTTTAAAGTCTCATCTTCAGTAGGACTGCCTGTTCGTCAAGGTAGGACGTGTATTTACTACATGGAAACATATGTATGATATGTGATCAGACTCTTTGTATCTTATGCTATTGTACAAATAAAAGCTTCATGAAACATGAGCTCAAAGTGTGATGTGTTTCTGAGGTTACGGCTTTGACACTCTAGAGCAGGCGTGCTCAAACCTTTTCATTAAGAGGGTCAAAACTGAAACTTAATGGTGGATCATGGGGGAAAATCACGTGCCTGTTGTTTTCTATTGTATTGAGATCTTCAATCTCCCCTAAACTGTGTGACCTCCTATTCCAGGTGCAAATCTGCCATACTCGGATTACAGAAAATGAGAAATAATTACATACTAATAATAATTACATACTTACCTGAAAAACAATTGTACAGCATGAATTGTATCATACATCTTTGACATTTTTGTTTATGTTTTGGGTAAACAGCATCTGTCAGGACGTACCAAACCTCTGGGCAGCCCTGGTAAATAAAATGATCAATTCAGCTTCGAATTAGCACTGCTGGGAGTGTGATCTTTAGATACTTTTAGATACTATATGGAAATGCTGAGAGAAATAGTGTACTTCAGTTGTAATCAGTAATAATCAGCAAGTTTGAGGATTCAGAATGGGAATGAAATTGTCAGAAGTCAGTTGTTATTTGAAGCAAAGTGGCTCCTTCTCATCTTTAAATCACGACTTGACTCAAATTTTCTAATGACCTCACTGGATCAGTCGCAAAGGCACAAAGTGAGCACACCGTCAGAGGATCGATACAGCGAGCTTAGTTCTCTGAGAAACAGAAAAGACACGTTCAGCAGAAGTCCTGACAAAAGAAGGCTGTCGATTAGCAGCTTCCAAACCACTTCTCAGTAGGGGAAGCAAGAACAAGGGTGGGCTGAGAAAACATAATGAATCCAGGTTTGAGATATATTGTAAAGAGGCAAACACAAGAGAGAATTATACCTCAGTGTTTCAAACCCACACTGAAACATGGTGGTGGGAATATTCAAGTATTCAAGTACCGATCAAGTACCACTCCATTCTTCAGAGACATGCTCCACCCTCTGGTCTGCGTCTTTTTCATAGACTACATTCTGATTTATGGTGAGGGGGAAAAGTATTACATTCTTAATAGATGTATTGGTGCTCCAGCTTTCTTCCACAGTCCAAAAATCGTGCAGGTTGGGTTACTTGGTGGCGTGCCCCGCCACTCGCCTGGTATCAACTGGGACCAGCTCCCGCCCCCAGCGACTCTGCACTGGATAAGCAGGCTCAGATAATGGGTGGATGGATGTATCTATTAAAGGAAAGCAGCGACTTACTTTAGTTCCTTCAGCTGCAAAACAAACATTTAAGGCAGTTTTTTTTTTTACATCAACAATAGCTCACATGATTACTCGTATGTGACGAGCCCACAGATTTGCTCAGCGTTTCAGGTTTACAGTCAACAACATTTGTGTTTTGGTTTGACTCTCACGCAAGATGAGAGCCGTCAGCAAAAAAGCTGCAAAAGGCTGACAAACCGGTTAATATCTTGGGGCATTACAGGATAGATTCACCTCCCCAACAATGCAGCCATCTACCCAACTTTCCATCAGCATGGGGGTGTATAGATAATGACAGGTTTTCATTTTGTGGGAGCTGTTCCTTTAAACTAGAGCCATCTTTTTCTGAGGCGTCAGTGAGGAATAAAACCAGAGGCTAAAAGGAATTAATAGTGGATTTACTGCAGGACGTGTTGAAAAGGTGCCATTTGCTGCATATCAACTTGAAGGTGACATGTCAGTATTTGTCTATTGCTGGTTTCTGCTGCCCTGAAGTGGCCATGAAATATTATTACACATAGGGAATTATATACCAATATTGTAAAGACAGTATCAGCCCTGGACAGGTACAGGGTTAATGAATGGTCCTAGAATTGGCAAATTAATTTATACTTCAATTATTTTTGTTCAGTGATCCACAGCTCATTATCTCAGCCTGACCTCGCAGTGTAATTGATCACCGCTGAATTCTGCAAATACCTCAGAGTAAACCCTGTTTGTACCTCCCTCCCTGAAATTAATCATTGATACAAATATATCAGACATTTAAAAAGAACCAGGTAGACGCACAGCATTTAGCGGTCGTATTTATTCCATTCCCATAACATGACATTTCTCTGACAAGGAACAACTACAATGGTAAAAGACATTTTCAACATTCTGCATTCAATCAATGATTAAATGTCAGCAAAATTAAATTACACTGATTAATTGTGGACAGGTTCATGATCATTTTATACAGTTAGTGAATTATTCATTTACTTAATTAAACCCGTCAACATATGTCAGATAATGGCTCGTTATTTCAAAAGCAAGACTGATACAGCTACTGCTCGTACAACTCAAGTCCAGCCAGTCTCAAGAGCGAACTCAGGCCTTCGCTCACACAGATGGACGGAGCCACTGCTCAGAGATCACATCAAAAGTCTTAAGCCAACAAAGGACATACTGTGTACACTGAACCTAAATCATTTAAGAGATGAGCTGACTTTCCATTTGTCTTTCAGAGTGCTGAGCTTAAGTGGTATAAGAAACCAATGGTTCAAACAGCCCTGAACAGGAGGGAGAGACCAAGTGCTTTGGGGGCTGTTTTTAAATAGACAAGAAGACTACAGTGAGATGAAACAACCACAGAGGCAGGGTGGAAGTTTACCAAGAGCCAACTTTCTGCTGAGAACAGGAGTCTGAAGCTGAAACTACAGTACTTGTAGGAGGCTAAAATCAATTATAAGTACACTTCTTCTCCTCTGTACACAAGCATGCAAAGAAAAAGACATCTGCTGTCCTCTTTCCCTTAACAACCATATATTCAAGCAGATTCCACAGGGATGTTTTTTTACTGGGTAAATTCATCAATCGTTGCTCCAGTAAATATAGAAGTGGCTCATTTACAGCTGGCTGAGTGTCAGTGGTCTGTTAACATGTCAGGGACCAAGAAACCCGAGTTTTGTTTGCGTTCTTATCTTTCCTGAACCAAAGGGAGAAGAAAACAGGAGAGGAAATGGAGACGGGAAAAGTTTGTTGATTTGTGACTTAGTTAAGACTCAACCAGCACCTTTTATTCAACTTCACCGCAACCTCCTCTCCTGCTCTCTCCACCCCCACCCACCCCCTACAGACACCTCTCTCTATTAATTCTCTCCCAGTTTAAGCCGTGCAAACTCGTTGGCAATCTGTAGCGCCTCCTGCAGGCACTGCGTGTTCCTGCCTGTGGCCTGGGCTGACATATCCTTGCCGCCTCCTTTGCCATCCAGCAGGGGGCACAGCTCCTGAACCCACTCACTGGCCTTCAGACCACGGTTGGCCACATCCTGGAAAGACAAGGGGGCAAGGGTGGGGTTAGACGTGTTTTAGGCCCAGCACACTGTGTGACTGAATTAACAGGTGTGTTACCTGTGGGACTTGACACAGGCAGGTGATCTTGCCGGCGTCGGGGTCAACAGTGAAGAGCATGGCAGCAGTCTGAGGGGAATTTTTCTTCAGCAGCTTCAGTGACTCATTCAGTGCCTGAGATAGACGGAGGGAGAGAAGTAGTGAGGGAGGAAGGAGAGTAGAAACAAGGAGAGAAGGAATAGTAAAGTCTCCTAATCAGCACTATTGATGTCTCAAGGTCAGAATTAATGGGCCACTGAGCTGATTTGGTCCCGTGGCAACATAACACAAGCAGATAAGCCACGAGGCTGCCTGAGAAAATGTGCAATCCTGCAGAGATAAACTGAATTTCTGATACTGTTTGCACTCATTTATTTTTGTCCCTGCTGCAGATGAAGTCTTGGGGTTTGGATTAAAGTTTTCTTCTTGCATGTATATGTAGAGTCCTCATTCAGTTACATAATTTCTGTCTGTTTTTCCAGACATATAATTTTGGAGGTTGTTTAAAGTCCTCTCACCTTAGCAGAGGCTCCGGTCTCCATCTCCATGATGAGCAGCGGTTGGTTGGGGTTGCTTTGAATCACCTCATTGGTCTTTTCCAGGACTCTGTTCTGGATGTCAGCCTTGTAGCTGCGGTCCAGGTCGTCCATAATTTTCTTCAGGCCCTTTAGGGTTTCCCTCATCTCATCCTTCTGCCACTGGGAGATCACAGCAGTACCTATTGACTGTAGAGAGGACAGACATGTTGATAGCACCACACAAAGTTGTTCTGCTGGGATGCCCTTTGCACAGAAATGCCATTTACCTCCGTCATGTCAGCGATCTCCTTCTGCATGTCCTTGTTCGGGGCTTTCTGCTGCTTCACCTTGTCTCCCAATGCGGACAAAGCCTGGTGCAAGGAGTCTGCTTTCCTCTGGGCCTGGAGAATGTGAGACACGAAGGCATGAAACAAGAGCAAAGAACGAAAAAAGGAGCAGAGTGGGGAAATGAGAAGGAAGATAAAAAGGCAAAATTAAAAAAAGATACAGAGGAGGATCAAACAGGAAATGTTGTCTAAAAATAGTAAAGATTAATTTGCCCCCAGGGCCTGGATAGAGGGAGAAAATGCAAAATGCTCCCATCTACATCCAAGTTCACCAAAAGAAAAAAAACAAGCTTCATTAAACTTTCATCACCTGGGTGCTTTTTCACACCGGAGACCCAAATAAGTCATAGTTCCTCAACTGAGACACATCAACATTTAATTAGTTAGGTTTTTCTCTCAAGAAAATGTCTGACTATTTGACCATCCATAAGCCAAAACAAGTAATCATTTCATTTTAGACAGACAACCTCAAAATCTTTACTCATTTCTGTGTGAGTGTGGGAGGGTTGGTCACATATGAACACAATACTGGTAGCAAGCGCTTGGTGTGTGTGTGTGTGTGTGTGTGTGTGTGTGTGTGTGTGTGTGTGTGTGTGTGTGTGTGTGTGTGTGTGTGTGTGTGTGTGTGTGTGTGTGTTGTACCTTCTGGGCCTCTGCTCCTGTCACAGCAACAATGCGGCGGATGCCCTTAGCAATGGCCTCCTCTGAGACGATGACAAACGGCGAGGCGTGACCCGAGTTCTGCAGATGGCTGCAGATAACAGAAAACAACAGCACATTATGAACAGTGTTATACAACTGTGGGAGGCAGCTGAGAGGGAGAGGGGTGAGGAGAAGGAAGAACACGAGCAGAAGAGAAAACATGACACAACAACAGCGGCAGGAATAAAAGGGGCTCTTTGAAGTGGCTGCAGATTAAAGCAGCATCAAAGACAACATCAGTGTACTCGAGAGGAATATTTTAAAACATTAAGGAGCATAAAATGGTCAGACATGCACCTAAAAAAACAAGCTTGATGTAAATGTCTCCTCCTGAGCCAATTTCAACACCTGTGCGCATAAAATACTGCTCAGAAATCATTTTGACTCCTGCTATAATTTATGTAAGAGCAGGGACGTCTTGGCATTCAGGTGAATTTTACAGCCAGGAGCAGACACTGCAAAAGCCAGTGAAGCAAGTCTAATCACTGGATTGAGCTCTACTAAATGTTCAAGGCCTTCTCCGCACAGGGACACGGCCGTCTCACCATGAAGACCCACAAATCCAATTAATGGTTTCCACTTTACACACCACCACAGGGCACATCTGATACTTCTGAAAACTTCATGCAGATGAAGTCATTTAGTCAGAGACGTCTCTACGTCTCCATGTTTATGGCAGTTAAGTTGCAGAACACACGCAGTAATCCCAGCACCACTTCAGATATAATGTTGAACATGCACTTACATCAAAGCAGGAGCTCATGTAAGAAAAGTGCAAACAGGTTTAAATGTTCCATCCTGTCATGTGTTTTTGTTCTGCTACTTCACTTCTTTTCACAAACATTTGAAACTTTACAGAAACACAGTCAACGAAAACCATCATGTGTAATGACACACAGCTACTGTCAGGAGTGTGTAAGTGCAGAAGCAGTGAGGCTGAACGAATGAAATATGGTCGTCTCTGCTTTAGACTAACATTTAAGACAGGTAACAAGAAATCTGACTTTCTTTATTTTCCCTTCACTGTAACCACATCTGTAACCACATTTTCTTTTCTGAAAACAAGAATCTGTCACGCCTGACATTTGGGATTTGAAATACTCCGTTGCTGAACCAGGGCTATTCATAAACAAGATGTAAACATTTTCCACATGAGTTTTGTTGCCATATAGTTTTTCAGAACACATTTGTTGAATCCAAGCCATCTAAGATGCAGAGTATTTATTTGCACCATGACAAGCGGTTGGTATCTTCTGTCACAACAAAGCAGAAACTAAATGAGGTATCATACTCACGTTCCACCACAAAACTCAATAGAGGTGAGAGAACCAGCAGCGCTGTCGGGGTCCTTCACCAGCTCCTCAACGGGGATACCGATAGACACAACTCGGACAGGGTCGGGGTAGGTCTCATCGAATACAGCACGCAGACCCTGGATGGCCTTGGCTTGTGCAAGAGGGGCTTCCATGGCATAAACCGTCTGCAGAGAGCAAAGTATTGGAGAGAAAGCACTGTCAACTGAGGGCTTCCATGGAGTTTTATTCATACCTAGTACCAGACTGAAATAAAAGAAAAATCCATTGTCATGAAAGAGGCAACGCCAGGTATAACTTCAGTCAGGACTGAAAGTTCAGTTGTAATGTTTTTTTTCATTTCTTTTTCAGGGAGACCAGAAGATGTTCAGTTGGTTCATCAACATAAATAAGAATAAAGACATATCTAAAGACCATCTTGTGTGTGTTCCACTGACCTTGGCTTCTCTTATCAAGGCACAAGCAATCTCCTCAGTCCGCCGGACCTCCCCTGTGCTCAGGGCACCTTTAGCAGTGAAGTCAAAGCGTAGACGGTCAGCAGCGACCAGTGAGCCCCTCTGGTCTGCTTCCCCCAAAACCCCCCGCAGGGCAAAGTTCAGGATGTGTGTGGCAGTGTGGTTGCTCATGATGGGCCGACGACGAGCCTGAAAATAATAACAATAATTGTTGGATAAACAAACCAGATCTTAATCAAGAGCCAATTAACAAGGCAGATCACAGCAAAAGCTCCTGAAGATGTGTCAAAAAAACTTATTTTCTTGTCATTTAACTGACCAATAATGAACAATATCATTTCTGTGGTATACTACATATGTTCTCACCTCATCTAAACGTAAGGTGACCTGGTCTCCAACCTTCAGCGTGCCATAGACTGTCCCCACATGGAGAACGTACCCTCCTCGGACCTGTGTGTTCTTCACTGTGAACTCCATCCGCTGCAAATAAACAAAGACGGATGGCGAGACAACGTGGTCAGACATGTTTTTTTCTTCTTCCCAATGCATTGTGTGTTGTAGCATTTGGACATTAAAATTATAAAACTCATGCTTCAAAATGTCAGAAGTGCTTTGATGATGTCAAACATGGAACAGAACATTAAGACTTATCAAGACAGAAATTGCTCCCTTCAAAATTGTTTGAAAACAGCATCATGACAAATACAAAAGACTGACATCTGAATATACTTCTTGATAGATGGTCTTCTGCAAACTGTGCTATGAATGTGTTTCATGCCGATCAGGTTCCATGTCCATGAGACAGATGAGAGCAAATTATAATTTTTCATCTATTCAATTGTGTTATTTCCATTATTCCATTATAAGCATTATTTCCACCAACTACCAGACCCATCAGTCCAGCAACCCTGACTCCAAAAAAGTACAGAGGCTGTAGAGCATAAATAAAAACAGAATGAATGCATGTTTTGCTTTTCCTTTTTTACCTATATGAGATTGTACATCGTTTTACCTGCAATGTGATCACTGCGTAGTTTGAAGAAAAAGCAACTTACGCTCCTAAAAAATTAACCTAATGAGGGTTTCTTAATGCCTCAGACCTCATGATGTTCTCAAACAGCATCAGTGGAGCCCATTAAAACCACTTTTCAACTTTTTTCCATTTCAACACAGCACTTACATCCCCTGTGCCGTCGTCCTCTCTGAGCATGTAGCCCTCGTCAAATGTCTGTCCACCCTGCTCAGCGTAGAAGGATGTCTGGTCCAGCAGTACACCGCACTCCTGACCCGTGGTCACTTCATCACAGAAGGCGCGGTCACGGCGCAGGGCCAGCACTGTTGCTGAGGTCTGCTCAAATTCTAGATATGCAGACGATGATGGTTAGTGCGTAAATGTCCTGAAGATATATCCACTGAAGCTCACCTTTTCGTTTGTGAGAGGTTAAATCACTGACCGTATTTGCCTTCTTCATCAGCAGTGTATTTGTATTTGGGAGAATCATCTGTGGCGGGTACATTTTTGTTTCTCAGCTCTTCGATGGCGTAGATGTCCAACATGATGTGGTCCTCGTCTCCTGCACCCTTACCCTGGGACTTCAACTACACACACACACACACACACAAACAAACTGTGTTGTTATTTGGTTATAAACACAAAATCTACAACGATCACTTCAATGGACACAAACTTGAATATTTGTAAAAGAGAAACTAAGGAAACATTATTTGAGGAGTGACATTTAACTTAATAACTGGACAATGGCAACATTTTTAAACCTGGTAAATAAAACCTGAATGTATACAACCAACAAAAACATAAATTGGCTGGTTTCCCCCACATGTATTTTTCCATGAATTGGTTTTGTTCCAAAAAGAGCAAACAACGCAACAATACAGAGTGCAGAAGTGGGTGCACTTGCACAAAAACGTGGTCTCAGTCACTTGTGTAATGATACTAAAATTTCCACTTGTACAACCTAATGTCACTCAACACATCATCCTCTCTTTGTAAAGCTTAATGATCAGTCTGTGTTGTCACCCTCATGTTCATTTTCTTTGAACCCACGTCTCTCTGATTAATATGAACAAAAGCAAAGTTTACAAGCTTCACAAAGGATGAACTGCAAGTCTACTGTGTTTGTATTAACTAAGATTGTGCCTAATAGACTTGAGTCTACATAACAGGATAGGTAAGAAATATATAAGCATAGTGTGTCAGACTGTAGTATCATCATGTATACAGACAGTTCAGACAGCAGTCTCAATCTGCATTAAACTAAAAAATAAATAAATCTCTTTGCAAAATCAAACAGGGAATTAATATGGTGCTGTAAAGTAGATGAAGGTTTATTCAAACAGCAGGTGCATGACTCCTGATTCTAACTTACAGTGCAATACTACACAGCGCTGACAGAAGGTAAAATTACATACCCCTGGGACACACACCACTGTTCAGTCAGGTTTCCCCTCACACAACAGTCTGGCCAAATTCACACAATCAGTAATCTTTCCTCCACCCTTTCTTCCACCTCCTCACCTGTGCTGCCTTCTTCTCCTCTTCAAATGCAGCCAAGTCCACAGCCATGCCTTTCTCCTCTGCGATGAGGGAGGTCAGGTCCAGAGGGAAGCCGTATGTGTCATACAACAGCCATGCTGTATCACCTGGAAACACAGACATCAAGATGAGGTGTTTGTTTGGAGCAACAATGACAAAAAGCTTTACTGTGTTCACATACAAGGAATCTGAGTTCAGTTTCAAGTTGCTTTCCATGTTACACACAGTTTTTTTTTCGAGGAAGACGGGTTGAAATAGACATCTAAAACAAGGATTACAAAGCTGACTTAAGATGAGTAAAAGTAACTGATCTATTATGTTCATTTAAGTAGGCACACTATGTTTATATCCTGTTAATGTGAACAAGAATACCATTGTGCGATAGAGTAAATAGAGTGATTAATATAAGGATAAGACACAATATTATCGGCTTTACTGTTGGAGGTGCAAACAATAACGTCAGGAGGAACCTTTTTGAGCATGTAAAGTATATATGAACATGATATCTCCCAATCTCTCATTTTTGCCTTCTTTGCTGTTACTATTTCAACATGTAATCAGACTACACTTTGCTGCTCCAGCACAGTGCTTTAGTGTGCTAGAACAAAGTTGCAAACTTTGTGAACTGCAGATAGTCCCTACAGATGCCTTCACTGCTACAGAGCTCTTCTCTCAGGCCCTTTTCTCATTGCTTGGAATTTTTAAAAAAATGCATATTTGGAGCTCCTGCCTTCATTATTCATTAGGTGAGGTTTCTTGCAGGTCCCTATACTACAACACTTCACCATGGTTATGCACTAGCACGGACAAAAAAGATCCATTACAGAGTGTAATATCAGTGCTGGTGACCTCTTTGTCTGCAACTTCAACTACATGGCAGATTGGTCACCCTGTGACAGAATATACATGACATATGTTTTTATGTACAGTATATGCATTTATTACCTCTATATACTCTACAGGGTCATTAGATTTATAATTGCCAGATATGAAGATTTGTACAAAAATAAACAGTGTCTAAACTATAAAATGTAGAATATATAACTTATTGGTGATGCCAAGGTGAGAAGTTAAAAGAAAAAAAGCGCAAAGTCCCAGGTGTCATTACTGCATTTCCAAAAATCCAAGAGCGCCGTGTTCGACTTGTACTTTGGCACTGGCCGCAGTACACAACAATTTGTCAATTTAAATCTTGAATAAGAAAGATTTGAGACATGATGGTAAGACACATGGACAAATGAAGGAGAGAAACCAATCTATAATGCCAACAAATGCATTCTTATGGTTTTAAAAGGAAAAAAAGAAATGGAGGGAATGGGTGACAGAGTAAGTGCTGTGAGTAGTGAGCAGTGAAATAAAGTAGAGTAAGGATTACAGGATGACTGAAGGAGAATGGAAACAAAATTGGCGTACTGATTTTTTTTTTCTGTTATAGATTTTTAGATAACTTTTATACAGATTGATATTTAAATACAAACGTAAAACAAATGTAAAAGTGTAAGCTCTTTCCAATCAGATCATCAATGCGCCACATGTAAAGTGGACTTCCATTATGACGGCACTTTTCCAGACATGATCACTCAAAGCGCTTTACATCACTTGTCACAGTCACACGTTCACAGACACATTCATATTCATTCATATTCACATCCTGCTCAAGCATGCTTCAACATGGAGCCGAGGATTTGAACCACCAACCTTCCGATTGCTGATTGCTAGTGAGTGGTAACGCATCTCAGCAAGCATGTCTCACCTGGGATGGTCTTGCAGTCTCCCAGACTCATGATCTTCCGATCGAGGATACGGCGTCCCCTGCTGAGGGTTTTGAGGAACTGCACTTCCTCCTCATTAATAATGTCTTTCACCATTTCTGGGTCTTTCTTCAACTCTGGAAAGGCATCACCCTGCAGAGTGAGAGTGAAAGAAGACGGGGTGAGAGAGGGATGGGAAGGAGAAGCAGGGAGGTGAGATGGGAGAAGAAGATACCAATTAAATCACTTGTCATGAAGTGGATGTAAGAATTTACTATTGTGTTAAATATCCAAAATTAATAATTATATATCCTCTATTTTAACAAAATCTCACCAGGGACTCGACCACAACATCCACCAGAGAGGCGAAGAAGCCTTTCTGAGCTTCAAGCTTCTCATGGGAATAACGGACAGCACGTCGCAGGATCCTCCTCAACACATAGCTGAACATGATGGAGACAACAAAACATTATGATGTAGTACAGAACAGTTCAGTAAAATTGTTTGGGATATACATGAATTCTGTGCTCCACTGGCTACAGATGGTGTCTATGCTTATATTATTTTAGCTTTGTCATTTTCCTCCTTTTTCCTGCTCTGGCATGTCTCACCCTCTTCCTGTGTTGTCAGGCCGACCGCCATCTGACAGGGCAATGGTGATGGTGCGGGCATGGTCAGCGAGCACACGGTATGCCATGTCAATACCGTCAGCGTCCTCAGCACCTACTTTACCGGTGTAAGGTCGAGCACCTGTACCCTGAAATGAAATGGTATTTTAAAGGTGTATTAGATCACTGGCTCCAAACCTTTATTTCTTTACTTCTGATGTATGTCCAGAGCCTTTCATCACCACCACTCACCATGCCCAAAACATGCCCAACTAGGTGATGCTTAAATGTCTCACTTGAAATTCATGGTTCATGTTTAAACATCTAGTACTTACGACTAGATGTCTGCGCTTGCTTGCTCGACTTCATGATCAATCTGACATATAATGATCTCAATCAAGCACATGTTGTTGATATATTATAACCAGTATTATAACCAGTTACTTAGTAACGCGTTATTCTAATCTGACCACTTTTTCGAGTAATCGAGTAACGTGTTAATATTTCCAAACCTGTAATCAAATTAAAGTTGCTTATTCAAGTCACTGTGCATTACAAATTTTTTTTTTGTCGTTTCCCTTAGTAAAAATATATATTTTTGCTTTCTTCTTGCGACTCGGGGAGTGACGTCACGTATGCGACAAGTCACGCTTTCAGCATACAGAGGACAACTCACATGTAACACCACGCAGTGACACAAACACAAACAACAATAGAGGTAGGACAGAGATGCACGTTTTCTTAGCTGGAAATACAGTCATTATTTTGAGTTTGTGTCAGCTAAAGGTGAGAACATTAAGGTTCGTTGTACACTCTATGCTGTGACTTCAAATGTTTCTTCAAATTTGACATGTCGTCATGTTTTTGAAGCATGATAGCACAATTAAGTTTAGGGAGCAAGTCCCACCAGGTGTTGTTAAGCAGAGAGCTGCCAGCAAAGCCACGGCCTCGACTTGTGGAGGAAATGCTGCCCTTAAACACGGTTGATTCACCTTCGTTTTGTGCCATAATTAAAAATATCCCTCATACTATCAATGCTGTGCTGCCTCACAGAACATATTTTTCTTCCTATTTGGAGAGGGAGAAAGCAGAGATGGAGAGAAATCTGAAGGCTGCGCTGGATGTAACTAATAAAAGTAACTTGTAATCGTAGTTACTTTTTAAAGGAGTAATCAGTAATCAGATTACTTTAAGGTAACTGTGGCAATACTGATTATAACAGAATCAGAAGGTGTCCTACAGTATGCAGATGACCTACCTAGGCTTAATTTATTGGATATTGAGACAGTAAATATACTAAGAAGTAGTTGTAGTAGAAGTTAAGTAGCTTAGTCTAACTGAATCACTATTTGTATTTCTTAACATATTTTTGACACAAACTTGGTTAGGAGTCACAGCATTATATTTACTATGTTTCTTACACCACCTCAGGAGGGGATTTGGATCGCATTGCTGCCGCACAACTCCATTATGAATATAGCTTTTACCAATACATCAGTTTTATCTCTACAAACACACACAAGTACAATCACATAGCAGAGGTGGTTACCTTGAACCGTGCGATAAAACAGCAAATGATTGGATGGCTCGGTGTTTAATTTCTCTACCAGCAAAAATTATTAAAGCTAAAAACTGTAAATTGACTAATGGCAAAAACGAGACATTGACAAAAACAAATTCAGTTCCAAGGAACCAGATGCTTAAGGCTCTTAAGTTAATAAGTCCTACCTCATCAGACCTGCGATATTCTGCATTAAAGTGTACCGGCTTAAACTTGCAGTAGCTGAAAAATATGCTCTTTCTGTCCTCTTAATGTTTCCATTCAATTACACAAATCTGGGGCTTTTCCATACCTTCTGAATGGCTTCAAAGTACGGGATGAAAAGGTCAGTGTCATAGTTGGACATCTTGTTCTGCAGGACAGACACCAGGCGCTCCAGACCCATCCCTGTGTCAATGCTCTTCTTAGGCAGAGGCTTCAGCTCAGTCTCAGACTCTCTGTAAAAACAGGAGCACATGTTAACTGATCAGAATATCAAAGTATGGACATTTGACAGGTAGACTTGCAGCTGGAGAGCACACAAGTTTTTCCTACTGAATGCATGTGCTGGAAGGGTGATTTGTTTAGGAGTTTTCCTCTTCAGTTTGTTAAAGGGGGATCAGATTGTTTTGTTTGGTTCGAGTCAAACTTTGGATTATTTTGGACATTCATTATTTCTGTTAACATGTAAAACCAGACTAAGGTTAAACACATCCTTGTAAACGGGTTTCTTATCACTATTGTATAGCTCAGACAATGATTAGGTGTGTCCAAATTCCACTATTAGCCGATCACACTTTATTGGCAGGCTCATGTCATCACAAAGCCAGTGATCATTTAAACATTCTTTATGTGTTCCACTGAATGGGTTACAGGTCTGTATGCAGAGCGAGTTTGTGAGTGTCTTGTTCACTTAACTGTTGACCAGAGATAGCAGCTGAAAAATAACTATTCAGTAATTCTTTAAGAAACATGAGCAAAAACATTTTAGCAATCACCTGCATGGAGACTAAAATCAACACTGTAAACACTAAATTTAGTTTGGTTTTAGGTTTGCTATTTGGTTTAAATTGGTTTAGCTGGTGTGGAAGCTGAATATCCAATTCTGAGGTCAAAACAGCCACACCAAGATAACCTGAAAAGGTGGGTCTGCTGGACTTGACACCAGTTTGTTAGGTTCCAAAGTGAAACAAGGCAACTACAAGACTTTATGATGATAATGTATGAACAAGCATGAACGCAAACGCTTAACTAAATTAAACTAAGCTAAGCTATCTTTAAACAATCTTTATCAGGAACGTAAATATTTGTGTATATAAATAGATTTTTTTCGTAACCATGGTAACGGGTATGCACACCTACATATGTCTGCAGGGATTTATGGTGATCATTCATAGAACAAAAAACAGAGGTGTGCTGCTCTTGTGTCCTACTGCGTCTATGTTAGGAGCTCCTCATTAAAAAAATAAGTGCACCAGTGGGACCAGACAGAACAGCCTAATCATTAGGTTAAGTCGAGTTCCTGCTTCAACTAATAATCAATTATTCCAAATGAGCTCTTCATGATATCAGAGAACATAAATGGACGCATAAACAGTCAGTAAAACTGCTGACTTGCAGTGAGACATCAGACTTTGAGGGTCCATGTGACGCTGATGATGCAGGAAGACAAGAACTGTCCAAGAAATGTATTAGCTCTCACTTCACACCACCAACAGACTGAGATATGCTTCTGCCCCAGAGCCGTGACCTCCACGCACCTCCCATAATAAACAATCCCACTCACAGACACTGCAGCAGGGGTTGACATACTTGCACTATCTTGCACCACCAGTTTTGCAAAATAACAGTGTTAAAGCTGCTTCATCTAATATTCTTACACTATTTTTCTTTTCTTTTTTACTGTATATATGTGTATATTTTTACTATATATTTTATTTGTTATACTTTCCCTTTCTTACTTTGTACTTTTTGTTTCTACTGAAAACAGGAGAAAGCTATTCACAATTTCATTGTACATGTGTATAGTGACAATGAAGGAATATTCTATTCCACTCTATTCATGCTTACAGCTCTTGGTTCTTTTGTTTTTACAGACTTATTTTTGCCTCTGACCAAAAGTTGTTAGCATGAAGGTACAGACAAACACAATGAACGACAAAGATTTAACATTTTACCCACAGTGCACCACAACCAATTAGGTTATATCTTAAAACAACTGTAAAGAACCTAAGCGAGTCAGTTTGACCAGAAAACCTGTGAACAATGTGGATGGAGAAATAAAGGTACTTCTTTGTTTATTCTGCAACACATACAGCTAGAAACAAAGATACATCTACAAATCAATGAATTAGTGCAGACAGACTGTTTATATAAGATCTTTCAACAGACCCTCAGTAGGGTCTCAGTGTTTGTCTGTTACCTGTTGAACTGGATGAACACCAGGTTCCAGATCTCCAGAACATTGGGATCGTCCATGTTCACCAGGTGAGAGGCGTCCCTTCCTCCGATGCGGTCGAAGTGGATCTCACTGCAGGGGCCGCAGGGGCCGGTGTCTCCCATCTCCCAGAAGTTATCCTTCATGCTGCCGGGGAGGATACGAGCCTCCTCCATCCTGAGAGAATGACACATGAGCAGATAGAGAAGATCAAATTAAAATCACTTCTGTTCAAAGGCAACAATGAAGTTGTGTCAAAATTAGGGCTAGGAGCATTATATTACACCTTCTATTATTTGATACTGAATAAAAACATTTTGGTATATTTATCATAATAGGTAATATTAAAGTATATTGGATAAATGTTATACTGTTTAAATTACATAATATTATATTTCTAATTTCTTTATTTTACAGACAAAATAAGAATCATAACTTAAATTGTATTACAAACTTACAAAGCTATTAGAGACTTCTTCACTATGCCACTTTTATCTTGTAATTTTGAGTTCAATTGCTCTAGCATAGTTTCTATCTTTATTCCTTTTCTCATTTTAATGATACATACAATACCTTAGTATATATTGTTTACTTTCGCTATTTATCTACTGATTTCTGTCCTTGTGCTGCTGAAAACCCGGATTTACCAGTACATGATTCTCTTATTGTTAAAATATAATTACACAGAAGACACAAAATGAAGAAAGAAATATAGAAAAGATAAAATAAACTAAGATAAAAGGCTACAAAAACATGATTGAGCAGTGATCTGTTTTTTGTAAGTAGACACAAAGATAAAGGGAGTAAAGTGTTAAGTGAAGGAAATTTCAACAGAATAATAATAAATAATAAATAAATACATGGTAGATAACTGCACTATTGAAACACCAAGTGGGAAAAGGTTTCATGTATGAGGTCTAAAGAGAGGTGGAGTCATGGTGAGGGAGAAAATCTTCTGGGCTGTTGTTGTAGGAAGTGAATTGGCTCAGTGGGACTGGGGGAGGAGTAGGCCGTTCTGTGGGAAATGATCATGCATCATCACACATTTATGCAAACAGGCCTTCATGACTTGAAATGCAAGATCTGTGACAAAGAGCTGTAAATAATTTTTAGAGGAGGGTGCGTGTCCTGCCAGGAGATAAAGAAAAAGGTATCCCAGCGGGCTGTAATTGTTAAAAGTTGCTTCGAGAATCCCTAAAGGAATTGCTCACCCTAGGTCGATCCAGATCTGTTTGCACTCCAGGTCGGGCTCCAGGCCCGCATCAGCATGACCTCCAAAGTAAGTCACATAAAGACGCTCTATGGGAATTCCAAACTCCTGGGTCAGCAGATCCAAGGCCATCTTACAGGCCAGTTGCTGCAGAGGGTGGTGGAATGATGAAAAGAGACAGAGAGGACAACAAGCCAGAAGCGTAAGAGAAGTTTTCTCCAGTGTGGTGAAGAAAAAAATCTGTTTCTGATTCTAAATCAATACTAAAATTAATTATTGAACATAAATTATGCTAGTTTCTTCATGGTTTCTCCAAACTGTATTGGAATGTCAAACAGATAAGAGAACACACACATCTACAAACATACACAGCCATCATATGTGGCTGCCAACTATGATGTTAGAGGAAGAATATTTGGATACATTTCAGATGTAAAATTTTCCTGAGGAAGAGATGGCCATTACTTTCAGGCTCCTACTGATAGTTTTTAAATTTTGAATTTTTTTACAGTCAACCTGTGACCGCAGGTCATATCGGAGTTGTAAAATTCCTTAACAAAACAAGACACATAACGTTCTGTATCACCACAGCAGAAAGAAAGTCATAATTTTTGCCGAATTAGATCAAGCTTTACCTAACAAAACAACTCACTCAGCCACAGTAAGGACAAGAGAATATTGGGGTTCATGCATCAATTGGATCAGTCTTCATATCAAAATAAAGGGCACTACAGCAGATAAAGTAGGTCTACCACAATAAGTCTGCCAGGCCAAAATATTGAGCCAAAATTATCCATCTGTATAGGCGACATATGCAGAAATTCTGAAACAAATCTAAGAGATCTTCATCAAGACTATTGTTTGTTACGTTTTTATATATAAATTAAAAATGAAAACTATCTGTCGATGTACTGTATCGTAACTCAATTAAGAAAGACAAAAAAAGAGACACAACTGAAAAGGATGTCAGCGTAGCACCTTGAAATAGTCCCCAAAGGACCAGGAGCCCAGCATCTCGAAGAAGGTGTGGTGGTAGACATCTTTGCCCACGTCGTCCAGGTCATTGTGTTTCCCCCCTGCACGAATACACTTTTGGGTGTTAGCAGCACGCTGCAGCCTGGCCATGGGGTGGGACGGATCGATGGTATTGAGGAAGATGGGCTTGAACTACATGGGATGCACAAGAAGCAAATTCATGAGTTGTGTTCAGAGTCTAAATGTTGCGAATCAGTGGGTACATCTAAAAGTAGCAAGCCTGAAGAGGAGAGGCCCAGATATTAGTTGAAGACTTGGAAACACATGGATAGTGTACCTGATTCATGCCAGCATTGGCGAAAAGCAGTGTGGGGTCGTCCATCGGGATGGTGGATGATGAGTGGACATATTGGTGCTCATGGCGACGGAAGAAGTCAATGAACTTCTCACGGATTTGAGCTGCACTCAACGATGAGTCCATTCTGAATCAGCTCTTAAAAAAAAAAACACACACACACAACAGAGGAATTTATAGACTTTGACCATCAAGCATGTTGAAAAAGGCAGCTCTAGTGGGTAGTTATGAACATGTCGAGTAAAATTGTTGTGGTTTCCTGACCGTGTCCCACGGTGACAACATGAACGCTGCTATGTAACTTACTTGTACAGCCAACAGCATGGCAAATGAAAAGACAGAAACTATTCTAAACATGTGGTAGCATGGCCTAGTTATAGGGCAACTTACAGAAGGCTTACAATTTGGTCTGGTTAAAGAAAAGTCATGTCATGTCATGTCATGGTCCGTAACCCCTTATCCCTTTTCCATGGGGTCGCGGGATGTTGCTGCTTCAGTCAATCCCAGCCTCGTCTCAGGGCGAGGGCAGGGTACTCCCTGGACAAGTCGCCAGCTCATCACAGGGCCCTAACTGATGAGCAACGTGGGGTTCAGTATCTCGCGCAAGGACACTTCGACATGTAGCTCAGCGTTAAAGAAAAGTGTTCTAAATAATTTATTAAAAGATCCAAAAAGTTACACCGTTGTTTGAATTCATTTTACTTTGTTTAAGTTTGTTGTATAACTGCAAAGACAAAAGCATATCAAGTGTGGGCTCACACTGTGCACTTCTTCCTAAATGCGAGTCTGAATCTAATGTCCAGATTGGACTGAGCCAGCACTTAATTCAAGGGATGCGATGTCTGCAGAGCACAGAGGATCAGTTGCCTTGTCAAACCAGTCATGTCTGTCAAACCTGGTTGCACTCTTCCATGTGATAAACAATGACTTGACATGAACACTGGTTGGTGCTCTAATGTCACTGTGTAGCTTCTGCCCCTGCCACGTTATCTGAAAAGGTTACCAGTGGCCCTACAGTGTTTCAATTACCACAGTGAGGAACATTACTACTTAAGTTATTTGGTCTTTGGTTACCATGAAACCAGTTAAACCAGTTAGCCTTTTGAGAAAAGCAGTAAACCACCTGAGGGACGCTCGAAATAGCGAACATTTGACATTGTTGTTTAGACTTAATGATGATACAGTATTTATCAAAATTATTGCCAATTACATTCCCATCAATCAACTAATCATCTTTTTTTAAAATTTATTTTCATACTCCCTGCAGCCATCATTCAAGTCGGTTGGTATATGTGTCCAAACAAGCTGCCTTAGCAGAGATGCTCTACTTTGCCATTTCCCTTCAACAAACTGGCCTTTGGCTCTTCTCATAAAGCAACACCAACTCGGGAATCCTGCGAGGCAGTTAAGGAGTGTCACGCTGCAGGGCGCTGGTTTTAACAGATTCTGATGGAGCAGTTTTGGATCTGAATGTATTCTAAAACAGCATTGTAATATAACTTCAGTGTGTCCTCCCTGGAAAACTTCATCGACAGATGATTTCACTTTTGTCGGGTTCTTTGTATCATTTCATAACACAAAATATGACTTAACAACAGCCCTAAAACTTGATACGCAACTACTTTTTAATGTCACCTGACATTGCATGAAGCAAAGTTTAAGAGTTTGAGTATCCCATTGGGAATGATTTCAGACTTACAAACATGTGCCATAACTACAGTGTAAACGGTTAGTCTTTACTAAAAGGCAGCACAGTCTGATTCCCATCAGTGAATTTATTGTGTTAACTAGATAGCAAAGGAAACCACGCAGCTGATGCCTTCAGCTCTCTGGGGCTCAACAAGCAGACGGTAAACAGCAACTGTCCCCATCCTGACTACCAAACTACCCAACTGACAACACATGTGGGGTGATGGGATGGAAATTTTTAGCCTCTATGAAGACTGTCTTAAATAAACTGTGTGTCAGATGAGACTTCATCAGTGAGACATAGAAAACAGGATACAATAGAGGCTAGAGTGACAAAGAGGAAATTGGGGGCCAATTGTGCACGTTTAAGGGTGCAAATAACGACACAAATAAGGAGGACAAGTTGGTCCTGACTTGTTATCACTAGACTAACAGGGAAATCAGGTGAGTAATACATGCTGACATTTATGCCCACTATGTCAAACTCTGAGTTAGTCTGACAGCTTTGTGTTTTGTCTCCAAAGCTTGGCCAAGTGTTTTCTATCATTCTGGGGGGCTTTTTCGTGCCCTCAAATAAAAGACATAAATGAGTTATATCCGCAGGTCTTAACGCCAATGTTACAGTTATTCTCGGGGGGTTAATTTACTTCCCTCATGCTGATTAAAACCAGCTGTCCCAAGCCACCTTTAAACCTCTCCTGTAAACAAGCGCACAGGGCATTGGACCAGAAGATAGTGCCATTGATACCAACATAGAAGACATCATTACGCTCAGGCTGTTTCTAAAAAAGACAGCATGCCGCATTATCAGATCAGCTGAGTGTAAACTGCTATGTTGGAGAGAGGCATTAGCTTGACAAGCTGACGTTAGCAAGCTAAATCTTAGCTAGACAGGCTAACGTACCTCTTTATGGTCAACCTGAGAGAGATATTTTAGCACACAGCTCTCACCAAAAGCCTACTTTACTGAATGGTACATTCAGCGATATTTATTCTAATATAACTTGAGAAAGTGTTAATACTCACAGAAGTCGCTATTCTTGCAGAATGAATCAGTAACAGCTCCCAAACACACTGCTTTAGCCCACGCCGCTCGAACCAGAAAGACAGCACAGCGCCACTGAACACGCCCATGGCAGCTGCCCATTGGTCAGCCCACACCGGTACGTCGGTAAATCTTTATCTCTATTGGACAAGCTTACTGTCAATCTCAGCAGAGCCCGCCACATCACTGGTACTAACTTCCCTGACTCGGCTGATGCAACTGAAAAGACACCGGTGTCATTAGAGATACTTGTTCTGCTTCGCAAAGAAATGTGATGTAAACATATTCGCAAATAAAAAATACAATGAGATATTTTGTAAATAATGATTTCGAGTAGTTATAGGTATTAGTTTGGGTGTTTCATTATGAGAAGTACCATCAAGTTTGCAATAATTTGGGATTTTGTGACATCATAATCATGATGAAATGTTATTGCTCATTATTGCAGCCGAAAATATTTGAATATTTCTTTCTAATTTAGTTTAATTTAATGCCACGCAATAGCGGAAACATGTTCTGTTGTTGATGTGTTTCCGGCGGAGATATTGAGCGGCGGACTAGTTCACACGCTGCTGTTTGGTTCATTACATTTCACTCCGCCATGCCGACTGATACCAAACGTGTACGCGGCCCAGAAGTGTCTCAGAGCCCGTCTCTGTTTCTGTGCGAGCCGGCGGGCGCTCTCCCGTCGCACGGCCCCAGAGCGGACGGTCGGCAGCGGGATCAAGTGGACGTCCGGCCCGTTTTTGTCCGCTGCGGACTGGTGAGCCAAGCGAAAGGCTCCGCGTACATTGAGGCTGGAAACACCAAGCTGATGTGCTGCGTTTACGGCCCCAGAGAAACCGAGAGGAAAGATGAGACCGACATGAAATGTGGAAGGTAAGTAGTGATTTTTTTATTTGTTAACTTACTTGACTTGTGGTTTCTTTGGCAAATGACTGTGTTACTTATATGACCAGCAGCATGTTGACTCATGTTAGCAGGAGTCACTGTTTCGCTCAACTGTTCAGTTGACACTTGCGTTAAAGTGATCTTCAACTTATTACCAGCAACTGAAACATGTAACATAAACTAAACAACAGGGGTTAAGTGGCCAAAATGACATCAGTGAACATTAGACCAAATAATAATTATTCACATAATACACTTTTTCAAAGATATAATGACTGCCCAGGTGCAATTTCACATCTTGAACCATAAGTAAACCCCAGTCTGACCAAAGTCGCTTGAGTTTCTCTCAACTTTAAAGGACGGAAAGAGCTTCTGGCTACATTATTTCCTCAAGATATCTTTTCACCACAATTTAAATAAGATAATTTTAAAAAAGACAATAAGAAAGGTTTTCTTTACCATCAACTGTTATTTATCCTTTTGAATCATGTGACTCTGAACTGGGCTTAGCTGGGTTTGCCCTCAAGTGTCCACATCCCTTCTTCATGTTATCCCCTTGAAGTCAACAATGATGTTAATGTCGCTGTGATGATACTGTAGAAAGAGTTCATACATACAAAACCGTCTTTCTTTGTCTGTCCAGGTTGACAACTGACATGCGTTTCGCCCCATTTTCCTGCCCGGAGAGGGGCTCCTGGATTCAGGGCAGCCAGGACAAAGACCTCTCCCTGATGCTGCACGAGAGCCTGCAGCCAGCTGTGTGCCTCCACAAATATCCCCGCTCCCAGATCGAGGTCAACGTGATGGTTCTTGAGAACAGCGGCTCGGTTCTGGCCCACGCCGTCACTTGCGCTTCTCTCGCTCTGGCAGATGCAGGGATCGAAATGTATGATCTGGTGCTTGGTTGTTCCATCCGCCAGGATGGCGCGTCTTACGTGGTCGACCCTACTTACACAGAGGAAAACAGCTGCAGCTCGGTCAGCAGCGAGAACCAAGGCGGTCTGACCGTGGCGTTCCTCCCCAGCCTGAACCAGATTTCTGGGCTGCAGTCAGATGGAGAAATGGCAGAAGAGACTTTGACAGCTGGGGTTCGGACCTGCATTGAGGGATGCTATAAACTGTACCCAGTCATCCAACAAGCTCTGGCCAAAGCGGTGCGCAAGGCTGCTCCCCCGCCATCAGAGAGCTGAGAGACTCATGAGCCAATAACTGTTTTTTTCATAGTTTTCGAGTTCAGTTTCCAATCTTTACTCTGACAACAAGACCTATGTTTCTATGTTGGCAAGAATGTGCTGTACGTCAAATTTGATAACACAGATTTCTGAATTTTCTTATTAAATAATTGACCAGTGTGCTTGGGGTTTGAAGGTTTTTCTTGACATTGGAGAATTTTACTGACATTGGTAAGGGATATTTGATCTTTTTGCTGGTATAGTTACTGATGAATGCAAAAAAAACAAATAAAGTCACTCTTTTTCAAATGGGCAGACTTTATGTGAGCATCCCAGATAGATTTGCTAACAGGAAGTTTCAACACAGTCATGCTGTTGCTCTGTCATCAGCTGGTGCTGCTGCAGGTCAAGGTTGAAAGCCAGGCCACACTGTCCTGCCACATTTGTCTAGTGGTTTTAATGTTGTAGCTGATCTGCGTTTGTTTCATCATCAAGTCGTCCCCTCTGATCACACACTGGGCAGGCAACTCAACGCAAACAATATTTTGTTCATATATCTTAATTGACTTTTTCCTAACACATGGTCACATACAACAAAATGCAGTATATCATAAATGACCAAAATGGAAGGAGGAGAGCCAGGGAGGATTCAGTGAGGTTCCTGCTAATGTGCCCTTTAATCTAGAGTTTGAGATACTGAAGTACTTGGAAACTTTTGGCCACAGGGTGGCAGTAAATCAAAGATCCTGTTGGAGGCCACAGGATGGGTGCTGTCTGAATATTTTATTGACCCCAGTGGAGACGTCCACTGGTGCCTGAGAGTGGATTGATGATCTCATAAGAGTATTTTAGGATGACCATAAAATGATCATACTGTATTCTAATATATTAACTTTCAACTTCACTGAATATTTCTGAGATATATATATATTTCAGAGATCCAACTGCACGATGAACCACATTTGTGTCATATCTGACCTGTATTTACACTCAGTGTATCCAACACGTGTTTATAAAAGAAAGCAATTGATTTCATTAGCTTTACGGTCATGACACATGAGAAATCGTCTATCCATTGTTATTTCATAGTTTTGTTGACACAACAACAGACATGTTTAAATTTAGGATGAAACACAGACATGAAGTCTAAATGTTCAAGATTTTAGCCAGTCTTTTATTTGGCTTCATTCCAGTTGAAACCAATGAATCTTGAACTGATTCTGAACTTTCTTGTGTTGCGAGGTGACCCTGAAGGACACCAAGACGAACCAAGGGAGGGCCAAGAGTGCCATAGTGAGTCATGCTGCTCTTTAAAAGATGAGGAACAGAAAGACAAGTGGAAAGGAGGAACGGTTGGATGGGTTATCTATGGAATCAGACTTCTGTGTGTGCAACTGCCAACCAAAAGTTTCCAAATTTCCCAAAGCTCATCCTCTGTATTTGTAGTGATAGAAGGACCACAGGTAGCTGTATATGCCGCTGCACCTGGTACTGCCTCGTTTGGGCTAGAAGTTGACGTGCCATTTTAGTAATCTCATTTTTAGGAATCTCTGCACATATTCATTATCTTCAGGTTTTTGCTTCTGGGGTGGTACATAATTAGGTATTTAAACTTTAGCACAGTAAGTTGCCATGAAAGTAAAGAAGTGATTTGCCATTAATACAATGACAGCTTGTATTTTAATGCAGATATGGTCCAAGACCCAGTGTGTGTTAGGATCCAAGGCCTCACCATGTGAAGTGACCCTCAGCCGAGTTTCACACGACCCAACATCAGTGTAGGATGATGGAGCATTAACCTCCACTGTTGCAAAAGGGCAACAACCACAAGTGTGTGTGTGTGTGTGTGTGTGTGTGTGTGTGTGTGTGTGTGTGTGTGCGCGCGCGCGCGTGTGTGTGTGTGCGTGCGTGCGCCTGTGTGTGTAAGGATGCAGAAAGAGACAAATGAGGTTTATTGCACTTTTACTCCCTGATCATCAGTATGTCACTCTTTTGACACGTTGGTGTTATCAGGAGGCTGAGGTCAGTCAAAGACCTCGTTTTCCCGAAACATGACCATCCCAGCATTCCACAGCTCAGCATGACACTGATACACACACTGATTTCCAGTCAGGCACATTCACTTTCAAAACACATATTTACTCAGCAAAATGTTTGCTCCTCTGCTTTTTAATCAGTCAGGGGTTTGCAGTAGGACTTGTTCCACCTGGCGTCGCGAGCACAAATGCATAAAGGGTGGATTTCACACATTAAAAGAATGACTTTCAAAGGTGGGGTCCACTCTGATCCTACACACTGTGAAAAGGGTTGTGTAATGTCCTTTTTCTGAGAAAATTATTCAAGTGACTTCACTCAGGTATCTTGGGACTGGCTTTCCAAATTTTCAAGTCTGAGGTCACAAAGTGCATATTGCCAGATGTGAGAGCTGACTACTCAGAGAGGAACATTCGGGAGTTGCCTCTGCTGCATCATGTTTGACCTTTCTTTAAACCTATCTGCAAGAGCTTTGCTCTTACACAAGTACAAGTCTGCATTGCTGGAACATCAAATGTCCGTGCCTAGAGGGGCGTAGATTGAATTGATGTCAGTGAGAGACTCTAGCTAGCTGTGATTTAAATACAAAAATTTGAAGTCGGTTCTATGAATGCTGCTTTCACAGCATGCTCACATGACGAGGATCACTGAATGCCTGGGCGAGCAAATAAAGGCAGCGGGGTGCAGATGTGGTCTTGGTGTGTCTCCTGTTCACGGCAGAGGAGAGGAGACTGAACATGTGAAGTGTGTCCTGTCGATGATACAGACATGTCTCATTCGCTCAGTCATGTGGAGGTGCGTAGCTGAGTCACTAGCACCAAGACGTATATAGTACTTTATCGCTTTCTGAGTCTCAGTGAAAGTCTGTGAGTGTGTGTAAATAAAACAGCTGATGTGTCAGTGTACATCACCATTATAGCACAGTAGTGACAGTCCTCCAGGCTATTTAGGCTCCAGGCCTGTTTACGTGCGGACTGGGTGCTTGTGTTTATCATCTGCGCTGTTTATTGCACTGTGCCCGTTGTGTGTGTGTGTGT
>CAEMYA010000008.1:1343104-1355704 GCA_903131615.1 Diplodus sargus
AATGACTGAGGTTGATGACTGCGACAGCTTTCTTTGAGAGCATGATATCATACTAAAGGTAAACAAAACCAGGTTTGGAATAACTTCCTGTTTTGCTTTTTTTTTTCATATAAAGAGTTGAGTCTTGTAACAACAATGGATCAGTAATTTGCAGATTTTGAAGGTGCTGTCCCACATGGTATGTCATTTATTATTCATGTAAGAGTACAGAAATAATATATTTTATACATGACAAAAATTAACAAAAATTTCATACTATGTCACAATCTGCTCATAAATAAAAAGTGATAATTACATGTAAACTGCCAAAAAATATTGACTTTTGAATTTACTGAATAAACGAGATAGAAAAGAAAAAAGAGGAGATAGAGAAATGTACTGCACAAATATCACTGCATTCCAATACCACACACACACAAACACACTATTTAACACCTACCTAGAAAACCTTTGATTGTGAAAGGAATCATGGACACACAGTATTGTGTGTTGAATATGCTTTATCCCATCTGCCCTCTCATGATGAGCACATCACTGAGTTGAAACAGTTGGGCAATGATGTGACAAAGCTGTTGGAAGTTTGGTAATTGCTCAAATTTAACAGGAATCTGATAAGAGATGAAGTGGACTGGACTGGATGTCACTCCTCCCTTGACTGCACTCTGTCACAGCCCTTAGAGAAACACGACGACTTCCTCACATACACACAAACAGACAGACGCAGTGGCAGCTGGTCAACAGAGGGCGCTAGGGCGAAATAAGACTTAGTTTATGATATATTCCAAAAAGTGCAATGTTAATATTATGCCGTTAATGAGTGAAATGTTTAATCTGCAATACAAATGCAACATGAAAACACTCTGTGTCGTCTGACTTGGTCTGAAGTTGGTGAGATGTGATGTATTTCCAGCCCGGGCTGCAAGAATCCTCGTTCTAAATGGTACACACGTAGTTTGCTCCCCTTCAATGCACGGGATTGGCGCTTGCGACTGCATTTGGCTGAGACACACAGCAGGTGGCTCGTGGTTCAATGGTTCACCATGGTAGCTTGGACCGGACCAGCAGGATATCAAGACAGTACACTCAGTCTTTCCCAAACAGCTGGAGTAAAGCAACATTATGTTAGTTTTGTCGTTAACATAACAGCTTCAGTGGCGTTGCACTCAGAAATCGGCCAATCTACATAAAGTTGCTACAAGTAGTCTTCTTTTTGATATTATTTTGCTTTCCCTGCCTCATTTTCAAACCATCAGAATCAGACCAGGCTTGAATTTTCGACGGTATGATTCATTTTAAGCCTTTTTCAGAAACCTTTGATTTGCTGTTTTTAGTCCGAAGGCTTAGGTTGTTTTCAATTTGGAATTTTATTTTGTTGTAATGTTGTGCCAGTGGTCTGGTTAAAAAAATACATACCTTGTAAAAAAACAAACACAATTTGTTGGATTAAAATAGCCACAAACAATAGCCCCCGACGTCTCCGTATGTACCCTGCCTTTCACTCCATCTCCTGACATGAAAATCTGGTGATAAGCACACAATGTGAACTTGATATGACGTGTTCCATAGAAAAAAGGTGTTTTTTCCTGACAAGTGGGCTATTCCAGTGTTATTAGAGAATTGTACCAGCAACCCTCTGATAACAAGACGTTGGCTCTATCTCTGAGCCCCAGTCGCCCTGATAGTGACAGTATCAGTGTTTTGCAGGAACATTAAATGCTAACACTTTTTTTCCTGCCAACTGGGCTATTCCACTGTACCCATGTGTGATGTGGAAACTTTAAAGCAAATGTACATTTAAAAAAAATGTCTCCAGCCGCCACGGGACTGACGTAAATGCACGTACACACACTCAACATCCTCCTTCAAACATGAACGGAAACAAAGACCCCAGTTTCTCAGAAGGGATGAGGAACTCACTTTAAATTATCACTCACACTGCAAACACACACACATGCATACACCCACAAGGTTTTTGGGAAGTGATGTCAGAGGTCACCCAGGGAGGTGAGCTGCAGTGGAGTGTTTTGGGGGGGCGTGTGTGTCAGAGAGGTGGGACGGACAGTGTTGTGCTGTATAAATACAGCACTGTGATGAACCCTGACTGTGAAACCGAGAGTACAGACACTTGAGGACGCTGGGAGCAACACTTCAACAGACTTTAATAGGAAGAAGATCTGCGATGGCCAACCATAAGGGTAGGTGATCTATCTATCTATCTATCTATCTATCTGTGTATATCTGTCACATCTAGATCTCTTTTCTCCCTTCCGTTTTCTGCATTCCATATTACAGTCTATGTGGGAGATCATGATCTGTGTGAAAAATATGCTGATGTCCGACTCGACACTTGGGTGTGATATGACCCATCCTGATTCCAGCAACGAGTGCAGGCTCCCGGGGATCAGGCAGGCCAGAGGAGGCTATATTAGAGCAAAAAAGGAGATGAATCATTTCTTCTTTTTTTCCCTTTCAGACACGTTCAGTTTCACTTTTACTCATTGAATTCAATTGGAAGTTTTCACTTTCATGATTTTCAATGACGTTTTCGTCATTGAGCAGGGAGTTTGATGAGAAGATGACTCATGTCTTGTGTTGTACAAAGTACCTAAAAGTCGTACTTAAAGTAAAATGTGTCGTTTTCTTTTTATTAAATGAATGGCACTAAACAAATCTAAATTTGCCACTTTAAAGTGAGACATGGTGGAGTAAAAAGTACAATATTTGCCTCCAAAATATAGCTGAGTGAAAGTATGAAGTGGCTGAAAATGGAAACACTACAAATACAAATAGTAAAGTACCTCAAAATTGTCTTTCCATTCCATCAATGTTCATGTCTCAATGGTAATCATAAAGTTACAGTAAGGAGATAGCAGATAGCTTAGCTCAGCAAAAAGACCAGAAACAAAGGGAAACAACTACTGTCAGAGTCCAACAGTAACAAAATATGACTAATGGCCACAGCAACCCTGATCCATCTTTATGCTAAGCTACGCTAACTGCTTCTAGCTTTATATTTACCGCGCAAAGTAGTTATCGATCATCTCATCTAACTCCAGGCAAGAAAGACCATTCCTTCAGAGAGAGCTATGTTTCGAAGACAACTTCTTCATGTTATCCTCGCGACTTTTGATCACAAGGCAACTCTCTGTCCAGATGTTATGACGCAGGTGAAACTCCATCATCGCTGACGATACGTTTCTTGCAGACTGAACGTTGAACGTTGTCTCTGCTGATCCTGACAGGTTTGATTGTTGGTGTGGATGGGAGAAGTCATGAAAACAACTTGGCTCACCGCACCAGGGAGATTGACCGGGAGCGCCTGATCGTCCGCAGAGGTCAGCCCTTCTCCATAACTCTGCAGTGCTCTGACTCTCTGCCCCCCGGACACCACCTGGAGCTGGTCCTGCACCTCGGTGAGTACAGACCGACCTGGAATACATGTGCAGCTTCAAGTATTTCACCTGCCGGTGTTCTGATGCAATTTTTTTTACATCTAATGCAATGTAAATGTTGTGTAACGTTACACACTGCTCGACTTTGTCTTCTGTGTGCTCATTCACATAATGACTCAAAGCAAGAAGAGATTTCAGACCGAAATGTACTTAAGATAAGAAGCTGCAGACAATACAAATCTTTTTACTGATCTGACCTTCGTCCTGCGGACTGGAGCGTACTCTCCTCCAAATAAGTGCCATATTTTTTAATGTTGCATAACTGCATTAGATCAGACTTTGTAGTCATTCCGCAGAGTGGAGGAAGTTTCAAAAGTTTAAAAAGTAGTCAAGTGTCGAGAAATGTGCATACAGTAACAGTGAGGGATGGATAGAAGCACATGAAGCTACATACAAACATTTTAAAAGTAAATAGCGCAGGTATACGGGAAGTGTAAATTATAGAAAAGTGAATTAGTGTCTACGCACAATAGAGTCATAGCTGCAGAGTTTAGCAGGGTGACCGTTGACAGGAAGGAGCTCTTCCCGAGTCTGTTGGTGCTGGAAAGTCCTGGAGTGCAAACAGTGGTTGGCCGGCAGACACTGCTTTGCGCTGGTCACCCTCAGGTGACACCCTCAATGTTTACAATCCTTAGCCACAGATTACAAGGCTTTTTCCAACACATCTACACAGGGAATAAGCAGCCTATATATCCTCACTCGTCCTGTCTTGATTGTGTGCTATATTTGGATGAGTTTGAACTGTTTTTGTGATTTTGTGATGCTGACTTGATGTATTGACATTCAAACTTTTATGTTTTTTTTTAGGTAAGAGAGACGAGGTGGTGATCAAGGTTCAGAGGGAGCATGGGGCCAGAGGCCAGTGGTGGTTTAACCAGCAGGGAGCGCAGGATGAAATACTGCTGAATCTGTACAGCCCAGCGGACGCCGTCATTGGCCACTACCATCTGGCTGTGCTGGTGATGTCACCAGATGGTCGCATCGTAGAGAGGGCGGACAAAATTAGCTTCCACATGCTCTTCAACCCGTGGTGCAGAGGTAAAACAAAAAGCCAGCGGGATACAGTCTATGCCTCTGTTTCCTGTGAACGTGTCACTCAGTATTCTGTGTGTGTGTGTGTGTGTGTACCAGATGATATGGTTTACCTCCCGGATGAGAGTAAGCTCCAGGAGTATGTCATGAATGAAGATGGAGTTATTTACATGGGTACCTGGGATTATATCAGAAGTATTCCCTGGAATTACGGACAGGTAACTCTCTCTCTCTCTCTCTCTCTCTCTCTCTCTCTCTCTCTCACACACACACACAACACACACAAATTGTGTCAACGGGAGTGTGTCGGTGTCTGTCAGGCCAGTAGATGGCCAGCGTGAAATAGTCACAACAGTGTGACAGCGGAGACTGGAGGGCTTCAGCTGATTGTCGGACGGAGGAAACTTGTGGACGGGAGGTGTCAGAATGTAACCAACCACACAAACAAGGGTTTGTCCCTTCACAGCTCGCTGAGAGGGCCGAGAGGAAGACAAACAGAGAGATGGCAGATAGACACACACATCCACACAGACCAACCGGTGTGATTTGAAATCTGCCTCTCCAATCTTTTGTCTTCTTCGTTCCTGTCTCATGTGTCCTCTCCCTGTGTGTGTCTCCCTCAGTTCGAGGACTACGTGATGGACATCTGTTTTGAAGTCTTGGACAACTCCCCGGCTGCCTTGAAAAACTCAGAGATGGACATTGAGAGCAGATCAGACCCCGTCTATGTCGGCAGGACAATCACTGCAATGGTGACGATCTCTTCTACTCTTTTTTTCTCATTCAAATGTCACAAACAAGTTATCCCAGCGGACAAGCCTGCACATACACATGTCATGCAATGATTCACAGCCGTGAAGATGCGTCCATGACATGTCTGCTCCACCTTCCAGGTGAACTCTAACGGCGACAGGGGCGTGTTGACCGGTCGCTGGGAGGAGCCGTACACTGATGGAGTCGCACCGTATCGATGGACCGGCAGCGTGCCGATCCTCCAACAGTGGAGCAAGGCCGGGGTGAGGCCGGTCAAATACGGCCAGTGCTGGGTGTTTGCTGCCGTCGCCTGCACAGGTTAGGCTTTCAAAGATTTCTCTGCTGCACGATTTAAAAGTATTAAAGTTCATTAGGTTTCCAGGATGAGGAAAAAAAAACTGTACAAGAAATGCTTTAAAGGAAGAGTTCAACATTTTGGAAAATACACTTTTTTTGCAATGAGATGAGAAGACTGATACCACTCTCTGCACATTCAATGTGCCACTGCAGGTAATTTAGCTTAGCATAAAGTGTCACATCCCCTGCTGTTCTTGGATTGTGAAAATGAAAGAAATATAGGAATCTTTATAGAGCTTTTTGTTTCTCCTGCAAAAATATAACATTAACAGATATTTATATTTATACTTAAAGGTGCAACATGTAAGAATTTCTAATTTCTAATTAGAACTAATAGGAGGCAGAGTTTCCCCGGAGTTAGCGCTAAATGCTGCTAACAGTAGCTACTACTAGCTAGTTAACTCAGGTATCAGTGGAGTCAGTGGTCTGGTCTGTGATCTTGGACCTTACATCACAGGAGCTTCGGACCAGGACAGACCCCGGCTAGCTGGTTAGCATGCTAACTTCAGAAGATACCTCTTCAATATTGTCATTATTCTGTTGATAATGTTATTACATGTTTTGATGTTTCTGACTAAAATTCTTACATATTGCACTTTTAAATATATGTTTTTAGAAACTTTTGCCTTGCTCATAAACCTTAGGATCAGCAGACCTTATGCCTAAGCCACATTTTAAAACGGAAAGGAAGGAAAGAAAGGAAAGAAAGGAAACACAGGGGTGATTGTTTAATCTCATGAGTGTTGTCTACACAGTGCTGCGCTGCCTGGGAATCCCAACGCGCCCCATCACCAACTTCGCTTCAGCCCATGATGTCGATGGTAACCTCTCGATAGACTTCCTGCTGAATGACAGACTGGAGAGCTTCGACAGCAGACAGAGACAGGACAGTAGCTGGTATGAACACACACAGATTAAGAATGAGATTTAGTAAAAGGCATTACATCATCTAATCTAATGAGATACATCTTCCTCTCCCCATGATTATAGGAACTTCCACTGTTGGGTTGAGTCCTGGATGAGGAGAGATGATCTCCCCAAAGGAAATGATGGCTGGCAGGTTTTGGATCCCACCCCTCAAGAACTGAGTGATGGTACATTCCTAATTTTGAAATGTCTTTAGCGACCTCTCCCAAGAGGAGATTCACCCCATCCTCCATCCATTGATTGTCGTCTCTCATCACTTTAGCAATTGGTATCAAATAATTGCGACATATTAGATTCAAAGCTGGTTGGTGTTTCCTTATCAGCCTGATAAACTGAATTCAAACGTCAGCTTCTTATTTTGTTTCACCGCTTTAATGATATTTTAAAGAAATCCATGACAGAATGACCTTTTGTTGTCCAGGTGAGTTTTGCTGTGGTCCATGTCCAGTGGCGGCCATCAAGGAGGGAAATCTGGGAGTGAAGTACGACGCCCCCTTTGTGTTCGCTGAGGTGAACGCTGACACCATCTACTGGATCGTCCAGAGAGACGGCCGACGACGGAAGGTGAGCGATTTCTCTTTTTAAGGCCTTTCATGTTTGCTTAAGTCAAACAGCAGTGATGACAGTGACAACTGTTGTTATTGCCATAGCTCAGAGAGGACCATGCCAGCGTGGGGAGGAACATCAGCACGAAAAGCGTTTACGGCGACCACAGAGAAGATGTCACGCTGCAATACAAATATCCGGAAGGTAAGTTCAAGGAGTAGAAGGAAGAATTCACAAGAAATCATGCAGCTGTGTAATATCTGCTCATCGCCATCTGCTCAGACTCGTGCTGAGGGTAAGTTGTCATGGAGCAACATCTTCTCCACAGGCTCCCAGAAGGAGAGGGAAGTGTACGAGAAGGCGGGACGCCGGGTCACAGAGCCGTCCAATGAGATCGCAGAACCAGAAAAAATTCAGCTGTCAATCAAGCACGCACAGCCTGTATTTGGGACAGACTTTGATGTGATTGTTGAGGTATGTATTCACACAGGGAGTTTGGACTGCTGTTGTGTGGGTGTAGACTGATTTTTCTGTTTCTTTTTTTCCTTGATTTTAAGAAATTCCGTGAATTGAGGTATGAATGATGAATCCAATCTGTCCACAGGTGAAGAATGAAGGAGGCAAGGACGCTCATGCTCAGCTGACCATGCTGGCCATGGCAGTAACTTACAACTCTCTCCACCGGGGGGAGTGCCAGAGACAAACAATCAGTGTGACTGTGCCCGCTCACAAAGGTTAGTGACTCAGATAGCAGCAGAACTTACGTATGATGATGTACCATTTTTCCTGTTTAATACTGTGTGTGTGTGTTCAGCCCACAAGGAGGTTCTGCGTCTGCACTATGACGACTATGTCAGGTGTGTCTCTGAGCATCATCTGATCCGGGTGAAAGCGCTCTTGGACGCTCCAGGGGAGAACGAACCCATCATGGCTGTGGCCAACATCCAACTGAGCATGCCCGAACTCCTCGTACAGGTGAGTCACATACTTAAATAATGGGATAGCTTTGGTTTTTCAGGCTGTCTGAAGCAGATGACTGAATTTGATTTTTCATTCATTCATTGTGTTTTCAATAGTGTACATTTACCTCAAACTAAGAAAAGTTGTCTTCGTCAAGACTGAACAAACCAAACGCGGGCTTCATAGAGGGCCTCTAGCATTCATCGTGCGTTTTTAGCAGCAACCACAGGGGTTGGTGGGGCGGGGGGGTATCTTATTGGTCGCAATCTGCAACCTCACACCTAGATGGCACTGAATCCTTCACACTGGACCTTTAAGAAACTCACAGACTCAACAGTCATTAAAAAATCCATCCTGTTTTGATATTTAAGTTCAGAATTGTATTTTCTGGTTTAAGTCACACACCAGGTTTTCCGGACAGTCAGCTGAAAGATGTGCCCAGAAAACCTTTTATGAACCATATCTGCATGTCAGCAGAAGGAAGCTCTGGCAGTAGCATTTTCAGATGCATTTCATTATATATTTGCAACATGGAATTTGTATATAAACGCTGTTTCTAATGTTCATAATCTTCACTTGTCTTTGGACAGAATTTCAAGTTGCCGCCCAAAGTACTCAGAACTTTTAGTCCTACGAACTTAAGAACTTATTTTCAAGAAGCCAAATGCTTCCTTTAGCCTGGTGTTGCGTGTGCTCCCACCATGGTCCAAAGACTGGTGAAGGTTTGGTGAATTAGTCCACTGGCATATGGAAAGGGATGGCTGTTTTTACACAACATGACCATACAACAGAGAAGCAAAGCCGATTCAAAACCCTCTACATGCTGGACTTTAAGATGGTGGATTTTATGAGCTGTTGCAGAGATTGACTGTGAGATGATGATGATGATGATGATGATGATGATGATTTTTCAGAATGGTGGCTGAATTAAAATGCCCGACAAATCAGAGATTATCAGCACGGCAAGACGAACCCCCCCAAGTCCCTGTACTTTGGGAGGTGCTTCCCCAAAGCGAGGACTTTTTGATGTTCTGTATCTCGAGCTGTCCTTCACTGTGATTAGCAGCCTCGTATCGTCCAGTCATAAAAAGATTTGTCTCCTCTCTCTCCAGGTGCCTGGGAAGGCTGTTGTATGGGAGCCACTGAAAGCCTTCATCTCCTTCACCAATCCTCTGCCAGTTCCTCTGAAGGGTGGCGTTTTCACTCTGGAGGGCGCTGGGCTGCTGTCCGCCACTCAGATCCATGTTAAGTAAGTACACGTGTGAGTTAGAAGCCCTGAATCTCGACGGTTCAGAGGTCGGTTTGTGGTGGGACTTCAACAGTACAATGGAACCAAAAACTCTGTCTCTCTGTCCTTCTCTTCAGCGGTGCTGTAGCTCCAGGTGGGACAGCGTCAGTCGAGTTCTCTTTCTCCCCCATGCGGACCGGGGTGAGGAAGCTCCTGGTGGACTTTGACTCCGACAGACTGAAGGACGTGAAGGGAGTCGCCACCGTGGTTGTCCGCAAGAAATACAGACCTGTAATTACTGGACTTCACTATTAAAACTCTTTGAGAAGATGTGAGGTTGAGGTGGGTGTGTGAGGTAGCTGCCAAGATGATATCAACCACTCACTTTTATAACAGTTTACAATGATTTAAGTTCCACTTTAATTATACTGTAGCTATGTCCACAAAGAAAAGTCTTAGTTTGATTACCTTAAAGCCACTGTATGTCAGATGTGACCTTGTCTGGCTTTGCATTAAAACCTGGCACATGTTGCTCACATGGAAACGCACAGAAGCACAACAGCTGACAGCCTCTAGGTGGAAAAAATGTGCGTGTTATTTGTGTTTCTGTTTTGTCCTCTGTAATATCTCCAAATTCAAGGTGCTTCCATCTGTCTTCATTTCAAATGACTGCCGGTTTTTATACCTTAATTATTAAATGAAAGCCACCCAGGCCCTGGAGCATGAGGTGCAGGGTTAAAAACATCATGCCTTTTTACGTTGTATCTGCTGTTACATGTTTTGTGACGATGTGACCTTTTTTTGCACTGTTTTGGATCCCATTTTAGTCCAAATGTGATTGGAGGAAACTATTTTTTCATTCTGTTTAATCCTCATATTTATGCATTTACATGGTAATTCTGTATTTGAGCTGATACGAAACATATGTATGCTTTCAATAAACATGTTTTTCACAAGTATTTATTGGACCTGACATGTTATTAACACCGATGTCAGCGCTGGGCTGTTGGTTGGCTATCAGCAGCATCATTTCAAATTGTACAGAGCAAAGTGAACAGCTGAACTGGAAAAGTCAAATATCTGAAAGCTGAAACCACTTTCCTGAATAACCATTTTCGGAGAAATCTGAGGAAACATTGATCTGAATCACTTGTGCTGAGACCTGATGAATAAACTCCATCACAAATTGAGCTCAGCAGAGGTTCAGTGACCGGGCTCCTCGCACTACGAGAGAGAAAAACACGGAGAGAAAACATGGGAGAGAAACAAAAAAAGGAGAAAAGATTCTATTCACATTCGTTTCCCACTGGTCAGTGTGTATGTGTGTGTGTGTGTGTGTGTGTGTGTCTGTTACACCACCTCCTGCTTGACTGTCCGCCATCTCTCGGTCTTCCTCTCGGCCCTCTCAGCGAGCTGTGAAGGGACAAGCCCTTGTTTGTGTGGTTTGGTTACATTCTGACACCTCCCGTCCACAAGTTTCCTCCATCCAACGGACAGATTACCTAATGCAGCTGAAGCCCTCGAGTCTCCGCTGTCACACCGCTGTGACAGTTCACACAGGCCACCTACTGGTCTGACAGACACTGACATACTCAACCCATTCACACACTCTGTGTGTGTGCGTGTGTGTGTGGACGTGTCTGTTTCTGTTTGACACAGGCTACTTTTGTGGACACATTTCTGAACTCTATTTACAGTATCCTGACCTTTGACCTTGTGCCAAATTACTTCATAGGTTAGTGCATCATTGCATCTTTCTCCTGATGTCTTACTCTATCACAGGTACACATTTGGTTACATTTCACTGCAGCAATGTGGAGAAATCTGACATCAAAATCACCTCCAAAATGAATAAACTCTATTGACCTTTAATCTAAAATCAATTCCTTCATAGGTTAGTTCATCATTGTCTTTGCATCTTCTTTCTGATGCCTTACTCTGTCATGGGTACACATTTGGTTATATTTCATGTCATTCAAATTTGTTGAAAATGTTACTTCATTCAAGCCAATAAAGTTTATTTGAATTGATAGACGTAAACTGTGGGATTTGTATGGGTGCAGCAGCTGTGTCTACAAGAGCTCCACTTATAATCTTGACTTTGTGGGGGTCTAAAATACCCCGCCACATCCTGTGGAAGCTACAGAAAAATTTAACTTGATGAAAAAATATTTTCATTGTAGGTCAAAATCCTGAAATAGAAAGTCATATTCATGACATAAAAAGTCACATTATTAAATAAAAACTCATATTATTAAATTTAAAAAAAGTCTAAATTATGATATAGAAAATCTAAATGTATCAAATCATTTTTCTCATAATTTAATCTTTTTATCTTCCTGCCTCCCTTTGAACACATACATATTCTATAAGGTTATATTGCCATCAGCTTTTTGTCTCTAAGTGGCATAAAAGGGCTTCTGTAACATCCTCGCAAAATACAGCACTGAACTGCTTTCATGGGAGGTCAGATTTGTTCTTATGGGAGCTGAGCTCCCTCTGGCATCCACACAACTCGAACATCATGAGGCATCGACACAGTCACCTACACTGTCATTGTGTGCTGTGTGTAGCATTAGTTGTACAGTGGTCGGCTGGCTGCAGCCCCCAGCATCTCTGTGTGAGATAGTTTTTGCACAAGCCATGTCAAAAATAATATACCTATACATGACTTGGATCGATGAGCAGGTGATTGGAATGTTTTTTCTGGCTAGAGGACAGGGTCGAGGACCCTTCTTGTGATGGGACGGGATTCTCAGACCATGCCTTCAGTACATCTGGGACCCTAGCCCGTTGAAATTAGCACCAGTTAAACTGTCACGCCGGCTGTAAAGCAGGCAGGACTTCCAGTCACCAGGAGCAGAAAAAAAAAGTAACAAGGAGATGGACAAACTGGTGAAAAAGCATCTTGATGTGTGGATAGTGTGTAAATCCACAGTGTAGTAGTGTACAGATACATAAGAAAAACAGCCAAAAAACAAAAATAAAAACTCAAAGTACAAAGTACTGGTAGCTGCTACGACTGGCACAGCGCCATCTTGATTTCTGGAACATCCATATAACATGTTTATCTGTTTGGTTTGTGCTGTTTTTATTTGTGGTTTACGCTTTGTAGTTTGTCATGTTGTTTGTCAGGCTCTTTGTACTTAAATCGTTGCTTCAGGTCAGACATGAAACTCAGGACAAAACCTGATGAAAACAGTCATTTATTCAAACAAAATCCACAAAAGACAGCTACATCAGTGACAAAATCCCATTTAAGGACATTATTTTACACATTAATCTGTTCAGAGTCCATCATAAACACGCATCTCTCTGCCCCTACTACACACACACACACACACA
>CAEMYA010000008.1:1355723-1401438 GCA_903131615.1 Diplodus sargus
ACACACACACACACACACACACACACACACACACACACACACACAAACACACACACACACACAAACAAACAATGCTTTCTACACACTGTCTGGCAGTATGGTTAGCTGGTACCTGTGTCAATAATCTGAAGCTGTATTTATAATTAAAACATCTATAGAAAAAATTATAATTCTTACATCATAACTGAGTCTTAAACACATTTACAGTACAAATTAAACGGTAAGCAGTATTGTAATGTATTCACATGTAATGATGCTGTAGAACAGCGCAGAGATTTTACATTAATGGGAAAATGAAAATGTGATTTGTCTAAAAAAACAAAACAAAAAAACAAATATATATTTACATTGTTGTACAAAACAAACATAAAAGAAAACACGTCAAAAGCAAGTAAAATATGTAAAGCAATGGTTTCACACATATTGATGGCTAAACAAATAAGATAGTGATGAGTGATACATTGATCGACAACATATACAGTATCTATTAGCATGTCAAGGGCAGCGTTGAGGTAATAAGAGGCTAGATGATGTTTGAGCTTGCTATGTGTAAAGTCATGATGGTCAAAGACAGACTGAAAATCTATATCAAGTAATCTCAGATGACCTGTCAACATTTATTTGTAACACAAAGTCTGTACTGTTTTTCAAACACCAGCAATGCAAGTTACTCACAGCAACACAAGACATGGGTAAATGACAAAACTTATAAGGCAAATTGTGGTTTTACTTTTACAAAATAATCTGTACAGAGTAAGCAGACAACAACAGCAAAAACATGTTTGTATGTTTTAGAAAGACAAGAAGTTCAGTTTCGTAGAAATGATTATAAACAGCTGAATTGCTGTAATGGCTTAGCTATGCCATCCCACACAGAATTTAGTCATCATCACAGCTACATTGAATTCAGTCATGTGAACTCAGTGTAGATGATGCAAAGATGAATTCTGAAGAGGTAACCAGGCGGGGAATGGCTTGTTCCTACATTAGATTATCTAATATTGAGAATAATAAAGATGAACACAGTGGTGGAGGCCGAGAGAACACTGCAAAACAAATGGAGAACAGAATTAACAGAATGAACAGAATGAATGTGGACTTGTTCTTACAACTCCATATTGAGAAATACAGGGACAGACAGGGACACCCACAAGGTGTAAAGATTCTAATGCTAAACACAGCTCATCCAACAGCAGCTAATGCAACATTGATGACATTTGACAGCAAAGTGACAAAATATACCAGGTATTTCTATTGCGACTGCACAGCACAATGTAGACACTGTGTCATGGGTCAGATTGTAATACAGTACTACCTTGATATTTTTGCATTGAAGCTGCTCCACGCATTTTCCAAAGCTCATTTACAGAACCTCCCCTCTCTTTCACTCCACCATTCTGTCAGTTTACAGCAGATATACTGGTCATGTTTTTTACTCCTTTATCACAACGTTTTCTCCTTCCTATTCCCACATCTGCTTCCATCGACCTCACTGGCAACCTCCTCTCTTTGGTTCACGGCAAGAATCTCGTCTTCGTCGCCATGGCTCTGCGAGGGAGAGTGAGGCCTCACAGAGTTGTTGTTGTTGTTGCGGCAATGGGAAGCGGAGCGAAACATCGCAGAGCTGGCAGACATGGGTGACGGCGTGTCTGCGTCTCTGTCAGGTCCGGAGCTGGAGGTGGGAGATGGAGGAGGCAGGGTGGAGGAGATGGAGGGCTGGAAGAGAAGAGAAGAGAAGAGATATTATTTTGCCACTGCCACATGTGCATGTTTCTTTTTTGGTCTGCTCAGGTTTTCACTCTGTTTACCTGTAGTGAGATACTGGACTTGTTGGTCTTCTCTTTGACTTTAGCCAGAGCTCCTTTGAGTCCAGATGATCTCTCTGTCATCTCCAGGGCTGCTCTCAGCAGTCTAGGGGTCTCCGCCCTAACAGGGGCTGGCGGGACCTGAGGGGGATCCTTAGCCTCTGCTTTGGGTTCAGGTTTCTTTCCCTTAGCAAGCATCTTTCTGTGGTGGAGACAGTAACTTCTATCAGCCTCAAGCAAGAATGACATGGACAGGACAAGGCAGCAAAGCTATTGTGTACGTTCATTTTTCATCCACAGTTTGAGAGTCATACATCTTATACAGTGCAGATACAGAGCAGAGAGTACAATGATGGTTAGTTGGTTTGCTGTGGTTTCAATATAATCATGTTCATGTGCAGTGCCAGTGATATCCAACCTGGCCTTCTTGCGGAGCAGTTTCTTGGACTCGGGATAGTGGACCAGGATCTCATTCAGGTCTTTCTTGTCCAGGATGAAGAGATTGGCAAAGCCGTGCGCAATCACATTTGCTGTGCGCCTGTTAACCCCGCCTACTGCAAGCAAACTGCCAATCAGAGAGATCAGTCAGTTAGAATGCTTAATGCAAAAATAACAATAAAATATGGTAAACGTGCAGCTCCTTTAATTGTCGCTACATTCTATTTTTTTTTTTACTGTTATTTTTTTCAGTTGTATTACTGAAAGGAGTATTACCTATGACAAAAATACTTTACATTGTTACAAAGACTCTTTACCTGATCTCTCCAAACACCGATCCTGCTCTGAGAGTGACAAAGACTGTCTTTCCATCAGGTCCTCCAACCACCTGCACCTCCCCTGCTTTTATGATGTACATCTCCCGACCCACCTCACCCTGAGACAGACAAAGAGGCAGGTAATGAGAATGAGCAGGGTGGGAAAAGCAGAAAATTAAATACCACACACAGTTGTCTTTTGTAAATAATATTCAGTCAAGTTTGCATACGGTATGTACCTTTTTGCAGACATAATCCCCAGGCAGGTAAACAACGGAGCGTAAGCTTTTCAGCATGTCAAAGATCATCTGTCTGTCACAACCCTGTCAAGAGGGAGGACAAAAAAATACTAGAAAACAGTGTTTCTAAAACTGTTGATCTCTTATTGATCTCTATATGGTTTTAATTCATATCAGATACTCATTGAAACATGTCGTATGTTTAAGAAAACTATATCAGTCTTTATAATGTAAACTGTGCTATCATTTTAATGTGTTTTTAGGAATCCCTACCTGGAAAAGGGGGACTTTGCTGACGATGGAGTAGTTGACATCGATAGCAATGTCCAGACGCATTTTATCTGGCAACTGAGTCAGTAGCTCCTGCTCATCTGGAAAGCGAACAATATGAGGTACAGTGTGAGTAAAAGGGAAGATGTGTAATAGTATAAGCATGCAGACATCACAAAATGCTCTCCTTACCTAGCATGCCTTGTGATTGCCAGGTGTAGTTGTACCAGGTTTTGACACGGTTCTGGACGTCTTTGGGGATTCGATAGGAGGACATGTATTTAATCGTGTTGTCCATACATGTGCGGTAGTAAGTCTGACCAGCTGTGGCTGCACCGACCACGTCACGCATCTGAAAGACAAATCAGCAAAATCAGCCGACTATAATATTAAGTCTGTTCAGCTTAACACCATCTCTGCACAAAGAGTAGTGAAAGGCATGAATGCCAGCAATACATTTATATACATACCTGTCCAATCATGATAGAGAAGGCGAAGACTCCAACAAAATAGTTGATAAGTTGAAAGACAATCTCAAACAGGGTGGTGGGGTCCGGCAGACCGCCGATGGTGATGAGGGTCTTCACCGCAAAGTAGTAACAGCGAATGTAACTGAGCAGAAACAAAGTAAAGAGGCGTGAAAAAAAGGCAGGACAAGAAAACTGCTCTTAATAAAACCAGATGGGCAGGAATATTAAAATGTTGTGCAACTAAATGAAGTACATAAATAATAAATAATTAAAATGAATAATAAAAACTTGTTGTCTTGCAGCTGTGCATGTGGTATGTGTGTTTATCACACACCAACCTGTTGCCCTCGCCATTGTACACCCATTTTGTTGATCCTAGTCCGTTGAAGGCAGAGCCCCAGTAGTACAGACAGGCGTTGCAGTGGAGACAGTAAAGAAGGTAGGTGGTCGTACGTATCACCCTGAGAGACAGATACAATGGTTCATTTGTCATAGGGCGGTGTCTCAAAGAAGGTGAGAAGAGTACAGAAACAGAGAGAAGAGAGAATTCCATGCAGCACAGGAAGATACCATCAGGTTGTATCCCACCTGTAGATGTAGGCTTTGGTTAAGATGGCCTCGAGACGCTCGTTGAACTCAAAAAAGGAGTTGATCTGCAGAGGCATTGAAAGAGAACAGAAAATGTCAGGCATTCTAATATTTCAGTAATTAACATCTGAATTCTCTATATTGATACATGGAGCCTTGGAAGTTAACTTTTCTTGTACAAGCATCATGCTTACTGATACTGTGTTTGATACTGTCAGTGTAACATTGTGGCTCATTAAAATCGACACACATTCTTAAAATAGTTGAAGGATTAGTAGCGTGTTGGTTGCCATAATGCTGATACTGTAACAAGTTGTAATGGATTAAGCAGTTAACCTCACCTTCAGTAGTCTGGGTAAGCGAAGCAAAGGGTTGACACCAGTTTTAAAATAGAAGAGTTCCAGTGGAACAAGGCTGGCTACATCAAACTGAAAACCAGAAAGGGACCACATCACTGACAGAATTGCTTAGATGATAGACTTAATGATTAACATGTGATGGCCAGGAAAGAAGAATATACTTATTAATCTGTAGTTACTTACTTTAAAGCGTTTGGTTTTCATGTAGTTCTTTCTCATTTCTTTTTTGTCAAACTGTAATAAAAACCAAACAACTGTAGATATGAAAAATTATCCTGGCAAGTAGATCTTATAATACAGTATACTAATGTTATAAGTGTAATCTCAGTTGATCATAATTACAGTATAAAACAGTGTTTCTGTGATTCCAGCAGCCTTCATCCAATGAAAAAGGAATTTCTGTGATTCCTACCACGAGATAGTGCTCAGTCACACTAATGGCTTATAGTGTCCCACTCACCACTATGTCCCCTCCGCGGATAAACTGCAGCCGCGGCTGAAAGATGCTGATGTCCAGGATGTAAATAAGGTCACACAGGTAGTCGATCAGCAGCCAGTAGTAAATATTGTCTGGAGTCTGGTAGGGAAAGGCCCAGCGCACAGGGATGAACCACACGTTCCAGTTCCATGCCAGAGTGACCAGTAGCATCCACAGCACATACATCAGGTCTGGGGAAACAGCCAAAGGTGAGAGGGTGCAGGGAGATGAAGAAATGAAGTGAGAGGACCGAGGAGTAGAAAGTAAGACGAGACTAAAATCATTAACTATTTGCAGATCAAGTGATGATAACTAAGCACCAACTATGCCAACAATGGCAGAGCATGCTAATCAAGCAGGATGTAATGACAGTCAAGCAGGATCTAATGTGTATTACTGAGCATAATTTGCATCATTTGGAACATAGTTTTGTGCTAAAAGCGAAAGGATGCATGCCAGAAAATGGACTTCCTCACAAAATGCTTGTGAATGTGAAATGATGGGAAGAGAAATGGGTAATGACACATAATAAGGAGACAGGTAACTGCATTGTGACAGGTAATATAGTAGATTCACCTTTACCTAGACCTCCCAGTTCCACATCGTGTTCTTATCACATATAAACACAATAAGTAGAATGTATTTATTGAGTGTTAAGTATCCCTAAGTTACAGTATTAAACAGCTCATTAAATGGGTTTCTCATGTGGCTAAAATCTGTGTATTATTTTCAAACTATATGGCTGAAGAATTAAGTGTCTTCAGATAAGACCCATGCTGATTGTCATTGAATGCTGGGAAGTTTAAGTAAAAGGATTCTACTGTTCAGTATGGTGCTATAGGTGGAGGCGCTGGGTGTTTTCGGCTGGGTTCTCACTGGTGAAGGGGTCGATGCTGGCAGGGAAGCGGTAGTGCATACAGGCTCGTATCCATCGAGGAGTTTTCACCTTGCTGCGACGGTCACACTGCTCCTCCTCTGCCCCACTTTCTATTCCTCCTCCTCCTCCACCTCCTCCTCCTCCTGCTCCTCCTGATGGACCTGCTTGTGCCTCTCCCTCGTCCACTGGCTGAGCTGCAGGAGCAGGCTGAGGAGCTGAAGCCTGAGGAGGAGCTGAAGGGCAGTGAGAGGAGAAGCAGCAGAAGGTCAGAAGAACGCATTTTGAAAACACACAAGCCCAGATATATTAAAGGTTTAGATAATGTGCTATAAAGGGAACAATGGTGTAAGCCTCAGCAGATTAGTCCTATAGCTGAATAATGCAGTTAGTACTTGCAGTAGGTGGGTGGTGGTGTGTAGTGGTCTACTTTTCTTTGCCACAAATCAATTAATTTGCAGATGTTTCTTGATGACATTAACAAAATCTATTGGCTCAATGTATAAAAACAGCACAGTTATTGTGAAATTAGAATATTGTTTTTATCCTCCAAAAGAAGTCACTAACAATACATGCGCTGAGGGTCATGATGTACTAATGCAGAAGAAGCGCCAATCACTTTCTACACTACATCCAATTATGTGCTGAATGCACCTGTAAAAAGAGAAAAGGCACAAACACTAGTTTACAATCTCTGGGATTATGTATCAAAACGTGTTGCTGGTTGTGGGTCACTTCAATACATTTTCAGGAGCTTGTAAACTATAGCGTGCAGACAAAAATGCTTTCCTTTTTCACAGTAAGGTGCTGATTTTGTTCTGCATCCATACCCAACTTGGAAGTGCACACTGTCGAAACTAAATGTGTATGTGTGAATGCGGGACACTGGTGGTACATCTATAGTGATGAAGGTGGGATAGTTGGGAAGCTGAAGCCTGGAGAGAAGCTACTACTTCTACCCCTCACCTGTGCGTGTGCATAAGTGGGCAGTTTCATGTGTCATCTAGTTTTTTGTGAGTAGATGACACACAAGGTGTGGGTATGACTTTAATGAGTAGACATTTTCTCGGCTGGACAAGGCTGACTCTGTCCTGAAAATAAAGAATATACTAAAACACACAGCTGCTGCAATCGACAACGACTATCATCCATATATTTCTGACGGGTTCCACTGGTTTTGTGCTGATGTACCAGCTCAGTGTCTGTGTGTGTGTATGTGTAGAGACTCACAAGGGATAATGCTGTCTTCATCTGAGCTGTCAGGGTCAATGAGTTTCTCCTTAGCCTTCTCGGTTCTCTCTTTAAACATCCGGACCAGCTCCTGAAGACGCTCGTTGACCACTGTACTGGTCTGACTAGCTGACGACGCTGGACGCTCTTTAAGTCTTTGAAAAAATGTCAGTATATCATTACATGCCAACAGCTAAATAACAGCACTCACACTTTATTTATCATAATTAGGTGTGTGTTTGTTTGTGTATGTGTACAGTGCTCACATGTCATCTGTGCTGTGCAGGCTGGACTGGCTGGGCCAGGCTCTGACAGGGATGTTTGCTTCATCATCATCATCCTCACTTTGAGAGTGCAGCCTCCTACTGTTGAAATTAAGTAGACACAGCAATGTCAATGGTTCAAATTTCAGACGAAATTCTTCTTGAATTCTTCGCAAACTAAAATCCACTGTGATGTGGCATTACTGTACATCAGTTGTAAAAATAAAAAAAACGTCTTTATGATTGTGATTAATGCAAAATAATGAGCACTGAAAATGATGGTTTAATGAGTGAACGAGCAAAGACTGGTGAATTCAAATGGGTCAATGAATGGTGAAGGATAATATGAAGGAAAGGAAATATTGACTTGTCAGCATGATGTGTGGATACGGAGATAGATGTATATTAGATGAGTCAATACAGTAGAAATAGGTCAGATATCTTACATCTTTGTCCAGATAGTCCTACGATTCCTTCCACTATAGTTGTGGATGGTGAGAGCAAGGTTTAAAGTGAGAGTGTGTGTGTGTGTTTATAAGAGAGGGACAGGGAGGAACAGGGTTTACGTGTGTTCCAGGAAAAGCATGATATTAAAATTCAAGAAACTCATAACAAGTGAAGATAGGCGAGAAGTGCAAGATTGCGAGCATCTGTTTATTGACTTTTGCTACGTTATGACAATAACCATACAGCAGCCAAAAGCAATAAAAAAGCCATGCAAAAGTGAACAGTTCATGCAAAACAGAACACCACAGCACAACACAGAGGAAGAAACACTCGACAACTATTCACATTACAAACTGTCTGTGTTCTGCATAACACTATGTGCTTGTTTGCTTGTGTAGGTCATTTGGGCAGCAAATTGAATGGAATTTAACATTTTTCTAAGCAACACAGTCTTTGCAGGACACTGAAATATAGACAGACCAACACATTGCTCTACTAACTGTGATGTACAGCAGACAGTAGAGGGCAGCAGATCCATTTCAAATAGCACGAAACAGAGGTCTGTGAAGAGTTTCACTCCAAAATGATACATTTAAAGATCCCCTAAAAACCATCAGACATAACTCTATCAATGAAATGTATTGTATATCATTCAAAAAAGGTTTTGAAATCTAGAATCAATATACATTGTGTTTTGCCAACTGTCAATGTTAAATGATCTCATTTGGAAGAAACTACTCCACTTGCCAACAACTTGCACCTTGACCTAACCCACATAATGCATTGCTTTCTCTCTTGCGAAATGCTTTATCGTGGGTGCATATTCACCAGAGAGAAAGAATATTTATTGTTGACAGAAGATTTAAAGCACAGCAACCTAAACGATCCATGCAGCTTCCTTACTCTTTTTCTCCTTTACTGTAGATGAAAAGCATGAGGGAGAGAAACAGATATAACAAAACGTAATGGACACCCAGTTAAACTGGAGTTTTTAATCATCCTAATACTTAATACTACTACTTATTCAATGGCAGAATACATAAACTAATTGTGATAGTATTTCTCACCTTTGACGACCTCCTGAAGGGGTCACAGGGACAGTTAGGGTTGTAAGTTTTGGGTCCTGTGGGGTTAGGATTTGGGGAACATTGCTCTGTCCCTCCCCTCCTCCTCCTCTCCCCCCTATCTCATGATCTGAGTCAACATCCTCTACATTGACGGCCGGACGAAGGCTTAGACTTGAGCTGTCTGGAGGATAAAAGGCACAAAATGTCTGTTGATTAATGAAAAACATCACAGATGATGCGTGGATGCGTTGGGACTGTGGAGCTGCAGTACAGCCCACAGCAAGGGGTAACGCAGGTCACAGATAAGTTGACCAGAGCAGGACATTGAGAGGGGGAAGAAGACTTGGCAGGATGTACATCAGGCTAATGCAGGAGGATCCACCAGTAAACTAGGCCATGTATATGAGTGCCCTGGCAGCTGAGACGACTGGCCTTCTCATCTGGCAAGTTTTTCAGTCTGGCTAATCTGACTCGTGCACTGGCACACTAACATACATTGTAGTATTTTACAGTAACATAGTTTGTGGAAAGTGGTTCAGCTGTAGTATACATTTTTAAACTTTTATCTTTAAAAAAAGTTTGTTATTCATCTTTTTCCTTGACAAATTATCAGAATAGTTTGAGAGCTTGCATATAAACTGCTTTTTCTTACTCAGTAAACAAATGCGCTCTCTGTATCTGAGCTTATATCTGAGAAATTACAGAAGAGACAACACAAACACTAAAATCTATAATCACAGCACTGAACTGCTACCTTTTTTTCCTGACAGTGTGCTCAGGATCCTGAACACACTGGCATTTGTTTGGCAATGACATCTGAACTCTGTTGATTATTTACAGCTATAAAATGATTTTATATGTGATTATTTGTTTCCAATCAGCTGTTCTTTTATTCTAATTTTTCCTGACACCACACATTATGAGTCAACTGTCTAATCAATTTGTTCAGGTTCAGGTTTCTACAATGAACTTCACAATCTCCATTGCTGCAAATTCACCTGCACGTCTTATTGCTGGAATGTCTGAGTCGTCTTCAATAAAGAACGCCGGGTTAGAGAGACCTGACAGCTGGCGGGAAAGTGAGTTGAGCTGCTTTGATGGGGGGCTGACAATAGGCGGCAGGCGTGGGTAGGATGGCACATTTGGCAGTTCGAGGGCGCTTCCATTAGGAGAGGATGGAGACGGGGAGCGGGACCGGAGCTGAGGATGGTGAGCAGGAGGGAGAGGGGAGTGTCGGATGAGCCGGTTGAGCTCTAAATCTTGCTGATTCTTGTCTTTCTGCTGATTTTGCTGTTGTTGTTGTTTCTTAGGCATCTTGAGGCATAAGGCTGTTGAGGCGGTTCTGGACGTTAAGGAAGTACTGCTGCGTCCGGCTAGGAATCTGGGAGAGCTTCTGCGGGATGTCTGAAAAGCTCTGGGAAAGACTGGACAGACTGGGGCCAACTGATCCGTCAGAGCTTTTGGGCAACAACTCAGTCAGAGTTTGGGCAATATTTCGCGGGACCTGTGTGAGTCGGATCTGGGAGAACTCTTGCCGCAATTCAGGCGGTAGGGAGGGTAGGTGCTTGGTAACGTCAGAGAGCTGGGTGGGTAGCTTAGGCATGGAGGGTATTTTGGGAGTGGAGATGCCGTTTTCTTTGAAGAATGCGTTGATGTTGCCAAAGCACTCTGAGGTGTGCGGAATGCGCATCAGGCAGCTCTTAATTGCATCACAGCTGACTGGAGCTATAGAGGAGACAGATGTATAGGCAGATTCACAGTCAGGCAGAATATAAGCAAGGTGGGAGATGGCTTCATCAGATCAGATAGTCAAACAGCAGTGTGGTCAGTCTGAATAGCGACTGGACATCTTGATCAAGGACTTCAGCCAACAGGCAACATAGTAGGATACATTTCAGTGCAAATGATGTCAATATGCAGTCTAAATAATCAATATGTACATAAATTAATAATTAAGTTTGACTGCCTAGTATTTCTGGTGCAAACTAATGAGGTTAGTTGACTGGCAACTAGACAAGGCACATTATTTCAATCAAACATAGTTGCGGTTGTCTGCATGTCAATGTTACTGACACTTATAGAATCTGTAATGAAATATTTACCTGTGGAAAAAAACAAGACATAACAAATGGAATATTGCATACCTCCACAGTCATCTCCGGTGGCTTCCTCCTCCTACACAAAACATAAATGATATGTATCAATGGCTGAGGCTGGTGAGGATCAGTGGAGATTGGAAATTATATACTATGTGGATTGGGTTTGGGTTAGAAAGGTTGTAAATATTTCTGATTTCTAACCATACTGTAATAAAATTAGGTTTCAAGCTCTTTCGATTCAAGCTTGTTTTAAAGTTAGGCATAAAGACAGGACAGGTAAGAAACGGAAACAAAACTTAACAAGAAATAAACAAGTCTGGAGAAAACAAATAACCTAAAAACAGTCAAGAATTTATTAACAACCATATTATTCCTAAATTAGGTCAGGTCAAAATAGTTGATAATGGATTCATTGGTATAAGTTATTTTTTTAAGTTAATCAGATCGAAATTCTCTGATTCCAGCTCATTAAATGAGAATATTTTCTAGTTTCTGTACTTCCCTATGAAAGTAAACTAAACATCACAGAGTTGTGGACAGAACAACATCTAAATATGTCATTTTGGGATCTTGGAAGCACTGATCGACAATTTTTTGACATGTTACAGACCAACTGCAACTACAACTAATCAATGAATCAATAAAATAATCCACAGATCATTAGTTGCAGCCCTTTGTGGAATTTTCATCACAGCGCATGTTCAACCCATGGACATTACTTTTTCAGATGTTTTGTCAGCGTTGGGGCTTTGACCGTCTTTCTCAGATTTCTGTGGCTGCTGGGTTATAGGCTCTGCTTCCGGACTGGCTTCCTCGGTCTCTGGCTCTGGCTCGGCTTGTGATTCAGGCTCTGGCTCTGGCTCCGCTGTCTTAGCTGGTTCAGGACTTGGAGGTGGAGAGGGCGAGGTCTGCTGTGGCTCTGCTTCCTCCTTTGCTTCTAGATTTTTTTGAAAACATACATTTCATGAAATTCAAATATTAGCGTACCCGAAAAACACAAACATAAATTTGTCTGATATAGATGATAAAGATGTGACAGACATATATAGCAATGGATAAGATCAAGTGGTTTAAAAAAATAGAAATATTACAAAGAGTTTGCTCTTGGGCTATACTTTAGCATGCTGTGCCATTTATGTTTGGAACCTTTTCCAGCTACCTTCTCTTTCGAGGGGATGGTACTGTCAATTCAAACGTGTGTGCATTGGTGTTTGTATTTCTCTTGATCTCTACCTGGTTCCTCGGCAATAAAGTCCTCAGTCACTTCCTTAACTTCTTCCTCAGCAAGACTATCTTCCTCTCTGCAGGACAGAACAGGAGACAAAACAATGAATATCCGACTGAGAAGCAGTATGCGGGTCTCCACATAAGGCACACTGTTTGGTTAGCTCAATGTTACTTGGTCCATATCAAAAGAATACTACAGTTAGACTCACAAAAACAGACATTTTCTTAGGCACTAAGACAGGACTAATGAGTGTCTATATGTGGGTAGGCTTATCTAATGTAGTTTGCACCCTCTGAAAATTGTAAGTTTGCTGTTTCGTACAGGCTAGAAACACATCAAAGCTGTTTTAAGAGTAAAGATGGTAACGTGATATGGCTTACTTTTGAAAGTGTATTCAAACTGATGGCTTAAAACTATGAGAAAGGTGATAATGTAAAGTTGGGCTTCAAGGCCTGTGGTCGCTGCACATTAAACAACATGAAAGTTGTTTACATTTCTAGGGTAAAATGTTTTTTAGAGCTGTGTATCTGCTATAAGGCAATGCAGCACACACGTTTATGTCTCTGTGTAGACAAACAGATATGATGTCAGTGACACTGTATTTTATGGGCTGCACGAGTAAGTTAACGTTATAAAATGAAAATTATGACGAATACATATGATATTTTTTTCTCTCGCATATTATAAACTAAATTAAAACAAAACACACAGGTTAATTACTCGAGACATATTTCACTTCCTACTGGAAAATGTGGAAGCCTGAACTTTACTCAGTTGTAATTAAGCTAACTAGCTTAGTAGTGTTTTCTCTCTGCTTTTAGCATAAAACTACTCTTTCGGTGACCACCTGTAGCGGACAAGCTTATGTAACACTCTGTTTACACCAGAATAATAATCAAGATATGGTTAAATAAAAGGCAAAAACTGGCAAAATCAATTCACAACATATAATAATCCATTACTTAACCACGATGTGTACACAACATACTCACTTTCTCTGCGTGCGTTAACCATTAACAGCCCCCACAGAAAATGTCCACGAGCGTCGAGACACGACCACTAACACGAATTTGGACCGTAAGGTCGTTTAAAAGCTTTTTAAAAAATTAAGAGAATATGTTTATTGTAGAAAAACAGCTGGGAAAATATTCCATTACACCTCCGTCCATCATTTTCCCTGCGAAACAGCAGCAGGTGCACACTGTTACGGGAAACGGCTAAGGAGGGGGGAGGCTGTTTCCAAGGCAAGCTGTGGTTGCTATGGCACATCAGTGATGCTGAGGCAGCGCGCGGCAAAGATCACTTAACGAGAACCCGCGGGATTTGGGAACTGACAACCTGGACCAGCACGAGACCGTCTCCTCAGTGCTGGTAAGTAATTATGGACATTTTCCTGAGTAGCCTGCTCTCCTGTACAACTTCAGTTACTTTATTTTACTTCCGCTATCCAGTTTACTGTAATGGTTATACTCCATTACATTTCAGAAGTAATAAGCCTAAAAAATACTGGACTTTTTATCTAATGAAGTTACTTTGCATACTCAGATTGAAGAGTTCATCAAAGGTGACGCATTATTAAATATTAAACTACCCAACAGTGTATGGTGACCACTCCAATACAGCTCTAACACAACAATAATAGGTATGATTGTGTGTGTATGAAAATTAATTTATATATAGTATGTGATTTATTAATTGTACATATAGCATGGAATGGAATATAGTCAGATGGGAGCGTACTACAGTACACCAGTTCAGGAACGGAAGTAAACTGATTATGATTCATTACTGAGGTGTGGGGGGGTAGAAGTGTATATTTCTTCCTACTCCTTTTCGGGCATGTCAGTGCTTGCTAATGGAATATACTTTGTGACATGCTTTTCATCTTGTTATGCTTATTTTTACAAACTAATTTAACTTTTTGTTTTGTTGCGTTTTCACTTGTTCAAAATAAATGTGCATTCATTCTCTGAAAAGGGCCGTATTGCTTCACATAGATTTAAAAAATGATTAATTACTTGTTTTTTTTCTTCCTCTTGTAATTAAGCCTATTTTACATTGTGATACTGCTGGACTGTTAAAGAAGTTACCATCCAATCTTTCATCACCCAGTGTCTCATTAACATTTGATTATCAGTTCCACAAGCTGCCTGAGACTTAGAAATGTTTGCATTCTTACTGTGTGACTTCACAGAGGTCCACCACTTGGCTCGCCTCTTCTTGTGGTTCCGGCAGCCTGGTCACAGTGAACACGCATTGTCACAATGATGCTCCCATTGCCAAAATGCCGAAACACACACACACACACACACACACACACACACACACACACACACACACACACACACACACACACTTTCTGTCTCTAACGCTGATTGAACACAACGTCTTACTCAGCTGTGGGCTCATCCAGCAGTTCTTGACTCCCCAGTGAGAGTTTGATGGACTGTCCCTCACTGGCCATCTGTCTAATGGCCATCTCAGCTGTCTGCCTGGCCACCTCCTCAGCCATACGGGCCATCTCCACGCGCTCCTGCATGAGACTGAACAGAGACAGGGCACACCAATATCACTATGCTGTGAGGTAAATGTTAGCAATTTTCCGATGTGACAGGAGTCGATCACAATGCTAAACCAAGTTTAGCCTTGTCACTATGTTTGGACCACTGTGTGTAGTTGTGTATGTACTACTCCAGCCAACTGATTAAGCTCAGATGGCTCTTTAATGAAACTGCATAGACAGAAAAACTATAAGGTCTTCATGTCAGACAATCCATAAAAATAAGGCATGAATATGATGATGATGTTAAGACTTTGGTTTTGAATAGCCTAGTCAATTTATTCATTAAGCTACATATGATGAATATAACTGATAATGCATTGTTAGAGCTCTTAAAAATAATTTTAATGAGGATAATTTAGAATTGTGCAGGTTTGCAGCATTTGTTTCTGAAACACATGTCTGTTGCAAAAAGTGTTTTTGGTTAATCAGAGTCAAGTGTTGTGGACGTTTTTCAAATTAATTTAATAAATACTCTTAACTGATTTGCAGTTATTTGAATTCCTGTTTGATATGATTTACTCATATTTCATTTTGGGTTACTACTAGTAAAGACTTTGATGCTCTAATGCTCAAAAATCACATCAGTTTTTTCAAACTGTCAAGTGCTGCTGCACTATATTCCCCCTTTGTCTGTCTCCTCTGATTGGTCAGCTCACACATGCCTAAGCCCGCACTGCTTACAACAACAGAGCAGCAGTGCTAAGTCAATTTTTACGTGCCGACCTAGCCACTAGAATTATGCAAATGTAGACATGGTGATGTAGTGTGATGTCATAAAGTCACAGAACTAAAGGCAGGACTATTGATGAGGTGTTTCAGGAGCAATATTTTCTGTGGGAGAGAGGAACTTCTGCTGGTGCAGACTTTTGACCTTGTTAAATATTTTACATGCACAAGAATCTACCTATAAAACACTGAGGGAAAGGAAAAAACAAATAGCACAATGTGTCTCCTTTAAAAGAATACCTCCTCCACCCTCTTGTTCCCTCTTACCGTTCCTCCATAGTAGCCAAAGCTACATCTTCTGCCTCCCTTTTAATGCTCTCAATGAACGGTGTCCAGCGGCCCGTCTGGGTCTCAGCATCCTCTTGAGACATTTTTGTCCCACTCTCTGACTGTTCTGCTTGTGGGCTGGTATCACTGCACTTCTGGGACTGCAGTGAACTCGACTGCTGTGAGGCTTCCTGCTGTTGGTGTGATGTCGGGGGAGTCAGTGATGGGGATGCCGCAGCTTGAGACTGACGTTCATGCTTCCTGGTGCCCTCGTTGTCTGATTCCACATCTTCTAGTACCATGTCAGGTTTGAGTTTGACTGAAACTACAATGGGGTGACAAGGAGTGACATGTGTGGAAGAAGCAAGAGACTTGTGGTTGACCGCGGACATGTTGGTGACATGTACACAACATGTCCACAACAGTTTTCAGTTATTAAATGGAATTTCATGTAAATGATGTCTGCAGATAAAGGAAGGTGTCCCAGATGGAACGATGCTTTCAGATTTAAAGGGTAACTCAGCCCATCCTATCCATTAAAGTGTGTTTACAGGGAGTACTACTCCATATGTGAAAAGCTAAACGTAGAGCTTTTTGTGTCTCCTCCAGTGTTATCACTCAGATGTATTGTGAGTGATGTGGGGACCAGGTTTTGAAAAGGAAGACGAATGTGTTGATTAAAAAACGTGATATCTGGCTCTGTTGTATTGATTTTGATCATTTGTTCTTTAAACTGCCCATAATGAGACCAACAGCGTTATAGTGCAATGCAAACCAATGGACTGCTTTTCAAAACCTTGTGCCTACATTACCCACAATGCATCTTAGACATCACTGGAGGGAATTTATCAAATTACATACAGTTTACTCCGGGGAAACAAAAGGCTTTATGCTACTTGTCTCACATATTCAGTCATACTCCCCGAGACCTGTAAACACAGACTTGGGTATCGGGTAGGTTACTGATAAGAACACCACATAAATCATTTCACACAGAATCTTTATTATTCCTGCAGTATCCTCACATTACAATATGACATTATATGTTCTACCATCTTGTCTCTGTGACAGTCAACATGTTTTTAATGTGTGCAAAGTATGTGGTTCTTTTAAATCAAGTCAAAACCTCTGAAACAGTTTACCACATCCCTGGGCCACATTTCACAGTTCAAGGCTCTAAACATAGATCAAGTGGATCAAAACAGGCCTTAGAGTGCACTAAATTGAGGTTAAACAACCAAAATGCAAAGTAATAATCTTTCATTTGTGTTGTTTGACCTCAATTAAACCTGTGGAAAAGCTTTCACCCCCTGGAACACGATCCAGACCCAAAATGAACTCAACAGATTCTTAAGGGAATGAAAAATTATAGTACAGATATAGTTTTACTTTATCCATAAACAGGTCAATAGTGAACGAGCGTAGCTGCCATTTAATCATGTTTTTCAGATTTCTGTGAATTGGGACACAGATTTGACATTTTATGCTAAAATGCTTCAAAACAGAGACAGTTGTGTTTATATGATTTATATTATCCTTTTTTTTATATCTCCTGCTGCTTTTTCTCTGTATATGAAAATGGCAACATGAATATATAATATACAGTGCCATAGGTTAAAGCACAATAGTGTATCAGAATAACATCCTGTCTGCAAATATTTGTGTCTCGCACCTACAGGAATTTCAAATAAATGGCAATTACTGTGTCACACAGAAAATGTGCAAATCAATATCACAAATACTGAAGACAAAACACATCTAATTAGCTGTATGATATACAGTACATCTTTTAGTTAGATTTCAATGCACACATCATAAGTTGAAATACATTCATATGAAACTGTATTGAGTACAGTAAGGTGAGTTTATATCTACATTCTTGTAGTATTTTAGAGCTGCCTGATTTCTGTGCTGAGCTGCAGGCTGCACAGCACCTGTAGTACCCCCAACAGTACAATATGCTTATTGGTATCTCTTTCTCTCTCTCTCTCTCTCTGCCTGTCTGTTTGTGTGTGTGGGAATCAGAGCGTCCCCCAGTCGTCTCCTCCTGCTGTTTAAGGGGCTCGCAGCGCCTTCCCCCCTGAAACAGAAGGAGAAGAGGGACTGAGTTAGGCTCCGACCGTCCGACCAAAACACCTCTTCAAAAACTATGGGGGGAAGAACAAGAGGACGCTTCGACAGAAAACACACATACGGCACTTTTCAAATATTACACAGACCCACTGGAGTTATCCACTAGTTATTAAAGAGGTGTTTTCTGTTATTTGAAGGCGTCACTCTCTGGCGATGTAACATTTATGCCAGAGAAAATATAATGTGATACACTCTAGGTCCACCTGATTGAACTGTGAACTGTGGCACTCAGGAACAATGGTACTGTCGAGGAAACAGCGAGAAGAGGGTTTTCTTTAACTACATGAAGGTATAATAATGTGAATAAAACCCAAACTCACCTTTCTTTAGAACTTCAGCTGCAGCCTGAGAGCATGAAATAAAGAAAGGAAGGTAGAAAGAAAGAAGAGGTGTATAAGTTGAGTTGCACTCATCGTAGTGATGGAAAGGTCATACTGACAACCGACAAGATGGATGGTAAAGAAAAGGTTGACACATTTAAAGACCAGAAGAGTTACCTCGGTATCATCTCTGGGTGGGATCGCAGGCTGAGGAACCTTCAGGCCCAGTCCTGACATGAACCAGCCGACCACACTGTCAACAGACAAAATTATGAACTGTTTGCTCTTAAGACCTTGGATACAAGTACTTGTGCTTCCAATTATAAATGTAATTTCAATAAAAAAGGTCAAATCTGTCAAATCTTGTCTGTCGATGTGTACAGCAGAAAGTTGAATGGAGAAAATCTTGAGCCAGTTATGTTAATAATTGGATTAAACATTGCTGAATCCTGAATCCAACTCATGTACGGTGTTCACTAGCACATAAAATCCATATTTTTCCCTTAGAGATTATTAAAGTGTCTTTTGCCTTTTAGCTCACCTTAGTGAAAGTGAATGACTTGCTCTAATTGAAAAGGACAGTGATTGAAAACGTACCCGGAGGCCTTGCTGTCAGTATCCAGTGAGATGCCACTGAGAGATTCAGGTGGTGGAGACAAAACTGGAAAGACAGACATGAAGTTCAGCGTGTAAAACAAGTATGCATCCAAGAAGGTCAAAATATGTCCTCAGAGTAATGGGGCTTTTAAGTCTTGAAGGTTTCAAAGCGGTATTCATGAGTTGTGACTGTCGATGCCAGTGTATGTAGGTTCGTGCTCCTGCCCACTCGTGTGGATAAAGACAGTTTTGTGCACGTGTTCGTACTTTTGTCCAGAGAGGAGCGGGAGGACTTGGGTGATGGTTCTATTGGTATGGACCCAGGGGTGACCGGCTGAGGGACCATCTGTTTAAGCCAGTTTACCACGCTGCAGCAGAACAAAAAGAAAGGTCAGCCCCTCACATGTTTAAAGGTGGTTTAACTACCTGTGCTGATGTGTGTGTGTGCATGTGTGTGCGTGTGTGGTCATGTGTGGTTCACACTCACTTGGGAGGAAATTGAGGGGGCACGCTCTCCACCTCCGACGCCTCGTCTTCTGATTCCATCTCCACCACAGGGACGTGTGGGAGGGGATCATAATCTGGACAGACCAGTCAGAGAAAGATCAGCTAAATTACTCAAATGTAATCATTAATTCAAACATCATTTCTTGTTAAAAGGCAAAGCATACCTGGCATTTTTGCTATTTCATACACCTACAGGAGAAAAGGACATAAAAGGGCATTTAAAGTCAAGCAAACAGAGGATGGCTATACGTTTCTTACTTTAATGATGCAACACATTAGGGAATCGTAGTTGTATTATCAACGAATGAGTAATCAGGATAAGTGATCTCTGAAACCTTTTCACCCGTTATGTCAGCGTGAACCCCACAGAGGTAAATGATTTGTTTGGCCATCAGCTCCACAGCATGTAGGCCACATGTTTGTCTCTCCATGTAAAACATTTTTAATGGTCAGGGGGGATAAAAATGGGTCTCACTGGAGCAATAAACCTCACATCCCACATGGGCCTCTTTTACGCCCATACCTACAATATGGCACGCAGACTAAAAGTTCAGACGACAGTGGCTTGCAGAGGGAGGAATTATGGGCAAATGCTCATTCCATACAATAATGTGTGAACTGAAAATGGATTAATCTTTAAAGTTGCAACATGTAAGAGCCTAATGTTTAAAACATTCAAAACTTGTGCTGCAGAGATATCCCTGGAAGTTAGCATGCTAGCTAGCTAGCCCCTAGCCAGTTTGTACCTCAACACTTGAAAGTCAGATAGTAAACAACGGCAACTTTCCCCCGAGCTTCAGCCAATATGATGGCTAGCTAAACTGAGTAACTAACTAGCTAATGAAAGAGACATTAAGCAGCATTCAGCAGTTACTCTGGTGATATGCTCCCCTCTATTAGTTTGGAGTACGAATTGAACAGGTTGCCAATTCTTACATATAGCACCTTTAATATGAATATTTTATTAAATTGCTTTTGGTAATGTGACAGTGATGTATGTGATGTGAGCTTCATGTGTTATCACATAGTATTTCAATCATCTCGTCTAATTTGTTGTGGGAAGTTGTCTGGACGAGTATCGCTGCAGCCGAGAGGCTATAGGAGGGCTTTAACATGGCTAAGCCCCCTGTGGATTCCTTTATAAGCTTAATCCTTACACATGATTGGTATTAATCACTGTGGGGCAGTATTAAGTTGTTTGAGTCAAATGTCACCTAATGGCATAAACCATGCTGTTCTGAGTGTTGGTTCCGATCACCTGTGGCTTGTTAAAGACCCTGCTTTGATCATATTGGAGATGCTTAGATATAATATCACTCCATTCATGTGTCAAATATGTTTTAGGTTTTGTTCTGATGCACAAATGTTGTTGTTTTGATGTTGTTAGTCTGTATGACTAAATGTCCTTGTGTCTCACCTCAGTGTGTTCCTCATCCTCGTTAGACTCTTTGTACTTCTCATCAGGCTGAGGCAGCACCTTGGTCAGACCCTGAGCGACCCAGCCTATCACTCCGGAACTGGCGAGATAAACAATTGAATTAACCTCGGAGGAATGCATTCAGCAATATTTACTCTTATCTGATCATTCTGTACCTTTCTCCATCCTCCCCTGATTGCTGGACGGAAAAGAAAGGAAGAAAAAAACAATGAGAGGCCAAAAAAGTCTCCTGCAAACTTGATAAAGCTACTTCTAAATTGAAACTTGCTTTGACTTCATCGAGACGAACAACAGTTTAAAAGGTTAATACAAGCAACATATTATTTAGTTAATCAGTCCGATCCTTAACTAGCATACTCTGATTAATGGAGCAGTCTACGTGTCAACTCGAACACTGATACACTCACCTTGGTGTCAGCCCTGCCGGGTCGAGGGGAGCCGGCGGGTTGAGGCATGGCGCTGACGAACCCATTAGACAGCCAGCCTAGAACTCCAGTCTGGGCCTGACTGTTAGAGGAGGTGAAGAGAGAAGGCAAGAGGTCAGTAGGACGACACACACACACACTGCTTGTAATTAGAGACTAGTAGAGAGAGGTTTACTTGTCATCTGAAGCCTCATCTGTGTTTGTCAGCGGAGGACTCTTCACTGTGGAATGAGACAAAAACCAAAAACACTCATGTTTTACATGAATTCTCACACATAAGCAGACAGCCGGTTTCAAACGAGTCGAAATTAATCCTCACCCTGTCTGTTCTTGTTGTGGTCCTGTAAGGTCAGAAAGAAAAGAGTGAGAAGGAAAAAGAATCAGAAAGGACACTGTATGTGTGCTGGTGTGTGTGTGTGTGTGTGTGCGTGTGTGTGTGTGTGTGTGTGTGTGTGTGTGTGTGTTTTTGTGTTTGTTGACGTACAGTAGCAGAGGCCTTCCCGGTTTCATCTGTCCCAGAGGTTTCGGGGGGTTGGGGGACCACTTTCACCACCCAGTTAAACATCCTGCTGGACACACACACAAACAGAGTCGTCAGCATCTGAAAATCCCTGCACCAAACACTGTTGGTAATGATGATGATAATGATGGTAATTCGTAATAATGCAGCCACTTCATCTGTCGGACAGAGAGCCCTCAACTGGAGCCAACGAGGTCTGATTAAGGAGGCTTGGTGGCCTGACCAGCATTAACTATTTTTTCCTGTAGACCTTTATTTTCTCATCAGTCACATTTACAAACTTTGATAGTGCCAGGTGGGGCCTGAAATAAGAATTGAAAAAAAAATCCTTGTGTCATTAATTTAAACGTCAGGTTGTCTTTGAGGATCTTATTATTTTGTTTTCAGCATGTAACGCCTTTTAAATCTACCAATTAATCTCAAGACGAGATAGAAATCAGGTTCCTGTCTTTAATGCAAGCTCAAGCTCGGGAGTCAAAAGTCAGAGGAGACTCAAAAGGCAGAGGGCCAGAGGTTAACCTCACTCAGGCTGCAGTGCACTGTAAGCTGCTTTACCAACAGCCTCCTCAGGTGACAGAGGGTTAAATCGGCGAAATCGGTCACAAATGTGCAGAAAGAGGACATTTTGAGTGGTCCAGCACACTGGTCCGAGACAGAGTTTTAGAGAGCCAGCAGAAGGGCCACCTAATCTCAGGTGTGCGTTATATCCGTCGTGACGGACAGTTTATCGGCCTGTTGAGATAATCCACTTCGGTTCAGCAACGGGGGAAAAAGTGGCTCGCTGAACCTGCAAGATGTCCCGCTAATTGACCGCAGCAGACGAGTCTGGGGCAACAGGACGGCTGACCTAGCTGTCATGACAGGCGATTTCTACAAGTTAAAATCCTCTGAGAGCATGATCACAATCAGTCAAGACTTTCTTTTCCTAAACGGTTCAGTGACTTTCATTTAATGAGCTGCTTACTGGGACAATATAAAACCTACTTGGGTGTGAAAAAAGAAAAAAAGTTTGTTCCCCATGGCAACAAGTAAAGTCTGCCTCGTGGATCTACTGTTTGACAAGAGCCAAGGTGACATCTGCTGGATATAAAATCCACACCCCTCGCATCCCTCTTATAGTCTCAGTGTTGTACTTTTGGATTAAATAGTGAAGCTCTACCATGCAACTAATCTACAGCCTTCCTCGCTGCGTAATGGCACAGATCAACTCCTGACAGACGCCCTCATCACACCAGCGCTTTCTCAGCCATCAAAAGAGCAGAAATCAGAAGAGGACGCCTGAGGACTGATTCTATTGCTGCAGTACAGGCCAGACCAGAAGCTCTGAAGAAGCATTTAAGTACATCAACATCAATGTTTCAGATCGCTCACCTGTGATCAGCAGTTTGACCAACCGAAATTGTCCATATGTTAAAAAATGCATGTCTGCACCCCTGTGCATAAACAAACTAAAACATATTCCCCTTACCTGCGCGTCTACAGGTGGCTCTGCATGCCGGTGGCGTAGAGGTATCCAGAGTGCGGCACAGCCGGCACAGGTCTCCTGGGATTGCCACAGCGGCTGCCTCGGGCTAACTGGATTAACAAGCACCACCTGAAGGTCAAGGCACAATCCTGGACCGTGAGCCACCACAGATTAGCAGCAAAGAAACGTATCATCGGGTGATCATCCCTGTGTAACCTATAAACTATCATGACCCCCCCGAAAGCAACAAGCAACAAGGGAGGATTTTCACCTCACATTACTACAGCCTTCAGTTGCAGATTGCAACTATTCAAATATAGTACAAGATGAAAAAAATCACTATTATACATATTTGCACATCTGGATGAGACATTTAGGTTTGTATTGAATGTGTAAAACATCTCTTCCCAAATATGATAGCTTTTTTGATCTCAAAAGGGAGATAATTAGTTTTCACAATTCAAGTAAAGTAAAAACAATATGCATATTTTCAAAGCATTTCTCTCCCTCTGCACTGTGTTCACAATGAAATGTGGAAGCCTCAGACCCCCACTCTCTCCTCCACCTTGTCATCTCTGTCCTTATTATCTCCTATCCCATCCTCTTTACGGTTTTATCCCCGGCAAGTGACGCAGGGCCTCTACTGCCTAACCAGCAATGAGCTATATAAAGTCCAAAGTCAACCATGAATGGTCGTAGACAGTCAGGGGGAGAAGGTAAAGCTTATTAGTCAGCCTCAGGGTCCAGCCAGGAGTCTGACAATCCACTTCCTGTGTTGTTCCCACAGTCGCACGAAGGCCTCAGCTCTAAAAAAAATAAAAAATAAAATAAAATCACGGTTTTAATCACTCACTGTAGAGCCTTCCTGTCTTGCGCCGTGCACGAGCCATGCTTCCAGTCAGGAGGATTTCAATTTTTCTATTTTCTATTTCTATTTGTTGTTGTGCGAGGACCATAAGCTTTGTGATTCTGATTCCCAGGAAACTGTTCACCCGTTCCACCTCAGCGCCACTGATGTAGACAGGGGTGTGTGTCTTTGCCTATGAACTATATGAACTCAGTATGATATCCTTATTGTTGTACAGTAAGAACAGGAGGGGGCTGAGCACACGGCCATGGGGGCCTCCATGTTGAGTCATTAAGACTAGACACAGCAGGCGTTTTAGGAACAGGAACGATGATGGCTGTCTTGAGGCAGGAAGGAACAGTCTCCTGTTAGAATGAGATGTTAGAAATGTCAGTAATGACATCAGCTAGCACATTTTTAGAACACGGCCAGGTACAGTATTTCATCGGGACCAGCAGCCTTAGTGATGTTAACCCTCAGCAAGAATTTTTCCACATCGTCAGTACTTTTGATATTTTTAAGTAAATTTTTTTGGTAAAGTGAATGTTTTTTACTGATGTAGGAATTTGATTCCAGAGCTTGTTCTTGTAAAAGAGCCTCCCTACATTGTTTCTATGCAATTTTTAATCCAGATTTCTTCTTCCACACCATTTTAACAGCGAACACGGAGGAAGAGAGGCGAAAGGGTGGATTACAGATAGACAATCAGTGTGGAAAGTAGAACACCAGATCAGGATGGTTGGAGGGGAGAAAGCATGGCACGATGCCTGAGAGTGATTAGCAAAGGACTGTCCTCGTTAGCTGAGCGACTGGTAAACAGGACGTGGCGCATTTGTTGCTATGGGGCTGCACTGTGACAACGACAGAGCATCTGTGGTGGACTTTTCATGGGAATCCAGCCTGTGAAAGCATCAGTCATGATAATGCGCTTGACAGACAGCAGGTTGTCAGTGAGCCACAAACAGGAGGACAAAATAACTGACCCGGTAGATCAGGCGAGGAGATCACACCACATCTAGTGAGGCCTGTTGTTGTGTGAAAGAAAGGGAACAACAGAACAATTTATGGTGCTGATGAACCAGGAGGCATTGGGCAGATCCCATTATCAGCTCAGTAGGGGATAAGCTGGGAGAACAGGCTGATGACACAGACCCTTGCCCCTTGGCTGGAGTGTGGCAGCATCATAGTGGCCTCAATCCTAATTGAACATCTGGATGATGACACGCGGTAGAGTTTGAGCAAAGGGGAGATGAGGAGAGTGCAGCCGAAGGTACGCAAACTGACAAGGCTCTTTCATTTTGGGGAGACTTTGCAGGATATCGCCTTTGGGTCACGCAATTAATTTATGGTTGAGAGAGCTCATATTTAATTAATTGTCAAAGAACAGTCGGCTTAATTGGTGTAAGGAGAAAGAGGTCGAGGAAAAGGAAGAAAAACAGAGAGAGAGAGAGAGAGAGAGAGAGAGAGAGAGAGAGAGAGAGAGACGATGGAAGAGGTGAAAGAGAAAGCGGCTGCAGAGGTAAAGCCACTGGATGATCTGTGATGGAAGATAATCCTGATTAACTCTGACATAAAGACGTGCAGCAAGGTGCTCCCGCTCGCTCACCGGAGACCTCATGTGCACACACACTCTTACATACGTTATCTGTTTATCTGGCGGGAAAAGTAACCAACCTACCCAACTTCACTTAAGTTAAATCAGCACATGGAATACCACACTGTGAAAGTGATCCAGTACAGCTGTTTATAATCAAACTTTTTCACTTTCTGTACTTTAGCTTATCATCAGTGCATTGGTGTCAGTTACACTGGGTTCACTGGGGACGTGACTCCACCTCCTTTGCTAATTTTTGTCTCCATCGCCTTTTAAGAGCATAATTTGTCTGAGGATGTCCTAAAAAGTAGTGTACACCAGGAAATATTGCCCAATGGGAACGCTCCTCTCTCCATCAGCACCTCCTGAAACTAGCTGCTGCTGATTCTGGTGTGAAAAACTGAACCCAGGATCTAACATGCACAGTGCACTATGAACTAAATACATGTTTGTTAATATATGAATTGTGTGGATCCTTAAACAGCAACAATCTAATCTAACCCGCTCATGTCCTCACATGGACGTGGACATTTACATCTTGGCTCATTAACTCCTGTGGCCTGTCTGTTTCTATATTGTTAGAAAAGTATACAGCATCAAAACGACACGGCAGTTTAACACAACACCTAAAGATAAACTTGATTTATTATCTTACTTCGATTTACTATCTTTAACAATCTATTGGGTCTACAGTGATGTTGGTCTTGTTTGATTGCCACAGTGTTGCAGCTTTGGACATGATGCATATGGATGACTGTTACTTGTGCAAGTAACATTGTTGTGTGCCTTTATATTGCTAACATGCCAACAGTATTTTCATCATGTCTACTCTGTAGTAGGTGAGGCCATTTTGATGTGCCATTATGCCTTTCTCTTTCCAATTTAATTTTCAATCATGATGTCATATGATCCCTTCATTACATTGCAAGTCATATATGTTAAATGGTGTTTCATCTCAGCTGTTATGTCTTCATACTTTAACACAAAGTGACACCCTTGCATCACTGTGTGTTTATTTCTGCCGTGTAGTATATTAGTTTGAACATTTTAGAGGCAATGATTCCCTCTTGTGGCCAAAGGGAGAATAATCTCCTTGAACCTTACTCATGCACTGCAGGTTAAAACTGGATAGTCACAAACTGCAGCAAAGAACAATGTGTTGCTTTTACCTGTGAGTTTTATTGTGAAATCCTTAACGTACTCTACACAGGAGTGCAAAGGCCTTACAGAACATGCCCCGCATGCATCAACATTATCGTAAAAATCTACTGCTGTTGTTACAGAAAAACATAAAGAGAAACAAAATTTACAAAACTACAAATGAGAGTAAAAAAAAAAAAAGAAAAAACACATTTTAAAAAACTTTCCCTCATGCTATTTATACTACTAAAAAAAATGCCCCCCAAATATTCACAGAAAAAAGGCACAAGGAAACAGAATATAAGGCACAAACCTAAAACAAATGGTAATGGTTGCAGCATGTGAATAGTGGTTTTACACAGACAGATGGACACAAAGACAGGATCATTCTCTGCACGTTTCTCTGTGTTAAGCATCCTCTACACGCTTGGGCTAACTTTCCAGAGGAGTGGAGAGGAAAATTAATACATTTGGGACCACAGATGTGGGGTAAATACAGCAATGAAACCACAAAAAAAAAAATAAAGACAGACTAAGAATGTAAAAACAAAAGGAAAAGAGAAGAGAAAGACAGGGGGGGTCGCAAAGGAAGTCATCTCCGGCTCATGACGAGCTGAGCGAAAACAAGAAGACTTGAAAAGGAAGAGTGGACCTGATCTAGGTCAGTAGGCACAACGCCAGCATTGCCCCTCCCCGAAATCCTTCCTCCCTCTTTCCCTCGCTCCTCCTTTCCAACAGAAAACTGAAGAGGAAAAGCAGGCAGAGCCCTCCCCTCCTCAATCTGTGCCTCCCCTGGTTTCTTTCTCTCCTTCTTTCCCTCTTCATCTCATTTCCCCTCTCTCCAGTTTTTTTATTCCTCCTCCTTTTTGCATTTTTTTCCCCAACTCCCCTCCCCCCCCTCCTCATGCCTGACACTACTAAATCAGCCGCATGTGGGCTTAATGGAAACCAGACCCCGACCCATTCTCCTCTGTAGCCTGCAGGACTCTCCCTTGTACACTTAATTAGTTTTCTTTAGCTTGAGCATGAGAACAGACGAGGAGACAAAGAAAGATACTGCTGCTAAAGCTTTAGTCTTAACAAGCTGAGTTTAGATGGACAGAAGTGGTCAAACGTCCCACTTTTCTTCAAGTTAAATGTGAATAAATCCCCCTCCCTCTTCTCGTATTTCATCCCAGCCTTGGCACCAGTCGTATATCAATATGTCTCCGATGGGATTGTGTTTTTAGTGGTGCAGTCTGAACAGTTTATCGTGGCTGCGGTGGGAGGAGGGGAGGCTGGAGCCCGTGTGTCTGTGTGCAAAAACTCTATGTGCCTTTGTTTGGGTAAGTGGTCTCTATGCGTTGGTGTGTGTGCACAAATGAATCCAGTTGAATTTTGCCTTTTTTTTTTTAGATCATGTGACGGTGCGTGCGTGTGTGAGAAAGGGCAAAACATTATGGGCTCGGTGGGAGACTGGTGGTCATGGACGCACACAGCTGTCTGACATTCCTTCGCTGGTCGGAGGACGAGCGTGTGTTTTAAAAGCCGAGGGAGTTGTGCTATATATGAACACACACACACACACACACACACACACACACACACACACACACACACACACACACACACACACACACACACACACACACACACACACACACACACACACACACACACACAGATATCTGCAGTGAAGCCACCTCAGCAAAAGCTGAGACAACGATAAACAATCAAAAGTGCAAAATTATTTGTTCTAAACAAAAGTAAGGATGATTGGTTAAGGCACCGTAGTCAAACAGATGGAAGACTTGTTCATATTTATGCATGAATTTCTATTTTTGTTTTCATAGCTGTAAGCACTCATGTCTGTGTCTATCTACAATTATGTGTGCTACTGTATCGTGTATGTGCATTATCGACTTTTTCTGCATTTCTACTACAAATAAATCACCTGTCCCTCCTGAGTACAATTAGAATTGATAGAAACAGTAATTCCTAGTGTGTCATGTTTCTTCAACAGAGCACATTTGGTGGCTTAAGCATCTTTTTTTTTCTTAAATGTGATTGAATAAATGGGATTTAAGGAAACGAGGTGCTTTATCAGACATTTGGAAGGCACAAAGCGAGGCACAGGAGAGGGAAACTGTAGCTCCACAGGCACCGACTTTACCACTTTTGCATTATTTCACATGAGCAATAAAAGTTCTCACAATGAACAGGGGCCCAAAACGGTGACTCATCCTCGACTTTCTCAGACTAGTGCTGTGTCGAGGCTTCTTTCCACCGCGCCAGGAGTAAAATTTGTGACGCCGACGACTGTACCAGACAAACGATGAAAACCTGTTCTATCTCTTCTAATTCTGCGCCTCACACCCAGTCCTGCAACGAACGTTTGCAGTGCACCAAGGCCCTCGGCGTCTCTTTGTTCTGCAGAGTCCTGAGGATGGCGTAGATTAGGACGAGGATGCACAGGACGAGCACCAGAGGGACGGTCACCATGATCAGGGTCATGACCTTTGATTCATTGTCGGCCACCGTCACCACCACGTTCACCTCTTTGTCCTGCTCGTCCTCTGTGCTGTCAGGCTTAGAGCTCGGGTCCTCTGGTGGGTTTTTGTCCTGGCCCCCGTCCGGCTCTTTGTGCTCATCTTTGCCTCGGTCTGTAGGCTTCACTGGTTTGTCTTTCGGTTCCTGGTCAATGTCTGGGTCGGGTTTAGGGTCAGGGACTCCCACACAGCCCATGAAGTCCTTCAGGATGGAGCGAGGATAGCCTTTGTCTGCCTCGGTCTTGTGGTTGTCAAACCTCCAGTAACTTTTGCCCTTGTAGAAATAGGTGTAGGCTGCATGAGAGGAAGATAAGAAAGATAAGAAAGATTTAAGTCAGCCAACTCATGTGAAATGGATTTTTTATGTAAATATACGCGACTGTACGCACAGTGTAGATATTTGGTGTCGAGGCTCTGACCTTGTCAAGCTCCGTCCACCAGGGAGTGGGGAGTGACAAGAATAACTTTCAAACAAGGCGAGGTAGATGGATGTGTTGGATGTATGTACAGTGAGGTCATGTCATTTCAGTCTTCAACTGTATTCCTAATGGAGTAATTCAACATTTTAAGATTCTAGCTGTTCACTTCCTTTCTGGAAGTCAGATGACAGATGACTGATACTCTCTCATATTTGTGCACTAAATCTGATGCTACAGGCCAGCAGGAGGCTAACTAAGCTTAGCATTTTCAGGAGGTTAAAAAATACCTACCAGCACCTCTAAAGCTTTCTTGTTACACAAACAAGATCTAACGTGTTAATGTGTGTGAAAACCTAAAGATGCAAAAAATCGAATTTTGGTTGAAAACATCCAAAATTTAGCTAAATTTATCAACTGAATGTGCAGACATATTGACGTTATGACTTCTATGTATTGTGTTGAAAAGCAAAGCAAAGCTCCTGTGCAGTGAACACCAACACGTCTTTGGTGCTCCAACCCCCCTGTGCTATTAGCTGCACAGCTAACTGAGCTATCTAGCTAATGTAGCAGGAGCAGTACTGGCCATTTTTAAAATACTGCACCTTTAAGTGTAAAAACAATGTGTAGTTTTACAGAGTGTTATGTGCAAGACTCCTCCTTGGGGAGAAGCCATTGAACTAGCGGAGATTTAGAAATGTTCGACATTTTAATGCTTTGGTTCTTATACATACTGAACAAATGAGATGCAACATGAGGTGGTGGTAGGCAGATTTGATTAAGTTTGGACTGAGCCTGGCTGACTGTTTTCCCCCCCATTTCAACTTCATGCTAAGCTAAGCTTATTGTCTCTTAATGGAAGCGTTGAATTAACTACACAGACAGGAGAGTAGTATAGATCTTCTCATCTAAATCTGGCTGCCTTTCCATTCAGTTAATGATTCTTTCAGTGCTTCAGCCAAATTTGATTAACGTACGTACAATGAATCTTAATCTTGTCATTTCATTGTAAATGCTGCATAATCTATTTTATCATCTGTCATGACAAGGTCAATCTAAGTTCAATTTTTGTGCAAACAGACAGCAGTCTCAGGAATGTTTCTTAAGGGACCAGCCTCGCCTCTCCGACACTCCCACATTTTGCACCAAATTGACTTTTCAGGGCATAAAATGTGTTAATATGTACATAATAAGCAATAAATCAATAAGACATGTTGCTCACATGCACTAAGATTTGGCAATTGGGTGTGAATATAACCACATGCAATCTTCATGGGGGAAAATTCTGGGTGCAAATGCACTTTTGGAGAGGAAACCAGGCTTGCAGAGACATGAGAACAGTTTGGGTGGAGATGAGAATGGACTGTTAGAGTGCATTTAGAGCTGCTGTGCCACAAATCTAATTTCCAAAGGAAGGACGGGCCAACCCTCAAACCAGAGCTCTCATTCCTCCCTCCCCTCTCTCTCTCTCTCTCTCTCTCTCGTATCCCCTCACCCCTCTCTCTGCTCTACTTGTTCCAGCCTAACCAGTCTCAAATGTAATTTTTTCCCCCCCTTGTCTCTTACACACCCCATTTCACCCATCTAACATTTCGCTCTTTCTGTCCCTCCACCTCTCCTCCTCATGCTGTTCTCCTGCTTTCGACACTGTATGCACATATTCTGTTTCTGATTCTGTGTCTGTTCTGATTCCAATTTAACAGGAGCTGCTCTCTTGCTCCAATTAAAGGCTTTATTTGCTTTCTTAACGGTCATTATTTACCTCCATCATCGCTGAGGAAGGCTCCTTTGGGTGAGTCAGGGATCCTTCCCCATCTTGTGTTCGGCTTGGGGAAGTCGCGGTCTGTAGTGCGGGTCTCCTCACTGTATCGCCAGTATCTGCACAGAGACAACAACACGTATAAAGATGTGAAAACACTTTCTTTCATATATGGACGATATTTCCAACGGGTTCGAATTTCGCTGCGTGTATCTCTGCGTTTGTTTGGATATATGGTACCTGTCACCAGAGAAGAAGTACGTAAATCCATTGGGCTCCCACCAGATTGCGGTGTCAATCTTATGTGCAGGGACTCCGTGTCCATACTCGTGTAAAGGCTGTGGGTATCCTGGCAGGACGTCAGCCTCCCTGAACACCCAATATCTGTCATCTGCAGGGACAAAGGGAGATGCATTTTTCTAGTGAGATAGTCCCTGACAGAAAAACCTCATGAATCTCTCATGTTTTCAAAATGTATCCACATGCATCATACAGAGCCCATGTAGAAATGAGGTAACATGTGGTACCATAATTTCACATGTATTTGCATAGGCTTCACAGGTGGTCTCATAGTTTCACATAGGACTTTACTTTCTTTTTTTTTAACATGTAATCCGGATGGGTTTCACTTGAAATCCCAGTTTCACATGTGGCCTGAAAGGCTTCACATTCCCAATTGTATGGATCATTATAATTTGAAACGTTTAAATACAATATGTGCAAAGTACATGTGTTCCACGTATTTCACATGTGATGTTTCCACGCGCGCAACATCCCGTGCACAGGTGAAATGTGGTTTTCTGCAGGGGGTTACGCCTACAACACAATCTTCAAGCATAGGTATGGTTTGTTACTAGGCTAAGAGAGAGGAAATGTAAGGGAGAACTAATGAGCGAGGGAAGGGAGAGAGAGCTGTGGCTTACGGAGAGAGAGAAAAAACGGATGGCCAGAGCACATGGCAAATGTCACTGAGTTTATTCTCTCAAGAAGAAAAGTGGAAAGGACAGGCAAGGTAGAAATGGTGGGCATGACACTTATTTTCCGAGATTTCCTCATGTGTGAGCCAGTTTCTTCTCGAACGCTAACCTTTGGGCACACTTTTCAAACACTTTCCACCTCGCCTGCCAGGGCACTGCTGCATTGTGACATACTAGACTGAACTGCAACAGCTAAGTTGGTGCACTGCGACGTTTAATAATTGGTGCACACTTTGAAATTAAACCATTTTCACCTCTTGTTTGGTCTCCGGGCAGCAGTTAAATCATTCTGGATGCATATGGCCAACATTTCTGCAGGTTTAAATGCATGAAGTACGCTGTACTGTGCAGCTCGTCTTACACCCATCGCCCTCAGTGACATGAACATACAGCAGGAAAAATGACAACAGACATCAACAAATAACGGGAATAGTCTGTGTATGTGAATTAGAGTTAATCTGTGATCACAAGCTCGGAAAATCCTGAAAATGCGCGACAAATCACCGCAGGGCCTGGTTGTAAAAGCGAAAAGCTCTGCAGCTGTGATTATCTGGAGCAGTGCACTGCAGAGACGGCTGATGCAATCCTCCACCTCTCTCATGAGGCCTTTTGGGGCTCAGCTGGAGCGGAGTCTTACTGGGCCAACAACAGCTGCCTCATTCAAGACACCGAATGAAGTCTGCAACACACTCCAACTCTGTGATGCAGTTATACATACATGTAATGAGACAGAAAATCAATTCTCTCAACAGAAGAGTCAGAAAGTTTTACCAGTGAATCATTTGGCTGGAGGAGTTCCTTTCTTGTTCACATTACTTCTAGCGTTTCAAATATTTCCGTGAGTGAGTGCGTCTGCCAGATTCAGAGAGTTACGGCTGTGTTGAATTATTACCATATCCTCGTAAATCACACCGTGCGGAGGGAAAACGCGCTGAGTTTGCACAGTGTCTGTTCATTCTGACCGGTTCAAATCAGATTCATTTTGCATCCATAGATTACACTCAGCTACTTTTCCCAACGTGGAGCTGCTGCAGAGAAACACTGCAGAACCGACCCAGCCTTTTGTTGTAGCCCTTAAGCAGGTAAAAAAAAAAGCTTCCCTTAGCATTCAACAAGGTTCTGACATGACAACATTGAGCAGCCTGCTCAGCATGTGGACACTATGCTAGCAGACGCCTACCGGTTTTTATTGGTTATAAATGGCCTTGACGTACCTTTAAAGAAGACAAATTTGCCATCGTGGCGCTCGTAGGCTGCATCGATGTCACTGGGCAGGCCGATCCAGAAGACGGATATCGGCATTGGGTAGTTGTCCAAGACCCGATTCCTCCGCACGCGCCAGAACCAGCGACCCTGCCCAAGCAAGCAAAATAATGTTTATCTTTGGTCCAAATTATTTATTGTCCACTTCCCCTTGCATGACTCAATGTAAGAGGGCTGTAAAAACACCACTGACGCACTCCTTGATTTACAACAGGAAGAGTTTACAGATGTCCGATCCAAAGTAAACCCTTGAAGTAAACTCTGCGTCTTTATTTCTCACCTTGAAAACAAACATCTCCCCCCTCAGCATCGTCACCGTGTCAAAGTCCCCGTCGCAGATATTTGGGGGCTGGTTGTGGGGCACCTTAGGAGGTCGGGGAGGAGCGGGGGGCCGGGGGGGAGGCTGAGGAGGGGGCGCCTCTTTCCTAACGCGCGGGGTGACAGGTTCTGGTTCAGGCCGCGAGTCGGTGGGAGTCGAGGTGGGGAGGATGGGAGGAAATGTCGGGCTGGGGCTCGGCGCCGGCCGAGCTGGGGGATGCAGGTCACTGTCGGTCGGGTTGGGCGAATCGGGCGGGGGGTCATTCGGAGAAGTGGAGGTGGGTTCAACTTCAGGATGAGAAGCGGAGGTCGGGGAGTCATCGTTGGGTTTGTTGTCAGGGGCGAGAGGAGAAGTTGGTGAAGCGTCAGCGATGAGAGGAGGACCTGAGAGGGAAAAGATGGAGCGCTCAGCATTAAAACAAAAAAAAGAAACTTTTCCTTTCATATTTTTTACCCAAAATGGAAAGAAAAAAAAATCAATTTGAACTGAAATACATTCCGCCTCTCTGCCTGTGTGGCATTACACATCAATAACCTCTTTTATACTCCTCCTCCTCCTTTCCCCTCACAAATTATTCTCTAATTCTCCCTCATACAAAGAAATGCAATTTTCCATTTTGTCCAGCAGCTATAAGCTCATCTGCTGTACAGCTCTCTGGAAATAAAAAAACAGCACTGCTGGTTGCTAAGAGGACAAAACACACAGATACAGCCATTATGTAATATGTATGACAGCTGATGGCCTTGAAGATATATTGAGTTACACTGAGCCAGAAATACTCCCAGGAAATTATGCAGGCTGATGTTGACCAGTGAATCAGCATCTGCGGCATTTTAACCTGCAATACAGTAACACAGACAGTGATGGTAAACAAGCCTTTGTTTGCTTCCCAGGCTCTGTATTTTGTTCATTGTCTTGAAAAATTACCACTGTCACGACTTTCTTGTTGCCTCTGACACTGCTTTAAGTTCTGCAACTGGGTTATCAGGCAGTTTCTCAAACCTGCATTTGATTGTGTGTCTTAACTTTGTTTTCACACATGCTTTCACTCTTCCCAGTTTACAGCGTACTGTGTTTTGGCCTTGGAAAGCTGCCCAGTTAATGCCTTTTATTGAGTTATTTTTATCACAGGACTAAAAGAAGACCGTTGCCAGCTGCCCAGAGTCGAACTGTATCACTGAAAGGGACACCCTTTCAAAATTAAAGCCCTTGTTCCTTGGCAGGCAGTTCTGTTGGTATAATCAAATTACAGTCCTAGCTTAAAGCTGCATTCATTGATTTGTTTTGGTCACTTGGAGGCAGCGGAACAAGTTGAAGACACAACACTGTTATACACTATTATCAGCTTATTAAGTCATGACATGTTAGCCGATGGTTGACTTTTCACGTCACCAACAGACATGGAGCAACATCAGCACTCATTTGAAGACGTGTTTCTGGCCACATACTGAATGCAAGTGCAATAATCACTCTCTTCAGAGCTCTGTTTTGGTCTCCACCATCTCCTGATGGAAAAGATGTGACTATTCAGCTGCTAACTGTTTAATTAGCTAATGAGCGGGTAGGATATAGTGGAGTATTAAAGCGTGTTAGCTGAAAACAGCAGCTTCATATGGCCAGAAAAAGGTTGATGAGCTTAAAACAGTGAAGTTGCTGGCTGTGAAACCAAAACAAAGTGACACCCTTCACATTACATAGTCATCTGATGTAGTCGTATAAGAAACTGATTAGTGCAGCTTTAAAGTAAACTGGTTTATATCTTTAAAATCATTAAAATCATGTTGTTAGATGCTTGACGCCATGTGAACAAACAGCCTTAAAATTATTGCCATTCACAGCAAGTTTCTAAGGAAGTCATTAATGCTCCATTGGCAGGAATTGAGCCGGCTGACTGTTACTGGTAAGGCTATCAGCTAAATAGTTGGGAGATAAGTCAACATATGAGTAGCTGATGAGGACAAATTGAGCTGAGAGAGTGCCGGTCTCCTGCTTAATCCTCAACAAAAAGGAACCTAAATGTTTATTCCAACCAATAAAGTTTACGCTGCGTTAGTCTCTATTTAAACTCTTCAGGTCCTTTTCCTCATCCAATCAGAGCTTTTGTCTAGCACAATCCTTCAGATCTGTTTAATAAAGCAAACTACTGTATAATTCCAGTTAAACATTTACCTCACAGTATTTACGGCAGAAAACTGACTTGATTTTTTTGCATCTAGTTTGCCAGAACTGTAGTCTCACTCTGGCGCAGAGGTCTAGTGTAGGCGTATCAATAGGCCAGAGCTGCGTGGGTATGGAAAGATTTGGGGTTTGCTGGGAGAGCTAAAACCATGGACGACATTCTCCAACTGAATCAGATTTTTTATTGGTGCCATGACACCAGAGATGTGACCAGGACAAAACAATGGACACTAAAAAGATGCACGGAGAAAGGAAAACTGGAGCCTTTTGTCTAAAGCAAAAGAAAAACCTAAATCATTCATACAATGTAAATAACGTCTATCATGAATCTATGTCTGCAGTTTAAGAGACAACCGAGTGTTTTGTCCTGTAATTAGTTCTCCACAGTAGAAACACACCAGCACATTCATACAATACTCTAATACACACATGAGCTCTTTCACTTACCAACACACACACACACACACACACACACACACACACACACACACACACACAAAGATGTCATCTGCCAATTAACAATGCCGTCCTTTCACACAGGGAAAGCATGAGTACATCATAATGGAATGCCTGAATGGATAACATGCTGCTGTTTTGAGCGAGGTTTCACTTGTGTGTGTGGCTGGCCACGCACGTGTCCGTGCACAAAGCTTTGTTACAAGGCTTCTTGTCTTCTTTTGATGCGGGTCCAGATGGGATACAATCGTGATATAACTCCAATTTTTTTTTCACTCTGGCCGCAGGGATTTCGGAGCCAACGTAGTCTGACATAAGAAGCCAAAACATCAATAATATCAAGTTCACTGTTTGGTTTGTGTCTTCTTGGTGTAGATCCAGTTTACATCTGAATCATACAGACAAAGCTGAGTATAGACATTAGGTAGATAATTTGAGGTTTCCAGTATCATGTCTTTCAGCTTAACCAAAGTTTACCTTATCCTGCTTTGTTTGCGGAGTTCAAAGTGAAAAGGTGTGATTCGTAAATTCTAAAACTATATGGAGTAGCACAACTACTTACTGCTGTTAACTTTGCTGAACTCGCGACTCTTTCCTGTAGCAACTAGCTGCAGGTAGCATATAGGTCAGTTAGCCTTGGAGCCAAGTGGCTCTATTTGCTTAATGGAGTCACTGTTTTATGATGAGTTAACATGGCAGTTAAGCTCATCATGGTTCATTAAAAGAGAGAAAGACTCATTTTGATGGTGTACGGTTGTACTTTTCTGTTTAGTTTAGTAAAATTGGTGTAGCACCTTGCAGCTAGCTGGTTAGCATGCTAACATCAGTAGATAGCAATGCATCACAGTACATAGACACCTTTGACATAATGTCAACACTCCGTTTATAATGTTTAATGTAATGTAGTTTGACATATTTGTTAAAAAGTTTCAACTAAAATTCCGGCCACATCCTACAAATTGCCCCTTTAAGCTTCACAGATGGACATATTTTTGTTAGTGTGAGCTCCTCACAATGTATTTGGAAAACCCTGTTTCATTATAGAATACATACAATATAAAACCTGCCTGTGCAAATTCATTCCAGTTCTACTGTTTAGCTTGCATCAGGGCATTTTCACATATTTTCGCAGACATGGACCTGTGACACGGCTAATTAGCAGATCATTGCCACTGAATGAGTTACTGAGTCTCAAGTCTTACCATATATGTACTGGATTCCTTTGATGTCATCCTCATGCAGTGAGAAGTTGTGTGTGTGGATGTACTGGTAGTAAGGAGCCATTATGGCACTGGGGTTATCTGAGTGTTCCAGGCCCAAAGCATGACCCAGCTCATGGACCGCAACCAGGAAGAGGTCCACACCTGCGACGCAGACAGACACACAAACTTGAGGAAAGTCGTCCCTAAACCCTGACAAACATTACGAGTGATCACGGAGTTCTTGATCTACACTACATTAACCATGTAACACTCGCCTTAATGAATCATAGAGGCATCATGTAGCATTATCAATTAATATTCGATCTCCAACGTGATACTCACATCATTTTTGCTGTACAACTTGGAACATTACTGAGACAAACTATGCAAGTTGTTCCATTTTTCAGATCACGATGACACCACAAAGATTGTGTTTACCGAGCCCGAGCAGAGGAAAACATTTTAATTAATTCAAGCTAATAAATTATTTTAACAAGCTACTCAATGCTGTTTAGGTCTATCAGTGTCACAACAAGCTAGAGCGTAAATCAAAGGGCTCAATTCCCACTAGATTAAGAATAATTCACCCACAAACCTGCTGGGTTATGGTTCTCCAGTGTCCACGGCTCATCGGCATCAAAGTGTGTATCCCCACCTATTCCTGGGCCGGGGTAATACGCGTGGGCCAGCGAACCCCCCTCGCCATCAAACAGCGACATATCACCATGGAAGCCGGATGCAAACAGCAGCAGGATGTCAGCGAGCTGCGTCTGGCTGCTGTTGGTGTTGACGTTGCTTACAGCAGGTAACTCCTCGAAGGTGAGCGGTGTGACCCGTCTCCACACGTCAAAGGCCTGGCGGATGGCCTCGAAAGTCAATTCCTCGCCCAGCGACGAGGGGATGTGTTGGTTCATAATACTGGAGCCACAAAAGAAAAGAGTATTAGAGCAGGTATGTTAAACTTTCTGCTCTACTGATTTTGTTTTTTTTTTACATGTCAGTGCTGTAAACCTGTAGGTGAGGTGGTCTTTGTCCCACTGCTGTCCAGTGAGAGCGTAGCGTTTCTTCCTCACGCCATCATCCATGTCCACCGGTTCCCTGTCTGGGAGGCCACAGCGAGGTCGACGCATGGCCCTACACACACATAATAGGGCACATTATACATCTTGACTTCTATTCTTAAGTCTGGTCTCTTTAAACCTAAAACCTTTGGTTTGATGTCTTCCTACTTGTTTTTAATGTATCTTAAATGCTACTTTTTTATTTCTTTCAATGTATTTTTAATTCCCCCTGTAAAGCACTTTTAGTTGCTTTGTGTCTGAATTGTGCTATACAAACAAACTTGCGTTGCTTACAAACTGTTATCGGTAAAGATGGCCCCATAATTCCTCTAAATGCAGCTTGCACAGGTTGGTTAATGATTTCATGATCATCAACGCAGCCTATAAAACGCAGCTTTTTTGTGCTTCATTTGGAGGGACTCAAACCGTGCGGCATTCAGTACTTAACACCCTTTTCCTGGACCAATTCCTGAAAACTGAAGAGGATTAAACCACAAGGAAACTAGAATTACCGCACCATGGTTTTGTGCCTCTGAGCACCAGTCACGTTGCTGCTCCAGAGCTGCTGAATAATGGCCAGAACATCTTTGCAGAATATAATGATGTCATAGTGCATTTAACCTCTTGACCATTTGGATATCAAATGTCACGACTTCATCATTTTGTCAGGAATGGCCAAAGTCTGTTTGCAGTGCAGCAGTGTGCAGTGTGCTGGGGTTTACGTGGTCTGCAGCTGTGTTTGGGTGGGCGGCGTGTGTCAAGTTGCATCCACATGAATGCCAGCAGAACACTGCATTGTAACGAGATGATCAATGTTATTCATTTCACCCGTTTTACTGTTGTGGCTGATCTGTGTATGAGGCTGCAGCATGAAGCTGCTTATTTTAGCACAACTGCTAGAAACGAGGGGAAACAGCTAGCACGGCTCTGTCCAAAGTCTGCCAAAGTGTATTATTTGAAAGATTTTACTTGTTGCTTAGTGAGAAGTTAGCGAGCGGATTTTGCAAAAAAAAGCCAGGCTAGCTATTTGTTTCCCCCTTTTTCCTGGCTGCATGCTGAGCAAAGCAAATTGGCATACAAAAGGGGGTATCAAACATCAGCAAGAGAGGGTATTTCCCAAACTGTTCCATTAACCTTAATACATACAGTATATTCTGAAAACAAAAGGAAAACAATGACTCAAGGTCATAGCTGAGTGTAAGGATATGACAAAATATCCTGACTGGCCTCATTAGTTAGGATGTGATATAAGCAAATGAAACTGTAATTCAAACCGTACTGCCGTAAAACACCAAGATCCCACGGTGTCAGAAGCCACTGGTAATATTACTGTTCGATGGGGAAAACCCAGTCCTACCGGACAAATTGCTTCGCGATGCTCGGTTGTTGAGGTTTATTACCCAGAATTCTCACAGGACAAACTGAATTTTGTGGCCATCTGTTATTCCCCCCCTTCTACCATAAAATGCACACAAAATGAGAACATTCATTTAAAGATAGAAAAAAAAGAAATCCTTACATGCTTTACAACATCCCTGGTTTCAGTTTGTGGTCGCTGCACGCAAACACTAAGTAAATGCCCGCAAGTCAAGTTAGACACACTTCCAAAACAATATATAGAGCTTACGCGACAGTGGCAGGGTCCATCTCTCCGGTCACTTCCAGGCCGTAGAAGCGCTGCATGTCGCTGATGGCTTTGGACAGAATATGAGCCGACTGCATGGTGGACATCTGCCTGCTCGCCTGAGACAGGTAGCCGAACTTACGGAGCCATGCCTGTCGAGGACAAAGTCGGCCTTGCTTAGTCTGGCTTGGGAAATGTTGCTGAAACACATGTTTGTGTGTGTGTGTGTGTGTGTGATGCACGGTGCACATATGTGGGTGACAGCTAAATCTGAGAAGGAAGGCACTGCTATGCTAATCCGGGAACAAGCCACTGTCTAATGATTAGAGAGAGCATCGGAGGAGTTAAAAGAAAAGAGAAAGTGGAGATAGAAACCAGATGGCTTCCATTAACATTACGACATTCCTGCTCTCTCATTCCTGCGCCTTCTCCCGACTGACAGCCAGGATGGGGAGAGGAGAGGAAGAACTGCAAACACGAACACTTAAAGGACAATAATTAAAAACTGTACACTACTACTGTAGTACACAAGATAAACAGAAAACTCTCCATATGTGCACTTCAAAATGATCGTAAAAAGACCATCTGGCACACGGTCTGGTGACACATGCTGAATTCCTCGTCTTTGTTTCATGTTTACTGACAGTGAAATTGAGCGTGTGGAGCCACGTAGACAGGCAAACGGCCCGATAGATCCTGCGGGGGGAAAAAACTCTGGTAACTTTGAAGTTCTGCCCTTTAAAAAGCCTTAGCCGTTCAAAAACAACAGCCCCCGCCCCCCTCGCACAGCTAGATCATGGGACTTATACCTTCATGCATGTACAGAATGAACACAGGCCGGGGGGGAGACACACACACACACACACACACACACACACACACACGCGCAAACTCATCATGGGTGCACACACTCAGAGAAGAAAGATTCTTTAGAGATCATTTCTGCATAGCATGACAAGTCTCAACTAATGAAATGTTAGAGGGCGCTTCTTCACATCGGTGCCTACAGAGCACGGAGGAAGAGAAACAAAATGTTCAACACGACGGGGCTGCACGATGTCGCTGACTTCAATAATAATAATGATACTGTGATGTCATTATATATATCCAGATGTGGAAAATGGGCAAAAATGGAATGAAGAATGAATCGGACGGGTGATCAATTCTTATATATCGGACCTTTAAAAATGTATTTTATAATACATTATAATTTGTTAATTCTTTAAAGAAAGTTAGCTCACAGTAATGATAACTTCTCTATTAAGCATTAGCATGAATCAATGCTGCTGCAGGCCTTTTTTTCATATCAGAATCAGAATACAGCAGCCTTAATGAATGCTAAATGCTATTAAAGTGTTTGGTCGGTAACCAATGCTGAAAAGATATGTTCCAGTATCCCTGCCCACTTTATCCAATCAGGACCGATGCGATATTAAAATCAGATATCGGCCCCGATATTGATAAAATAGCTGGATCGGGGATCGGAAAAATTAACAGATCCACGGGCCGATCCAGTTTTTTTTTTTCCTTCGTCGCAGCACATCCTTCGTCATTCGTCAGCAGCACGTGTGGCGCATGCTGGAAGAGTTGAGTTAACCGCTAAGCAACATGGAACGAGCCAAAGAGTCGGCTGTGTGGAGATATTTCACACTTGCCACGCCAACTAGTTTGACGGCTGTTTGCAATGTCTGCAAAGTAAATGTTTCAAGGGGTGGTGGTAACACTGTAAAGTACAATACCACCAATTTAATCAAGCACATCCAAAAGCACCATGCTAAGGAGCTCGCAGAATTCCTGCAGCTCAACAAAACCAAAAGGAGCAGGAGACAGTACAGCCCAGCAACTAACTTTGGCAGATGCACTTTAACGACACAAAAAGTTTGCGACGGAAAGCTTGAAAGCTAGGCAATAACACAAAGTTTTAGAATTCATTGTTTTAGATGCTCAACCAATGTCAGTTGTTGAAGATGAGGGCTTCCACCGCCTACTGGAATACTTAGAGCCAAGGTACTCTCTTCAATCACGCAAGTGTTTTTCTGAGACTGGTATACATTATTAATTCACGGTATCGGACCGGGATCAGGTATCGACAGATACACAAAGCCCAGGCATCGGTATCAGTATCGGGACTGAATAAGTCGGATCGGTGCATCCCTAATCAGGACAGAGAACTCCATGAGGAGACACTCCAGCCTGCTCCTGGACAGCAGAGAGCAGGATCCTCCGGTTTACCTGCAATGGTGGAACAACGAAAGCTACCAATTTCAGTGCTCCCGGTGACGGCTTTATACTACCAAACATGCCAAGCGAAGAAATCAAAGAGGCAAACTGAGCCGCCTCGAAGAGAGAAGAAAGAGTCATGTAAGTGTGATTGTAGTGAGGAAGGGCAGGATTGCTAACAGACGACAACCAAAATGACGACGATGCTTACAGCAGCTTTAACTGTATATGTACATATGTGCAAATAGTCACAGGCTTTCAGATGCTGCTTGTGGTCCTATTTACACTTTAAAATAACTATCAATAATAAATGGTAAATGCATATTATAGTAATTACACTTGTGTTATTGGTCATGTTGCTGTTAAACAATAAAATGCTTTATAAACCATAATTAGGCAACTGTTTATTATACAGCTGTTTATAAGCCTTTAAAACAAAAAGTTAAGACAATTAAATTTTCTCCGTTATCAAGAGTATCAAGTATCAAAACTGTAATAAACTATAAGTACATATTTTGAACTATTACTTTGCTATATAATGTTGTCGATCACTCTTTACGTTTATAGCCAGGTTATGGATCGTTCATAATTACAATTAAATACAAACATTAACAGTCAATAATGTCCTTATATAAGCTTACATCTATGTGTAAGTGTACTATAAACAGCTTATTCAGTCTTTATAGTCTTATATATTGTGCTCCATCAATGTGATTGTGACACAGGTGTGAAAGGTGTGTAAGATGTACATGTAGGAAAAGTTAAAATGATACAATCACAGAAGTCCACAAACACTTTGATTATATTTCAACCCAGACAGACAGACAGACAGACAGACAGATATCCCATGTGTGCAGCACGTGTGTAGTGTTGTTGTTGTTATTTGGAAAAAGGTCAAAGGTCACATGACATCCCTGCAGTATAAACAGCCCACCTGCTGCTTTGATGCTTCAACAAAGCAACTGTGAAGATTTTAAACTAAGCTGCTCACGAAGACCAACAGATTCTACCACAAAGAAATCCTGTTCGCAGTCCGGACCATTTTAAATGAATATTATTGACATTCATAAAGTATTAAAGAAACACCAACATGGAGGGCAGACGTGACTGTACCTCAGCACTGAAGCCATCTTCCTCCGGGACATCCGCGCTGCACAGGATGAGGGAGAGTGAGGACGACAGGGTGATGAAGATCTGAGTCCAGAGCAGTTTAGATGACTTCTTCTTCATGATGCGCGGCTGCGTGTGGTCCCCAGTCGTGCGCACGGAGTAAAGGAGCGATGAGGAGGACAGAAAACAACCAAACAAGTTCCTCCAGCAGGCAGGAGAACCGGACGAAGTGCTGCTGGGTTTATTCTCCTCTGGTCCTCTGACATTCAATCACAAACCTCCGCAACAAGTGAGCTGTCTGCTCTCTTTTGGAGTCGGCGCGTCAGAAACATGGAAAAACAATAACAACTAAGTAAATCACGCAAATATAAAAAGGTGCGTTCACAAACCATCGGGAAAAAAAAGAATCGATATGAAACTAGTCCATTCCTGGTGCCAGGCAGTCCGATTTGACCAGACAAAGCAGCCTCATGGCTCATCCAAGTGTTCATGCGGCAGAGCTGCTCTTATGCACACAGCTAACACTGTAAGTTAGCCAGCAGGCTCATGAACTAGACCTTGCCCCCTTTCACGACGTCCACAATGGCTGATCGGCAGCAGGCAGCGCAGCAACGAGACCCGCAACAAGTCCAACAGCACTTTTCTGCGTCCGTGCACAGGAATGAACACACAAACAAGTGCCACCAAGTTTCTCAACTCGGAGCAAAAACACCGCAGACGGATGCGGACCGGGAACGCGCTGTGCAAATGTTTGTAAAGCCGTCATCCAGCAGCTGTGCGTCTGATCAGAGATTCCTGATGATTTCTGATGAAGGAGAGAGAGAGACAGGGCCCTCCTCCCTCCTCATTCAGCAGACCGACCGACATCAGAGGGTCAGCAGAGGCCGCGGTCACTGCGCCACCTGCTGTTTCTGCACGACAACTGCAGTACAGCATGAGCTGCTGGTGCTGGTGGAGATTATGGCAGGCGGTGGCACTCCTGAGGCAGCCTGCTGACAGTTAGTGTGCAGCCAGGAGGATCCCTGCTTTGCTGAGTGGTGGTCTGGTTTTATTTCTAAAGCCTGTAAATTAAGCCAGGTCGATGAGATGAATTAATCTGGGTTCGGGTTACCTCTCCATCTAAACTGAATTTAAAAGTCTGTCTTGTAAGCCTGTCTGGGCTGAGTATCTACTGAGCTGGGATATTACATTAATATCACAATACATGCCTCCTTCAGAGTGGAGAATTGTTGTTGCACATTATTGTTGTCCATCTAAATGTCTCAATTTTAGCAGTATTCAATTGTGTGCGTTTTGCAGTATTACACTGTGAAGGTCAATTTAGTACTCAAAAAATGGAAAAGTAATGTTTTAGGTTGAAATTAGCTACATGGTCTCCTGCACGTTTGCTCTTGGTGTTCAGGGAAAGATCACGTTAATAAACAACGTTGGTTGTGGGCAGATGAGCCGACAAAAACAGGCATCAGGCACAAACAGAATGGGGTTACTTTTGTTATTGCATCATTTCTATTAGCACATAAAACACAGTGAAGAGAGATTAACATTAAGACCTCAACAGAATTTAGTGGGGGATGCAACTTTAACCTTAGCACTGTTTTCATCATGTCTATTGGGACGTATCCCTGAATCCCTAAGATCACATAAGAACACTAAATTTTTTGCTTATGTTGGGCCGAAAGGCTGTTACGACCAAACAGGTGGGAGATGAACCTCCTTCAATACATCTGTGGACGTCTTTGATATCAGACTATACTTCTCTGGAAAGACTAAGATTTAGTATTAATGGTCAGAAGGACCTTTTCAAAGCAAAGTTTGGCAAAGTGTTGGAGTACCTGAGAAGTCAGAGTGCAAGTGCCTGAAATCTTAGACCTAATAAAAACTGTTGAGA